>JAYDZK010000080.1:1550301-1584973 GCA_034509185.1 Euphonia xanthogaster | reverse complement strand
ACGCTCTTCCGATCTCTGGCTGTCATGGACATATTTTATGAAAAATCCTTTTGCTAGGATTTTTCTCCTGAGAAGCTGAGACACCTCAGAAACAAAATGTAAACAGTAATTATCTGCTGCTGTGGAATGCAAGAGGTGCAACTTTGATTGGTCTCACGTGGTTGTTTTTAATTAATGGCCAATCAGAGTCCAGCTGTCTCGGACTCTCTGGTCAGTCACAAGATTTTATTATCATTCCATTCCCTTCTATTGCTTGCAAGCCTTCTGATGAAATCTTCTATTCTTTTAGTATAGTTTTAGTATATCATTTTCTTTTAATATAATATATATCATAAAAGAATAAATCAGCCTTTTGAAACATGGAGTCAAGATTCTCATCTCTTCTCTCGTCCTGGGACCCCCTCAAAGACCACCACACTTAGTAACAGTACTTTCACCTAAGTCACTTTTATGTTCCAGACTCCCTCAATGCTCCTCTTATGGGGAGAGAGACAGAAAAATGTAACACTAAAGTGTCTGACTTTGTATGGAGCTCATTTATGAAATGCAGATAAAATGTTGAAAAGAAAAAAGAGAGGAAGGCCCTTATTGAAGCTATAAAGATCAAAGGGGTTTTATACTGCTATGTGTAACAGTAAAGCAAAATATTATTAAATAGCTGTTTAAATAGAAAGGATGTGGATTGAATGCACACCTTCCTTTTTCCCATGTCATTGATCTCTAGCATCTTTGAGCCTTTATTATTTTCTCTACTTTTCAGGAGAGGGGCAACCCTTCCTTCTACAGAACCTCCTGCTGAGTGTTTTGCATGCTCACATAACAGAAAATACTAGGAAATGCTGGGGTGGTTTTTCCTGTTCAGTTTTGTGGTATTTCCTGTATTTGGGATTTTCAGTTTGTGTTGCTCTGGTTTGATTGCTTAAGTGTTCCCTGCCTTCCCCTCCATGAGAGGTGGGGGAAGAGAAATGAAAGAGGAGCCCCCAAGTCTGTTCATCAAAAGTCTACTACAACTGCCATGTAGGCAAATGCATAACTTCTTTAAACTGTTTTCTGAAGCTTTTTGTTTAGTTAGCTCAAAGTACAGAGACAAGGAAAAGAGGCAAGGGAAAGAGGCAAGGGAAAGAGGCAAGGGAAAGAGGCAAGGGAAAGAGGCAAGGGAAAGAGGCAGGGGAAAGAGGCAGGGGAAAGAGGCAGGGGAAAGAAAAAGAAAGAACAGAATTTGGTTTACCTTGCAGGCATCATCAAGGTGCCTTGTGTCCCCTGCACATAACATGTTGTCTGTAACTGTCCTGTTGTCCAGATACTGTGGTGTGCACCGGCTGGCTGGGAACAATCTGACATGGCCTTCCTTCAGGTGCTCTGAGTAGAATGGAGAAACTGGAAGAAAAATGACAATATAAATATGTGTATGTGGCTGTGTATGTGCATATATATGTTTTGTAAAAGTTGCAATTCCATTTCTGTCATTTAGGGGAGAGTGAACAGAAGGAGCTCTGTGGCTAAACTCAAATTTCCTTGCAAAAGGGTCTTTTTGTATCTTGGGTGTTCCACTTTGATAATCAGAAGAGCTTAAATCTAGTTGAGAAACAATACTGTTTCTTCAGCAAGCTAGAGAGGTTTATGTAGGCTCCAAATTAACGACTGCCAGGTTTCTTGGGTGGATAAGTCATCTTTGCACTGTTACATCAATCAGAGTGAAATGGGAAATGTTGATGAAAATAACTGTATGAAATAGGATCCTAACCTTTCAACATTAGACTTGCACTAACAAAAGCTGGATGCTTTGTTGTACATAATACTGAGTAACTGGTACCCTTATGTTGGAATGGAAGAGATTTGGGTGGTCAAATTTGGATATCACTTTTATTCTCCCTTATAGCTACAATTGCACAAAACTGAAAGTTGGCAGGATTGTTGTTATTCAGTAAAGTTTTGAATTACAGTTGCAGCATCTTTTCCCTCCCAGAGTTTTTTCTGTACTCCCTGTAAGAAATGCTGAGGACAAGCTTTAAAAGGGCTTTAAAAATACTTTATGGTCTTTAGGTCTGTTCCAAAACCCCTGTGGATCCAAACTGTGATTAGGTCTTGTATGCAAGATGCTTCACAGTTTTTGTCTTACCAAGTTTACAAGTTAGAGAACTTAAAGAAGATGGAAAAGGAAGAAAGTAAAATAAGGGCTGTTTTTTTTTTCTTTGAAAACAATTTATCCAGCCTTTTAATGTATATCTGGGATTGTTATTTCTTTAGCTTTTTTTTTTGCTAATCTCTGCATAGCCAATGTCTCTCAGAATAAGGCATCAATCTGCAACTCTATGGAATATCAAGGCTTGACAGAAATGGATTTCTGTCCAAATTACAGTATCTAAATGTACTGAGTACAGCAGATGTGGCAGCCCCGATGGCCAATCTTATGTCTCTCCTATCTTATTCATTGTGCCTTTTTTTTTTCTAGTTTTGTACTGTGGAGAGTATCAAGGAAGACTCTAATAGTGACAGAACAACCTCTACAGCTGACAGAACTGAGATGAATAACAGCAAAAACTTGATTTGGAGTAACTCCTACATACATTTTGTAGTGCTCATGTAAGCCAATATGATACATTAAACATTCAGTGATGCTAAAGGCTTGAATTCTTTGAGGGCAGAGAACTGAAGCTCTGGACATGTCCACGTGTATCTTCTACTTACATTCTTCATTTTTGCCATAGCCAGAGATCTCACATTCAGTCCAGTCAGGCAGCTGCAGCCCTGGCGTGGGGAGGCAGGCTGTGCGCACAGTGCCGCTTTCCACAGCGCAGTCTTCTGCCTCTGAGTTCAACTGCAACAGAGCTGAACAAGGCAAAAAATATCCCCACTTCATTAATCACAAACTTGAGCCAACCACGACCTTCCAGTCACAAAGTCAGAGAAGTTCTTACCAATATCATTGTTGAAATTTTCCGAGTCAAATCTCTGGTGCACAATGTAGTTCTTCACATCAAACTTCTGTTCACTTTCCTCAGGAGTTGCTCGGGATGTCCTGCCCAGCACAATCTTCAGCTGATTTGTACTAAAGCTGAAGCAAAGAGAGTTTCTATTCCTGTCTTTACTAGAGTGGACCCTTCCCTTGAAGATGTGCTATTGGAAAGCCTGCTTTTTTTTTCTTTTCATTTTTTAAAATTTATTTTTATTTTAGCTCTGTTACTACTTTGTTCCCCATGCAGTTTGACTTCAAAGTGACCTATCTACCTTCATTTTTGTTCTATGTGCTTACAGCCCCTTGCTGTTCTCAAGTTTCAGATGGTTCTGCATTGTCTATTGACTACTTTGTTCTTAAGGTATCTGATACCCTCCTGTGCTACCTTAATGCCATCCTGCTAGTTTGCCCAATTAAATGCCTCTCTGTAATGCTCAGCACAATTAACTATAATCTTTAGTGCAGACTTACTGGGATAAAGAGGGTTTTTTCCCAAGTCCAGTAAAGCTATACTGGATGCTTCTATTTTCCAGACTTTTTTTCTCCCGAGATAGTACTGAATCCTCAACTTACCCTTCCTCAAAACAGTGAGCAGCTGACAAAACCCAGCAGGAGCTGATCAGAATTCCTCCACAGAGGAAGTGCTCTCCAGGCACTCGGTGATACTTCACGAAGATGGCAGCTTGCCATGGGTGAGCTGCAATGTCTGCAGAGGAACCACCTTGAATCCTGTACTGCCGTGCTCTGCGCTGCCGTAAGCCGCAGGTGGCTGTGGGGGACAAACCCAGAAATAGGCTTTTTGGTCAGGCACTCTTGCTTTCAGTTAGGGTTAAGAGCCTCCTAGTCCATGTTGAGGCAGCCTGCCATGAACTATTCAGTATTTGAGTCATCCCTGTTTCCTAGGAAACTTGTATTCTGATTTGAAAAATACAGTAAGGAAACCCTGCCTTTCCTGTTCTCCATTTCTGCAATCTTCCCCTCTGGCAGACCAAAAGGCACTTCTGTGAGAGTGGAGCTACAGAATTTCTGCTCCACAAAGCTTTTCTTGTTTGTTTAACTCCAGCTCTTTTTTCACTGGAAGATGCTAATACAGCTTTTTTTTTTCCTGTAGATCTTATTTTAGTACAGATGACATGCAGGACAGTAAAGCTTCAAAGACACAGAAGAATGAGGAGTGCTGGTATCCTTACAGCAATTAGGCACATTGCAGTACTCCCACGTGAGCTCATTTCCTTTCAGGACATGGCACCAGGGCTTGCTGTCATTATCAGGATTCCTGCAGCATAGGAGACAGAAGAGCTATTTTTATTATCAGATCTGCAGAGAGTTCGCAGGGACCTAAAGGTGTCAGACTGTGACCCAAGTGTATTCTTTTTGATTTTTCTAGAGATACAGAGGGCCCTAAGGGCACATGAAATTTGCACTTGCAGAGTCTGATCTTAGAGAAGCATAAACAGGTCAGGTGGAATAAAATTACTATTTGGGAGTGAGTTTCATTGTCACCACTAATGCATTTCATGTGCTTTACTAATCCACGTAAAAGACCAGAGCCTTGCCTTAAGAGTACTGCAAGGCAGTTTGGTGGGGTTTTTTTTTATTCTATAACCAACTACATACCTGCAGAAATTGTGACTACCAAGGCCCAGCCGGTAAGCATCTCTTCTCCAAGCAGTATATACCTTGTTGATAAGGATTAGAGAATTCCACTTCAAACAGGTAGCTCCCGAGCTGGTGACACTGTGGCTGCCACGGTAATCCGTGCCTCTTCCAGAGCTGCAGTTGATGTTCCTAACTTCAATAAGAAAGCTGCACATTAACAGATTGATGCCAACCTGTCAGTTGTTCCTAGGTGTGATTTCTGTCAAGGCATCTATATATTAGCTCTATGTATCTCATTCTCTCAGTATCATAAACCCCAAAAGCCTAAATATAACATGAGAGTCTCAACTTTTTAGGCTACAGAAACAGCCCAAGTTCAGAGAGCCCTTTATATATGCAGTGAATAATGGAAATTCCAAAGTCCATTCCCTGTCCCCTGCATGTACCTTTTGAACAGGAGGGCACACTGCAGTGTTCCCAGGTGTACCTTCCCCCTTTGTAGATATAGCACCAAGGTCTGGAATCCTCATCTGGGTTTCTGAAAGAGTCCCAATATCATGCATCATTATAAAGCTATTGCCAATAGTGTCATGTAGGCCATCTACCTTGCTAACTTAGTCCTGCTCTGCAGTGAAGATGTGCACTGAACCACTAGAAGTTGCTAGAATTCCTATTTTAGTTATAAAACTGTGGAGTGCATTGAGGTGAAGATGAGATGGCAAGTAGCTAGCAGGAGTGGACAGCATGTTTGTGCAGTTTAGGTCATGTACAGGAAACACTCTATTTTTAGTTTTGAGCAGGATTTGAAGCAGTAGGAAACTGAATTACAAATGGAGTTTAGGGAGGGCTGGGAAGGGGCAAGGGAAAGACTGTGGGGTGAGAGATACTTGCATTTTGTAGTCTGCCATAAACATCCAGTCTAGGGAGATCTGAAGTTCAGATATGTCCACAGATGTTGCAATTACTGCTCACAGGCTGCACGGTATCTGCACCTGTGCAGCGTGTTCCCTGCATGGAATCTGACTACAGCAATTGGCCATTCTTTGCCCCAGGCCCCTGGAATGGGCTGATTTCTGTGGCTCTGACCTGTGTGCCATCAGCCCCTCACCTGCAATAGTTGTGATTGCCCAATCCCAGCTCAGCAGCATCCTGTCTTTGGCCACTGTACATCCAGTTCACCAGGCCATCACTATTCCAGTTTAAACATTCAGTTCCACTCTCTGTCATGCTCCAGGTACCCCTATATGTTACTCCAGTGTCTTTGTAGCATTTAACTTCAGTATCTGAACAAAAGGGAACAAAATGTAAGGACAGCATCCAAATTCTTTCCCAGACAGATTCCCAAGTCTCTGTTCCATTTAAACTTGGCTCTCAGATGTCTTGTCTAGTAAGTCAGTGAAAATGCTCTGTCAGGCAGACTGTAAGTGTACATGAAGGTCTTCAGTTGCAAAATTCACAGTTTTATTCAGAGACACCTAGAACAACCCAGGTGTCCTTCAAAGGTCTTTGTAGTATTAGTTTTAGAACCAAAAAAAAGACAACTTATTAGAGCCTAGCCTACAGCAGGAGCTTCTGGGTACCCTTGTGCACTGCACAGCTAACATCAATAGCATTGCTCACAGCAGTTGATGTGCTATACTCACCTATTTCACACTGCTTCCCTGAGAAACCTTGGTGGCACTGGCAGATGAAGAGCTGTGGGGAATAATATGCCTGTGAACATTGGCCCCCATTGTAGCATTTATTTCTAGTGCAGACTGTGGAATAAGCAAAAGCCAGGAAATACTGTTAGATTTCACAGAAGCAAGAAGCTGGCAATGTATACACACCTTTCATTTTCCTGTCAGTGTCCTTCAGCCTGTTCTGTTTTTCCATACCCACCTGTTATTGCCATGTTTTTGCAGCCTTTTTATGGTTTTATGTTCTTACAGCCTTTCTTTGTTTTTGTTTTCACTTCTATCCTCTTCTATTCCCAGAGAAATTGTCTGTGCAGTAACTGTGGCCCTGACTGTTCTTCTTTAGGATGATTGGAAGGACAGCCTCTCACCATTTCCTTTTTCTTTGTCATACATACCTCTGACAGGCACAGTGTGGCAACGACTCCGACCACTGTCGCACCTACAGTATTCTATTCTGCTCCCTGAAAGCCTCAGCCAGGTCCCCCTGTGTTGGTAAATTTCTGCAGATGAATTATCTGTGCAAATGGCTGTAATCAGAGAAAGGAAATCCTCTTTTAGAGATGCAGGGAAAAGACCTGGCTGAGCAAAAGGACTCCCTTCTGTTTCCAGGAGAAAAGGATCTGTGATGGGAGCATCTGTCTAATGGGTTGCCCTTTCTCCTTCTCAGACCACAACTGTCCCACCTCTCTCTGCTGTGCTGCCAGATGTACTATTCCACTATTGACTGGCCTCTTTTTATTTCAGGAAGAGCAGAGGGAGGGGAAAACTTTTTTGTGGATGGTATTAAGGGTCTGGTATTTTGCCTTCTGAATGTCTCATCCACATAACCATGACAAAAAGCTTTCAGGCTCTGTTTCTTCAACATCACTGGCTTTCCCCTCCCGAGGTCATACTGCTCCAGCTAACGTGGTTTTAGTAAGCCTGGCTTACCTCTAGATCTGGCTCCTCGTTTGAAACGAATGTGTAAGCCCTGCAAGCAAAGAAGAAGAATTCTGTGAGTAACTGCTCTCTTAAAAATATCAGAGAACAAGTGCCTTCAAAGAGTCAGTGCTTTTCTTGAGGGCATGTACATCAGGGAAGTTCTGAGGAACTGCCTGCCCTCTTATCAGACAGTCCAGTGAAAAGTGCCTCTAGTACCTCAGGATGGATTCCTAAGAATTGAAAATCATTTAGTTGCCACGGATTACCAGGTGATTGCTTGTCACTCAGATGTAACACTTATTCCTCTGATTTCTAGTGAGCTAAGCAGATTCTCCTTCTGCCTGATGCAGACAGCTGGACTCAGTGGTAAGGAATGTATTTTCCTGCTCAAAATACAGGAAGATGGCAAGAGAATTTTTAGCCTCTTACCTGGCACTGGGCAGTCATGATTGCTCCCACCAACAGAAGGAGACGTGGCAGTTTGCCTTTCATTCTGAGTGTTTTCCACATCAGTTCCAAATCTCAAATTACCTGTAGAGACAAAAAATAAAATGTTGAGCAAAGGAGTTTTACAGTGTGCATTTCCTCTATTCCTTTTAAAATATAATACCTCCTCTACAAACCAAGAGCTGGGAGTAGCAGGCACAAGATACAGGCAAGAAGCTGCAATTTAATTTCCAGTTTCTAGGATTGCCCTGTAGTTCCAAACATTTGGAATAATATCCCAGCACTGTTGCCCACACTATCACCTTTTTTTTTTATCTATGTTATATGCAGAAAGCTAACCCAATTATTTGTGAAAATTACTACTTCCAGAAATCATGAGCTCAGACTCTGTTTATATAAAGCCAGAGAAGGCAGCTGGATAACAGCTGGTGAAATTGAAGTATGATAGATGAGTCATAAATTGGGATTCAAGGCTAATATGGAGAAAGACTCTGTGGTTTTTTAGTAGTTTTGTTGTTGGGGTTTTTTTGCTGTTTGTTTGTTTTAAAATTTGTTCAAAGCAAAAGGCACAAATAGTCAAGTTTCTGAAGCAGAACCAGGAGTACAACAGGACGTGATTTCTCATCATCAGGCTGCAAAAAGAGGGGACTTAAGTTGGAAGTCAGACTGAAAAGACTCACAAGAACATCTTCCAATTACTCCATCCTTTATCTTTGAGTCCCATCTTGATGATAAAATCCTTACAATTTGGAGCATCTCTCAGTGATTTGTACTGGTCCATAGATCTCACAGTACACTTTTTATATACTTTCAAGCTATTTTTCACCTCTTGGGAAACATTTTGCATTGTATAGCAAGCCTTTCAAAAAGTGGTACAAGTGATTTTCGACTAACTATTTTCAATTAATAGATTTTCAACATTACCTTTAATTGAATCTGAACTAAATCAGCAGCATTCCCAAAGCCAAAGTGCATGATCTGAACTGCTCCAGCCCCTTGGTTCCTGCCCTAACCCTGCACAGTGTTGCAGCTGTGGCTCATTATTACAGCTACACAGGCTTGTGTTCTGAATCCCACAGCAGCAATGTTTGTTGGTATCACAGGTGATCTTTGTTGTTACCTGTGGAGAAGGCTTGAAGTTCTTACAACTGTAAGAAACAAGATTCTGGTAGCTAAGACACTTTCAAGGAAAGCTTTGTTCAGTGGAACTGCCTGGATCACAGTCAAGCTGCATTGTTAGAATTCCTGCCTGGGAAGCATGGTAAAGAAATGGTGAGACCTTATTTCCGAGGTGCCTGCTAAGATGCCCCAAAAACAAGGCAACACCAGGTTTTTCTGGGTTTTGTTTTTCTGGGTTTTTTTGTTTCTTTTGGTTGGTGGCTTTTTTTTGGTGGGAGGACAGCTGGCCTAACTGGTATGTTGGAAGAAGTCCTAGCTACCTGAAACCAGCAGAAAATTGCAGATCATTTTCAGGGGGTAGCAAGAAACATCTTTTAAACTTAAAAATGTCCTTTTTATATTTTCTTTGCTTGGAAGACTGACATAAGGAGTCTCTATTTAAAAAGCACCTGCATGGCTTAATCAAGTTCATCTCATATATTCTCTGTACAAGCAGGTTCTAGCTGTACACAGCAAGTGTTTATACTGCAAAATGCTGTAGATAGTCTCTAGAACAGAATTCTGGTTTGGGGGGAAAGAGCTAAAAATCCAAAAGAAAACAAAAATAAGATGCTGTAGTCTTTGAAGTCATTGGAGGAAATGAATATTTTAAAGTCTTTGTTTCTGCAATAATTCTCAGTATTTCCTGTGGTTTTGGCCACATTTAGGGAGAAGATGACCCCCCCCCTCCTACTCCTCCTGTGTCCCTCCATGATCACGCTTTGGAATCTGGGGTGAAAGGCAGAGTCTCCTCTCCTCCTGGGAAGATTGGATAAATTCTCCTTTTGCAGCTAGTTCTCTGTGTCTCCTTACCTTATCATCAAGTTATTTGTCCATAACACTTAAGTCCTTCTGCTAACGTCCTTTGTGCAGGAGACTCCTCCTCCTCCTTGCTTAACTGGTCAGAGCCTGAGGCTGTCAACCCTTTCCCTGGAATGCTTCAGCTTTCTTGAAACAACTGAAAGTTAGCAGCTTTACCTACACTGTGAATCTCTTCAAAAGCAGGAAGGCAACAGCTCAGTTAGTTAACTATCATGGTGCTTCATTTATTAAATTGGGATTTATTAAATAATAATATTTAATAGTATTTAATGACAATGCCATTGATGTTGAAAACAGGAAACGCCCTTTTTGAAACAGGTGCAGAGTAGTGCCTACCTTCTTTTGCTTTTTCTCTTCTGTATTCTCTTGATTTTCTTTCCAGACCAGTGTGGCTTTGTGTTTCCTGTGTCTCTGCTCTGCTCTCTCTGTCCTGCTTGTAGCGCCACTGCAGGGGGTGGGGCGCGCTGGTGGAGCTGGGCCATGGGGCGTGCTGAATGCATCCCACCCCTTCCCGAGCATCCAGGGCACGCTCCAGAGGCAGGGGGATGGTCCAGGCAGGCGGCTGGGGCCGGGGAGGGAGCCTGTGCGGGACGGGAGGAAAGCTGCTTGCTGGCATGCTGCTGGATTTTACAGCCAGTTTGTTTTCTTCTTTCTCTTTTCCAGTCAGAGAGCAGATTCAGTTTTGAAAGCAATTTTCTTCCCCATTGAACACCTTGTTGTTCAATGAGAGAACAGTAGTATCCCTTACACAAACTGTCCTGTCCCATGATCCTTCTAGGAGTGTGAGTGAAAGCACGGCTGTGTTATTTCCAATATAATCAGAAGTCTGAAGTATCTAGACTTAGTCCTGATAATTTCACACACAAGTGTAGTGTGCTGTATTCCTAATTAAGACGTTTGGCAGAGAGGCCCTGACCAGCTTGTGGAGCAAAGCATGCCCTGAACACAGCCATGGAAGAAGAAACACTCAGGGGAGCTTTCAAGTTAAATGAGCAAAACTTCTTAGAACTTTAGCTACAAATAAGGAACAGCATGTTCAGGGCCAGAGTTAAATGTTCACTGATATTACTCATCCTAGAAAATGAAGATCTACTCACCAGAATGTGGTCATGAGGTATTCAGTTATCAAAGCGTGGCAGGCAAATGTGATGATCAGTTTCAGAGCTGATCTGAGGGCACTGTTACGAAAACAGTCAGTGCTGAAGTTGTCACAGTGATGAATGTGTCCTACCTGCTTGGAACTGATTCACTAGGATGTGACACACTAGCAATCAAGCTCCTGACAGAATTTAGTATAAGACATAAAAACCAGTTTGTGAGGGACTTCCACTTTCAGAAGCAGCTGCGTGGAGTCCTCATTTGGAAAGCAGAGCACTGGTTATTTTCCATACTGGTAAAGATGAACCGCTGGGTACTCTGTATGTTTATCTCTTCTCTGCATGGAGACCTATGTCAAGATTATAAAATTTATTTCTCCAAGAGTCACAGTGCTGGTGATAACATTACTGCCATAAATCTGATTTAAGTGTAGTTGCATTTGACTGTTTCTGGACTTCCAGTTGTTGAGACTGAACATCGCTGAGCGAGCAGGGGCTAATTTATTTTATTTTTAAAGGTAATAGCCATTAAAGATGCTAACAAACTGATGGCCATAGGGGAACATTTCAGAAATTATTTCCTGGCTTTTCACAGCTTAAGGACCACTATAATTGTCTACAGAGTGTGGTGCCATTTGTAGGGCTTAACATACTTTAGGAGACTGCTTTCTCAAGCACCATCTACTGGCTTTTCTCTCAGTTGATCCTCGGGATAATTTCAGCAGGACTGTTTAATGGCAGTGACGAAGGGTGACATCACGACATCCCACAGCAGGCCCGGGTCACCCTCTGTGCGCTGTGGCTTTGGCAGGTCCAGCGCAGGCGACCGGAGTTGTGGCAGATCTGGGAGCGCACTTTCCACCCCGCACTCTTGTGCGTCTCTGCAGCGGCATCAGAGCACCTCACGCCAGCCAGCCCAGGAGGAAGAAGTATCCAAACCCGATGTAATGCCCAGGACAGCGCTTTTGCTCGGGCGGTGCGCTGGGAAAAGCAAACGGTGCGTTCCGGACTGGCAAATTTTAGAGATGCTGTGGGAAGAAGACGGCAACTCTGCAATCTTACTTACACAGCCCACGAGCTCTCCTCTCCGCTCATCCCGAGCCCCTGACTCCAGGCGGTATCGCGGCGATCGCGACTCCCCCGCTCCTCAGCGGGGCGGCCCCGAGCCGGCCCCGCGCGTCCCCTCTGAGGGCGGCGCTCGCTCCGGAGCCGGAAGCGCCGGGCCCGCGGAGCGCAGCGGAGCCGGGCCCGCCATGAGCCGCCCGCCCGCGCTGCAGGCGCTGACCTGCGGGCCCTGGGAGATGCGGGAGCGCCTCGGCACCGGCGGCTTCGGCAACGTCATCCGCTGGCACAACAAGGTAGGCGGCGGCCGGGCCCGCGGCGCCCCGGCTCGGGAGCCGGGCTCAGCCCAACTCTTGCTGTGTCCGCAGGAAACCGGCGAGCAGGTGGCCATCAAGCAGTGCCGGCAGGAGCTGAGCCCGCGCAACCGCGAGCGCTGGGCGCTGGAGATACAGATCATGAAGCGGTGAGGCGGGGCGGCGGTGCTCTGGGGCCGGGCCCGGTGCCCGCTTGGGCCGGGCCGGGCCGAGGGGTCCTGTGCGGTGTGGCGCCAGGGCGGCCCTGGAGCGCGGATCTGCGGGTGCGCTGAGCGAAGGGCTGGGAGAGGCTTCGGGCCGCCGGCCGCCGAGGGATTCCCTTCCGGGAGGTGCCCGGTGCGCTGCGGCGGCCAGTGCGTGGAAGTTGACGCGTAAGGAAACCTCCCGTTGTGCTGCGTGAGAGTCTTGGGTGTCACGCTGCCGTCTTCGGCTCGTCTGCCCTGCCCTCAGCGCTAAACAACGCTGCTACCTAGCCTGACTTAACGTCTGTGCTGGGGCAGTCCCTTGGGATGTGTTTTCATTTTTCACTTCATTTCATTTTCGGGTGTAGTGGTCTGAGTGCAGTTTGGGTCTTTTCTGGATGGTGGCAACACACTGCCTTGCTTTCCTTTGTAAGGCTTGTTGCTGTGCCTATTAAGCAGATCTGTAATGCATGTGTTGAAGAAACACACTGGCTTGCAGGTGAAATGCCAGGAGTTGGAATGAGTCTAGATCTGTGAAAGATACAAACCTTTAGAATTCACTCATTTAGTTTCTAAAAGGATTTGTGACCGTGTAGAACTTTAGGTGATGACCAGGAGCGTGTGAACCTGTATAGCAGTTGCAGAAAATCATGTATACTTGCCTGAATTTCGTTCCACAGACTGAACCATCCCAATGTGGTGGCTGCCCGCGATGTCCCTGAAGGGATGCAGAAGCTGGCACCAAATGATTTGCCACTGTTGGCCATGGAGTACTGCCAAGGTGGAGACCTCCGCAAGGTGAGGTCCCTGGGGTGGTAACCAAGGACTGAGTCGGCTTCTAATCTTACCCTAGGTTTTCTACTGAAGTTTTCCCTTAAAACCTTTGCTTTCACATCCTGATGCTTCCTAATTTTAGTCATGGCATCAAGAGGTGTTGGTGGCGTGGTCCTTGATATTATGTTCAGCTTTTGAAGACTTAAGTGCTTTGTGAAACTCTTTTAATTGTTTTGGATGCAAGTGACAGTGTGAGGAGTTTGCACATAAAGAATGAGGGCAAGTGCTAAGGGATGTGCAACAGTATGTGAGGATGGCCAAGACCACTGTAGGGTAGGTGCATCTGTAGGCTGTACCCTTCCTGAAAGTGATTAACTCCTGCCTGTCATAGGAAGAAATAACACATGATAGTTCTAATCCTGAGGCTTTTCTGACCTTTGCTATCCTCTGCCCATAGCTAAAACACAGACCTCAGGCCTGAGATTGGAGTTGATACTGGCAGGCATGGGGAAATGGCAAAGAGGGATGGAGCAGACAGAAGGATGAGAATGGGATGACAGTGACTTCTTTTGCCTGCTCCTTTATGCTCCCATGCAATTAAACCAAGGCCGGTTTAATTACAAAGCTGTAATTGCTGCTATCAGAGGTCACAGTCCATAGAGTTCTGTGCTTCTGGAGAATTTAATTGCTATTGCTGAAATTTCTTGCATTCCTGAGAATTTGTGGGACTGTGGGCCTCACTCAGGATAGAGGAGGGAAAGACTGCATTCTGTGTTGCTTACTTTGCAGTACCTGAACCAGCTGGAGAATTGCTGTGGCTTGCGGGAAGAAGCTATTCTTATCTTGTTATCTGACATTGGTAAGTGGTAGCAGTACCTTCAGTTGTCTGAGCTATGGAAACCCTTTTAGTCCTGAATCCACTCTCCAAATATACAGCAGTGACCTTAGTGACTCCATTTTAGACTGACCTTTTATGATCTTGATTATCTACCAAGAGTGTTGGGAGTCTGGGGAGGTCCTTGCCAATGGAAGCTAACCAGCATTACTACAGTTTAAAAGAAGGATGTGAGAAAACACCCAGAAAGAAAACTCAGTTGTGTCCAGAGTTCTATGATGCTAACTTTACACCTTACCCTCAGTGTTTGATTGTTCAAGGTTTGATGTGAAAGCCATGCTTGTTATCAGACAGAGCTGAATCCTTACTGAGCTCGTGCTAGGTACTGTTACTTATGCTCTTACAATTGGCTTTTTGTGTCTCAGCTTCTGCTCTCAGATACCTTCATGAGAACAGGATCATCCACAGAGACTTGAAACCAGAGAACATTGTGCTGCAACAAGGAGAACAAAGGGTAAGCAGGAAGCAGTTGTCTCTGCCTGCACAGACAGCTTACAAGGAACATGCATGTGCTTCATGCAGTTACATGGTCCCTCTGCAGGAGCACTCAGCCCAGGATAACACCTGCCTCAGGTCACTGTGTCAGAGGAATAGTATTCTGTGTGCAGCTGAGATGAGACATTGTATTAGATATCTGTTAACACCTGAAATTTTGACTTTCAGCTATTAAGAAAAGAGCCAGACTGTACTGATCAAAGATTGGAAGGAGCTAGATGCATAACTGCTAAGTGTGCTATGACACCTTCAGATTCATTGTGGTTTTAGGAATCTACAGTAGCCTCCTGTTCCTACTTCTGTCTCTTCACTGGCACCTTTCTGGTCTAGCTTTGGAGAGCTGAACCTTTTCTTTCTGCTGTATGATGTGCTTTTAACAGGACTTCAGTCTAGCATTCTTATTCTCTGTTGTGTGTTTCAGTTAATACACAAAATCATTGACCTTGGTTATGCTAAGGAGTTGGATCAGGGTAGCCTATGCACATCCTTTGTTGGGACTCTGCAGTACCTGGTAAGGAAGGAATTCAGCTAGAAGAGCAGCTCCTGCTTTCTAGTGGGGTAGAATTAACTGTTATCAAGCTTTGGGCTGGGATTAAGTGCTTGTGTGGTATGGGGTGTGTTTGTGGTGCTGAAGCTAGCAAAGGTGGCTGCTCAGAGCTGGGTGGCTTTGTCTCATGTGTGTCTAAACTGTATCAGGCTCCAGAGCTGCTGGAACAGCAGAAGTACACAGTGACAGTGGATTACTGGAGCTTTGGCACGCTTGCCTTTGAGTGCATTACAGGCTTCCGACCATTCCTACCCAACTGGCAGCCAGTGCAATGGTGAGTGATAAGTGGGAATGATGTGACTTCCCTGTTTACAGGAAGTGGAAGTGTGGTCCCTTGATGCTGAGGATATCCCTATGTTCCTTGCCCTTATGGAAACTGACCCCTTCACAGGAGTTTGACCCACCTGAGCAAGTTCAGCATTCCTGAATGGGATAAGGGCTGATTCCTGCAGGGCAGAGAACAGAAACTAAAGTGGCATTTGTATTATGTCTGTCAAGAGTAGCTTTAAGAGCCTGCTAACTTGCAGGATGGGAAAGGCAGGCAATTATTTCACCATTGTGCTTGCTTACATTAGGCATACAAAAGTGCGTCAGAAGAGTGAGCTGGATATTGTTGTTTCAGAGGATTTATCAGGAGAAGTCAAGTTTTCTAGCAGTCTGCCCTACCCAAACAATCTGAACAGGTGAGTACTAGAAATTGCTGTGCTGAGATAAACTGTTTCTTCTGCAAAAGGACCAAGATTATAACTGTTAATCTGTGCATAAATTGAGTGCATGACACAGGCAGTGCTCTTGTCATTTGTCAGTCTTGGTTTCTGCCTTCCAAACACTGCATTTGTGATAGGGGCAAGTGGGGGGGAGTTAGTCCTCCCACTCAGAACAGGCCATATGGTTACTGCAAATGCACTCTTACCTCTTCTGATCTCCTTCTGGTTTTTATTGCTCAGTGTTTTGGCTGAGAGGCTGGAGAAATGGCTGCAGCTCATGTTAATGTGGCACCCACGTCAGAGAGGTACAGATCCTACCTACGGTCCCAATGGGTGTTTCAAAGCTTTGGATGACATTTTGAACTTGAAGGTAAGCAATATTACCCTGAAAAGTTTTCCAGAGAGTAGTTGCCTGTAGTCTGTGAGAGGAGAAGCTTGAATCATAGACTTACAAGGAAGAGTGGAACAGAAACTCGTAGAACTGTCTCCTGACAGTTAGTGACAGGTGCTTTCCTCTTGCTTCTTTGAGGACAAATGCTCCCTGAGCTTGTTAGGAGTAGTGAATAGCTTTTGTGCATGCTTAGTTCCATATTCTGATAGAGGATTGTACAGCTGAAGGTATTTAGTTGCCATGTGGCCTCTCATTTGATGGAGGACAAGAACTTTGCCATAATGTTAGGAATAACCTGCAGAGTGACTTCTTGAGTCTGCCAAGGGCTTTGAACAGTTTTTTGGTGGCCACTGTCTCAGTCCCTCGATCTCGGCTCTAACATGAGCAATGCATCTTCACATTTCTCATGCCATGCTACTCTTCTTGTAGTTGCTTCATGTTTTGAACATGGTTACGGGAACTGTGCACACCTACCCTGTGACAGAGGAAGAGACTCTGCAGAGTGTGAAGGCCAGGATTCAGTCAGATACAGGAATTCCAGAACAAGACCAGGAACTACTGCAGGAAGCAGGACTTGCATTGTTTTCTCAGAAGTTGGTCACTAAACATACAGCTGATAGCAAGGTGAGTCTGGATACTCCCTTTCTTGCTTTTGAGTGAATCAAGACACTGCTCTCACTTTGGGATCACAGGACTTGGCATGCTTTTGCCATGGGAACCTCACAGACCTAAGAGCCATTGTAGCGTAGGCACCCTGTTGCCTTTGGTGTTCTGTGTTTAGCTCAGGAGGACTGTTCTGTTCACCAAGGCTTGCTTTTCCTGAGAAAACCTAGCTGGGTCTTTTGTCTTCTGCAGGTGAATGATACTGCAGCTGCAGACACAGACCTTCTCTTCCTCTTTGATACCAAGAAAGTTTCCTATGAGGCTCAGGTGGCCTTGCGTCCTCATCCAGAAAGTGTTGACTGCATCCGTAAGGACTTTCTCTGGCATGAATGTGGTGAAGGGGGGGCCTGTGTTGAGAGTGGTGTCTGTGTCATGTACAAAGAGTAGAGGGAGCTTTTGCATCAAGAAGCAGTGAGATGGACTGTCATTTATCAGAATAACTGAAAACAGGAAGTGTTTGATTTTGATATACGGGGAGAACTGCACAGGGGTTATCCAGCTCGAGGCTTTGCAGGCAGTAACATGCCCCTCAAAGGAGCAATATTTTGGTCTATTTTGTGGTAACACAACTTTCCAGCTTCATGTTGATATGTACATTTCCCTTTTCCCCACCTCCTCTGTTTTCAGTTCAGGATCCAAAGAAGAATCTCCACTTTTTCCAGCTGAGGAAAGTGTGGGGTCAGATCTGGCACACGATCCGGATGCTGAAGGAGGACTGTAACCGCCTTCAGCAGGGGCAGCGAGCAGCCATGTACGCTGGCAGTGTCTCTCAAATACTTCTCTCTGTCTTTGCTCTACTTGCCTCTGTGCTCTGGTGAAAGGGAAGACAGAAATGGGACCCTGTTGGAATGGGGAAGCCCATGATTGGAGCTGTAAGCAATTAATGAAAAGCTGAGAGTTAGCCCTTTGGCACAACTGCATTTGTCCTCATTTCTGTCTCAAGTGTCTACTTTGGATGTAAGTGGAAGCCTAGTGGATTTTCATTTTTGGAGGCTAATAGGACCTTCTTGTCCTTGCAGGATGAATCTGTTGCGTTACAACAGTACCCTCTCGAAGATGAAGAATTCAATGGCCTCCCTTTCTCAGCAGCTGAAAGCAAAGCTGGACTTCTTTAAAACAAGCATCCAGATCGATCTGGAAAAGTATAAAGAGCAGATTGAATTTGGAATTAGTGAGTATAGCATCTGGCAAACAGGTCTTTTCATGCCTCTTATCCTCACAAAAACACCTACCCCTTTCTCTGTGAACCTGAGAAAGCCACTCTTCTTTGATTCCTGTAGCTTCTGAGAAGCTGCTGTTTGCCTGGAAAGAGATGGAGCAAGCTGTGGAACTTTGTGGGCGGGTATGTTTCTAAATCTAAGTGCTTATCATAAAGAAAAAGAGGCTTGTTTTTGTTATCTCTGCCCTCCTCCCCCCTTTTCTTCATTGTCCCTGCCTTAAATAGAAACTCCTTGTGTTTGGACTGATTCCACATTTCACATTGCCTTAGTTTGGGTGACACCATTTTTGTCCATTACTAGAACCACATGAAACTTATTCTGTTTTAACACTTAGGGGGAAAAGGGAGATCTTGGGGAAACCCCAGAAATGTCTTGGAAGTTATTTTATCCAGGAGCACCAACCTAATTTCCTTGAATTGAAGTGACTCATATTCTCATTTGTCTTTGGCCAAGACTGCTGTTTGTGTCTTGCAAACAGCAAGAAATACGTGTTTAGAAATATGAATGAGAGAGAAAAAATGTGAGTGGGAGTGTCTCTGTATGAGACTGTGCTGTTGCTTATGTTCTACCCTGCTTTCAGGAGGACGATGTGGACCAGTTAGTGAAGAGGATGATGGCCCTGCAGACAGACATTGTGGACCTGCAGAGAAGCCCACTAGGTCGTAAACAAGGAGGAACACTGGAGGATTTGTGAGTTGAACTGCCTTGGGCGTCAGGTGCAGGAGTGTTTCTAGCTAAGCTTACTGACCACGGGACAATGGAAGGGCTGTTATTTCCACCCAAATTATGGGGGTTGTGGAGAACTTTAAAGATGGCTTTTGACTCATCTGTCATTGGTCTGAAGTGGCAGACAGGTATAGAAAAGGTTTGAGTTCTCAAACTATTTGTTCTTAATTTTGGTTCTTTGGAAATCCTTTGTTTTTTCCTGCTTTTTTCTTCTAGAGAAGAACAAGCCAGAGAGCTGTACCGAAGACTGAGAGAGAAGCCAAGAGGTAAAAGACACTTTAGCTCAAGGTCAGCTTGCTTTGCATGGGTAATGATCATTGAGAAAACTATCTGCCTTCTAGGCCTGCCCAGACACTAGCAGCACATGGGCTCTCCTGGACTTGCCTTTTTTCAAGAGGGGAGTCAGGGAGTCAGCTTCACACTAGGCCAGCTTTTCTTTCTTGGTGCTTTGTAAGCTGTTCTCAGAACTCCTCTGGAGCTCTTCTCAGAGCAGGCTGTTGCCACAAGCATATGCTGCTGCTTCTGTGTAGGAAGGATAAAAGACATGGCTGTTCTTTGATACAGTCCCAACTCTCCTTATCAAGTTTGTTAAATCTTGAAGAAGGTGGCCAAAATTCAGTGTAATTCATCCCACTCAGACTTGCATTTCCTGAACTTTGGATGCTTCAGGATTGAAGCAGTAGTGGAAACAAGCCACTAGAAATCTTCTCCCTCTGTCCTATAAACCTGCCTTTCTGTGTGATACTGACTCTCATTCCAGATCAGAGGACAAGTGGTGACAGCCAGGAAATAGTCCGACTGCTCCTACAGGCAATCCAGACCTTTGAAAAAAAAGTTCGAGTTATTTATGCTCAGCTCAGGTGAGCTTTGTAGATTTTATTCAGAGCTGAGAGAAGGCATTTTCTCTTCCAGCAAGAGAAGGTTTAAAACTCAATGCATACAGCTAATGAGATCTTGCAGTATTGCAGGAAATAAGTAACTTCAGGAATGTTCTCCTACTGCAGTGGTCCACATGTGATCTGATTAGTTGTTGTTTTTTTTTTAATAGTAAAACTGTAGTTTGCAAACAGAAGGCATTGGAATTGTTCCCCAGAGTGGAGAAAGTGATGGCTCTGATGAGTGAAGATGAGGAAACAGTTGTGAGGCTTCAGGAGAAGCGACAGAAAGAACTGTGGAACTTGCTGAAAATTGCTTGTGTAAGTAAAAGAAAAACTCCACTTTAACCCAAGAATGGGGTTTGTAGCATAGGTTACTGAAATAACAGTAAATTGACTATGTCCTATGATTCTTTATTTTGAATTTGCATTAAAGCCAAGTTCCAGGTTGTCTCATATTCCTGGCTGCTGAAAACTAGTGGAAATAATTGCACTCTGAATATTCTGTGCTTTCTTCAGAGTAAGGTACGTGGTCCTGTTACTGGCAGTCCAGAGAGCATGAACACATCACGTCTTGGTAGCTCGGGCCAGCTGCTGCTGCAGGTCCCTTCTGGAACATACAGTTTATCAGACTCTGTAAGAAAAAGGTGAGCCAAAGGCTGCAGTTCTTCAGCTGCTAATGCCAGCACTGCAAAGCTGGGCTTCCTGCTTTCTGAAATAATGGGGAATCATGTATAGCTTCATTTCCCCCTGCTTCAGTAATAATGGTGTTTTTTTGGTTTTCTTCCTTTAATCTGAGATGGTTGGGCTCATTTGGAAGTGCCCTGCCAGCAAGAACTGTTGAAGCATTGTCATGTAAGGTCATAGCAGCTGAGCTGGATCATTGAGGAGACTGCTGTGGGCACACATGTGTAGTTCTGGCTTCCTTAAATGAACTGGGTCACCACCAGGACTGAGAGACCTTGGTTTGTTTATTTGCACGTTGCTGCATCCTTAAGTTTACAGGCTTCTCAGCTTTTTCTCTAGCAACAGTGGTTCCTCATAATAAGAATCCAATCCCATCCTGGAATCCATTTCCTCTCCCCTGTGTAGCAACTCAGGGGCTGCCACCAACTTTTCAAGTTGCAGTATGAATTACAGACCTAGGAGCTGACTGACTTCAGTGTTCTGCAGTGTATCTGCCAGAAATATTTCTTGAGGATAGAGGCAGCATCTCTTTAAACTGTCATAGAAATTAACAGTGTAATAATTGCCCCTTTCAGTGAGGAGCTACTGCTGGAATCTCGGAAACTTTGTAGCCAACTAGAAAATGTGATGCATGACACAATGAAGGATCAAGAGCAGAGTTTCTTGGTAATGTATTAATTCTTCTATAAATAGACTGGGGAAGTGCATGGCTTCAAAGTTCTGCTTCTGCAACTTTGCCACCACTAATAGAGCTAATTGAAATCTGCAATTTACTCCTGGACAAGGGGAGAGCAGGAGCTGCAGATAGGAAGCACCTGTTCCCTCATCAGCTGTTGACTGACATATTCTGTTTGCCAAGACTGGGAGCCATGTGCTGGGAACTTGTGCTGAACAGTGAAGGATGGGGCAAAGCACGGGGCTGTTGGTATGAAAATACTGCAAAACTGCACACAAATTTAAGATCAGTGGGTGGCAGTACAGTGGTGGGCAGGATGCTTAATTTAATGATACAGAATATTAAAAAGATTGTAAAATACTAGAGTGCAAGTAGGTTAAGTTTCCTTGATAGCAGCCACGTGGCTCATCATGAAATTATATTGACCAACTTGTTCCCAGTAAATTCTTTTAAAGTCTCTAACGTGCTTCACCTTTATCCTAGAGAAAGCTCAACTGTAAGCTAGCACTGAACTTCATTTATTCTTTAGGCTCTAGACTGGAGCTGGCTGCAGCTTCAGGTAGAAGAAACAAACAGCCCAGGACAAACAGAGATGTAAAATCACCTTGGGTGCCTCTGAAGCCACGCTACTTTGGGAAGCCAACTGTGAAAAGCTGCTGCCTCTGAGAAGGGAACAACTGCCTTCTTCCACTGTCACCAACTGCTTCTGTGAGACACACAGCCTAGCTTTTAGTACCCACTTCTCAGACACTTTTTCACAAAGATACAGTAGGGAATGCCTGTTCTTAACTGCTTGGAAAATGTTCTTAATTGTGCCTTAAGACAGCAGATACTCTGTCCTGATAAATCTTCCCTTAGGCATCACCTGTGGCTGTTTTGCTGCATTTTAGGCTTTCTAATGAACAATGGACCCAGTCACTGGTAGATGTCACCTTCCTAATGAACTGTGAACTTAATTTCTTAACTTTGCTGATTTGCACTTTTTTTTCTTTAAGTGTAATGGTTGTACTTACCTAATACTTGTTTCCTGTATGGGAACGAAATTATCTAAAACATGTAAACTTTTGGTTTGCTCTTTTTGATGCGCTCAATAACACTTGAATGGAAAAAGCTGCTCTCACTGTGCGGGTCTCTGAACCATGAGAGGTGTAAGAATGATATCCTAGAAACCACAGGAGAAGGAAATCTTCAGTGTACAGGTATCCTGCAACAAAGCATTTGCAGGTTATCTATTAACTATGCTTAAAGTTGCACGAAAAGAAAAAAAAAAAGACAAAAAAACCCAGCTGGATGGAAACTTGGTGAGTCAACACACGCCAACCTTGTGTTCTGACCGTGACCAATTTATTTCATTCTGATGTAACCCCAAATTTCCACTACAGCACAGAGACCTCCTTTTATAAAAGGCTGTGAAGTATAGGACATGCAAAATGCAATACAATAGTGGGGAGAGGTTGGATTTTCTTCTGGTTTTTTTGAAACAGATTTAAAATACAGGAAACTGAAATGTGGCACAAACATCACAACTTCCATGCATGCCTTCACGTGTCTTCCTCTGTTGTGCTGGCACACTCTGGACTTCAGCATTGGGTTAAAGTCATTCTTGGGAAGAGTAGGAAGTTCACACTTCTTCAAATTTCAGAGTAATATTAAGGCTGAAATGCATGGGGTACACTTTTCCTTCATCTTCCAGAGCACCACCAGTTGTTTTATTTAAAGCTGTGTTAAGCTTCCAGCTCAAATGCCAGCCCGAGTTTGTGACCTCCAGCAGTGAAATTCTTGGCGTCAATCAAGCCTGAGAGTGTCAGCTTTACACCTACAAAAGCAAGTCATGAGAACCATCATCCACTGAGATGTGCAGTGCTCTCTCTCAGGTACCTGAGCTCACTAGCGTGGCTGAGCTGCCACAGAACTTGTGTACAGACACCCTTTACTTCTGAGTCTGCATAAAGACTTCGAGCTCCTTTGTTCCTCTCTCCTGGTCTTGAGACAACAGGGAATTAAACACAGTGTAGTACTTTATACTATTTGCTCATTTGCAGTGAGAGTTACTTACCGGGTCGGAGGGCATGAGTGTAACCAATTCCAATGAGGCTGGCATTGTTCACTTTAGCCTAAAGAAAAAAAACCACAGTGTTTATACACTGAATCCTTAAGTGTTCAAACAGAAGTGTCCCTGTGCCCTGAGAAGGGGCTTATGCATTAATGCTCTGCAGCTACTTGGAGACCAGCCTCTATTAGAAGCAAGTTCCAATCTTTGCCTTTTCTCAGGAGTTCCCATCTTAAGCAAAGGGTAGTCCTACACCAATTCTGCCTACACAGAAAGCCAAGCTGTTCTTCACTGCCTCCTCTATTATCTCTTCATATCCTTTAAAGAGCTACAGTCCCTCAGAGCCTGTTCACATCTCTCAGGAGTGATTTTCTTTATTCTTCTAAAGACCAAGAAATAGATGAATATGCAATCCCCTTTGTGCATTACTACATTTTGAGCTCTTTACAATAGCACTTCTCATCTTGAATTTTGGTTCAATGGTCCTGGAACTAATTGTTGTTTTGAAACATAAATGCTTGTTATTCAGTTCTCAGTATTAAAGTACTCACATGTCAGCTGACTTTCAAGGGTTAACTTACTGTCCAGAGAGGGCTGTAAGCTCAGCTGAACTTCCACCATTTAACCATAATATGGTTTTACATTATGGATTTCAGAATTAAAAGGACACTGTGTCCTTTTCATTACCTTTTAAAATACATTTTGCAGCACACCAGCACGCTGTTCCAAGCACGCTAGTCAGACTGTTTCACTGTAGACAAAGTTATATTTAGGACTTCTTTTCCCCAGTAATTTCACAAATGTGATGTTGAGGTCCCAATTTAAATTTGAACCACAACAGAAGCCACAGTTTGTAATCTACTGTACTTCCTCAGTAACCAGTGAAAGCAACTGCTTCATAACAGGAATTCTCAGTATTTAGGGGAGCTTGAAATACTCATTTCTGGAACAAAATTCTTACCGCAACAGAAGTCTTTTCATCCATTTGGTACTTCCCAGCAATACCAAAACGTGTGTTGTTACTGCCAGCAGTCCAGGCAAGATTGACTGATGTCTCAACCTTATCAGTAACCTTCTGATAAATAGACCCACCAAACTCAGTGCCGTCATTCCTGTTTGTAAGAGATGCAGGTGTGTCAAGCCTTGCCTTGTTTAGTAACCCCTTAGATTAACCCTTCCCCACCATCATTTGATCATCATCTCCTAAACTGAACCAAGAGATCCAACACTTCCCTGAGCCCAAGCTCACTGCTTCCTAGCTGGGACTGGCAGGCTGCTGCTCATATTTTTTTACACAGAACATATTTTGCTTTGCAGAATGGAACAGGACTTTCCAACAGCCAGAGACCTACAGTTTGAGGTTCTGACAAAAAGAAAAAAAACCAACAACCCACCCAGATAAATGCCACTGTGCAGCAACACACAAAGGAGACCTCAGTTGTGGGAATGAGAAGACTGAAAACCATTTGTTGCACTACAGTTGTTTAAATATCAAAGCATCTCAGGACCTGTGAGTGCCAAGACTGCAGCTATGCAGGGATGACACTGGAAACAAACACAATGCTACACCTGCCCTTCTCCTTCATCTTGGCCATTTCTGAGGGAGAAACTTTCTGTCTGACTGAGCAGGGGAGAAGGTACAGGAGTTTAATTGCAGGCTTTTTTGTCTTGTGCTGTTACAGAAGTTAAAGCTCACAGCTTTTAATTACAAATTACCATAAAGGGCCTTTACATCACCACCTTAGATATACAAACCCCAATTTATTTAAATTACTCTGAAAGGTGTCGAGGCAGCCAAGAGATGGGAAGTTGTCCCTATTTTAGTTGTACTGGAAATGAAAACACTGAATATAAATTAACTGGAAACAATTCAGCATCCCCTTCCCTTCACCCACCTTTGACCTAAGGCCATTACTGCTAACTCTTCCTATAGTTTGGCTCCTGGGGTGTTTTTCTAGGCTCAGGTAATACTTACACGTTAGTGTGCAGCTGAAAGTCTTCTGCCTTGTATCCCAAGGCAAAGTTACGTTGTGAAACCTTGTACTTGGCTGTATCAAAAGCCATCTGGTAGCCAGCAAGCCAGCCTTCATAGCCCACCACTGCCCAGCCATAAACAGTTGGTCCAGAGAGATCAATGTCTACGCTGCAGCCTACATGGACATAATCTCTTTTGTAGGCAGTCTTCAACTTTCCAGTCTTCTTCCTGCAGAAACGTGCAGTTTTACCCACAGCATGTCATGAATGTAATTTTATTTCAATATCTATGTCCCTTTAGGCCAGTTCATGAAATTCCTGCATTCCCTACTCAAAACCTAACTGCTGAAGAGGGCACAGGATAAGGATAATGGTGCTGTGTATATTCACCTGGTGCCACTTTTCCCCCTGCCATCTCAAACTCCATACAATCCTCAAGAAGCAAGAGACACAAAATGGTTTCTCCTTTATGCTTTAAAAAAATCTGGTTTCAGATTTTTTTTTCTCTGAGTGTAATGCGTTATGGCATCATCAATTTATTTCAGGAGCATCCATAAACCTGCAGCAACAGCTGTCTTTCAGTGAATTTCTGTGTTTGGTTATCTCCACTGTTCCCCTTGTGCAGTGCTGCCTTTCCTTTCTTCACTGCTGAGCACCAGTCTCCTCTACCAAAACAGATTTCTTCATCCTCCAGACATCATCCCCTTAGTCTGCCTTTTTCTGGCCCTCTTGTGACACCTCCTCCTCTCTCCAATGTGTGCCTGTTGATTTTGCTACCAATTCAAACACAACTACAACAAAACTTTAGCACCTCTTTAATTTTCCCCCCAGCCTCCTTTCTCTTCCTCTCAAGACACAGGACACTTGTGCTGCCACTCGCTCACACCTAGGCCTGGCATCTCATTTTTGACTTTCTAATTCCCCATATCCAAGCAGCATTTCAAACTCAAGTCTTCTGACAGGCTCTCCCCATCAATAAATTAGTACCAGTCCTTGTCTGCAGAGCAGTCTCAATCTTTGTGCATTATTCAGACATGAACACCCCTCCTCTGCTCTGCTACTTACCAAATTTAAGTACATGTGAATTGAGAAAGACAACTAAGTGCTATTCCTCTGCCCATTCTACCTCCTCATTCAACTGTGCACAGACATCTGGCCAAAAGCATCAGCAAAAAATAAAAAAAATTGGCTTACTGACTTGACAGCATTAGGACTGTCAAGAACATGAAGATCTCATGGTTTAAGGGGAGAGTTAGAGATCAGTACCTACTGCAAAATGATAAATTTGCCACTGGCCAAAAAGCTGAAGAATTCTTTCAAGCAGAACTTGTCCTTCTGAGTTAAGTATTATCCACTGCCTGCAGAAGATTCTGTAGCGATTGCAGAATCTTCTCCAATAATTGCTGAGCTTTTGCACAATGGGCACAGTATTTTTAGAAGTTATGGGAAATTCTAGCAGTCTGCAGGTAAAGTAATAGAAAATGTTTACCCTGTGTTTGGTACAAATGTAGTGTCAAGAGCCACCTTCAACCCGTCAGCTATCTGCAAAGAAAAATGCACATCTGCTCAAAAATCAGTTGAAACATAATTTCTTATATTCCACTACTAGAACTCTACCTCCTGTCTAAAGAGAAAACAAAATAGAACTATAATGTCTCCCTCATCATTTACAATGAAATCTGAAGATGCTGCATGATGAAGGATTAAAATAGGACCTTTTCTTCCCACAAGGAAGCTCTTTAACAGCACAGACTTTGTAAAATCTTCCTGGTTTTACATGTAGGAAGTTGACACATCGAGTGCTGACAACAAGAAAATTATTCACAGAATAATGACAGAAATAAAACGACTCAAGTCATGTTTCCTTACTCTTTATAGTTCAAACAGTCCACACAGTAGCTCAAAAATCTCTCCTAATCTACAGATCCTGTGCTAAGACACAGTCCTTCTTCACAGGCCAAAGCACACACCCATCTCATTTCCCCCTTTGTTATTAGCTAGACAGCACTTTCCATTTTGAAGCACAGGTGGAAGTACCAACATGAATGGCCCTACATGGCAGATGGCACTACAGAATTTTACTATCTTTGGCATCATTACCTGACACTTGAGGCATTAAGTGAAAGGCATAAACCTGTAAATATCAAAAAGAACTGTGATTTGAGAGTGCTGCATGCTAGCAACCCTTTGTGTAAGCAGTGCCAAGCTGCCTTCAATTCATCCTTCTCTTCAATCTTACAAAATATATCCAATCTCAACGTAGCCAAATTTGAGTTCTTACACATTAAAGCATTTTAAATTAGGAGACCTGTCTTTGGTTTCCCTGCCTGGCTGCAGCAGTGACAGTTCTACACAGTTAGGTTCATTCAACTAGCTAGGTAATTCCACACACCTCTAACTGCAGTGACTGTACCCCCAAATCATCACCTAGCACCCCCCTCCCAGCCTGTGTGTTCTGCATATCACTTCTTTTAATACTCCAGATACTCCAGTGCCATTTTCATTCTCCAGTGTTTTCATCTCAATACTGTCTCATACCAGTTGCAAAAACATTTCCAAAGTATCTACTTCATCTTACTTTATTCTCGACACAAATTTCTGTTCCCAATGTGTTGTCTGTGTTCCACTTCTGAGTGAGTGTGAGTCCATGGCATTTGTCCTTGTATTTGGTCTCTAGACTGCCCGAAGCCTTGCCCGTGTCCGTGTTGGAAGAACCGACTGCAGAGAACTCCTGCCAAGAGCACAATATCACAGAATCACAACACAGGCTGAGCTGGGAGGAAGCCAGAAGAATCACTGAGTCCAACTCTTATGGGAATGGCCCAAACAGAGATCAAACCCACAACCTTGGCCTCATTAGCGCCGTGCATCAACCGAGCTAATCACAGGGATGTGAGTTTTAGCAGTCTTTATATTTAATTACATTCAGTTTTCCCACTTGTCAGCACTCACACCCTTAGGCCTTTTGACAGAACCCTCAAAATCCTCATCCTCCTCTTCCCTATCCCCACCTAAAATTGTGTCACAAAATGCTACTCCTGGCATCCCTGTTCTGAATATTTCTTTTACTGAGGTGTACTGATAGAGCCTTGGACCTTGCCTAGCTTGGCAAAAGCCGTGTTACACAAAGACCTGACACCCTGACTGACTTCTCATCATGGGACTTTGATTACTTGCTACCCCCCATCTTAACTTTACCACATTTTTTCCCAAGCTTATGCATCAAAAAGTCCTTTTTCTGACTTCCACTGCCAAAGTGGCAGCTATTTCAACACTCCACAATTTGCTCTCTACATTCATGTGACTCCATCCCCAGATATAAAAAGATGCTTGCTTGGGATACAAAGCTGTATATATTCCTGGACTTTTCTTCACAATCTCCTCTAGTTCCCTTTATCATCTTATTAGTACTGGTACTATGTCCCAATTGTGGATGAAAAAGAACCTGCTGCAGTCCTGGAAATCCACTCCCCCTCAGGAAAAGCAATGCTACATTCAAGTTAGGTGAATTGAAAAAAAAAAAGTATTTTCTCACATTTCTCTGAACACCTTGTGTGTTTCTGCATTGTAATAACTTCCCCCCTGCCCGTGTTTCAGCAGTGAAAATGTTTTCTGGAGAACTGATGCTGTTCATACCAACTGCTGCCCCCTAACACCGTGGCTCCCCCTGCCATTTATGCTTCTGTCATTCAGACTCTTCATCTACTGTGGGGATGACTTTAGTGCCTTCCCCCCCACAACTTCTCTTTCTCTCCCTCAGCCAGTAACTCTGCTTCAGAAGCTAAGTCACCCTTCATAAGGCACCTTCAAACTGCAGACCTTTTCTCCTTTCAGTAGCAGAAAATAACCTGACCTGAGCACCTTGATGTGTCAGGCAGGTCCTGCACTCAGCAGTGTAACAGAACCAGCCACCTGGAATTTTGTCTAAGGTGTATTTTGTAATATGCTATTTGGTCAATTCTTCACACACCAGAGCTTCCTGTTATTTAGTGGACTTGAAATCTCAAGATACATCTCTCCTGGAACAGCTCAAGAGAAAGTCTGCTCAGTGTTCCATGCACAGCTGAGTGCTCAGCAGTGAACAGGCACACTGCCACAGTAGCAAGCTCAAGGGACATGAGTCAGGTTTTAAGAAGTGTCTGAGAACTTCTCTCATTTGTTATCTCTCCAATATTCCCCTTGAAGGAAGACAAATAATCTGTCACTACATTTACAAGTTTTGTCTCTCTTGAAGTTTAAGTATTGATAGACACAGTGCTTAAGAGACAGCAGGATCCATCTCCAACATAGCCAAGCTTTGGAACCCTGACTTTCCAGATCCTTCTCATTCCAGGACTGTATTCCTGCATGTATATTACTTTGACAATTCTGGACTTTGCAGAGCATACAAGGATACAACGACTGTCTTTAAATGGTTGTGAAGTGCTAGGGAGACAGGTTCACATTCCTTACACACAGTTTGGGGCACTGAGGGATGCTGCTGGGGCAGGAGGAGACACTTCCTTAAGATGATGCACTATTGCAACAGCACAGCAGTTATTATAACACATCTAGCCAGCTACCTAAACATGTGACAGAAGTCAGGATGTGTTACAACTACTTTAAGATGTAATTTCTATGCAGTGTTCTAATGCCTCTTCCACAAATTCAGAGTAAAGACGTCTCAAACCTGCATCAGAATTCAGAAGTAACTTTCTTCTAATCTTAAGACAGGAAACCGATTAAAAAAGCTTGGTTTCTTTCTTAAATCAAGTAAAGGACATTGTAAACATTAGTCTCAAAGCCAAAGGAAATAAAAACCCCTGCACTGTCCTATGTTCAAAAGCCAAAGCATTCTGTCAGGCATCAAGAACTCAAATCTGCTTCTGGAAGCAGATGCCACAGAGACAGAAGTCTGCTGCCATCAGTCTTTATCTGTGCAAACTAGAACATCTC
This sequence comes from Euphonia xanthogaster, assembly GCA_034509185.1. Taxonomy (NCBI): domain Eukaryota; kingdom Metazoa; phylum Chordata; class Aves; order Passeriformes; family Fringillidae; genus Euphonia; species Euphonia xanthogaster. Next base: position 1,555,121 of record JAYDZK010000080.1, on the reverse strand, counting down.
ACCAAACCATAATCTCTTGAAGTTTTTGTAGCTGAAAAACCAAACTCATTCTGGCTCCATGTCACACACCAGTCTGCAGCAGCAGTTAAGCACAGCCTCTCATTGCCCTTCTAGTTGATGGTGCCTGGCATCTACAGGAATGCCATGCACTTAGCAGGCAAAACCACTTGCAATCTAAGAAACAGTTACAATCAACAGACACTATCACTGTGGTTTTCTAAGCCCATGGGAAGAACAGTTTGTGTTGTAACAATCTGAGGTACCATTAGCATCCATGTATGAATTAGATCTCACACTTTGTTCCTAACTTCATCTCCATCCCCAAAACTCTATTATTGTTGCATCAGAATCACTAACAAGCTCAAAACCTGAAGCAACACACACCTGTACCAATACCATAACTCTCTTGTTTTCCCTCTTGTTGTGGGCTGCTGGACAAAGATTGCAAATGGCTTTACATGCATGGATCATAGAGCAGCTCTAGGGCTATGGACACAAACTGCACAACGTGAATAACAACACAACTAAAAACAATTCATCAGTTTACAAATGACTTAGTATGCAGCACAAAAAGCCTTGTCAGACAAAGCAATCAAGAGCCAACACGTCAACACAGTCACCATTCTTACCAACTGGATAAACATCCAAAGAAAATTGCATGGAAAAGAAAAAGCTCATTTTAGAACTTAATACAGCTGTTCATGTTCCATCACAATCAGAAGACAGCATAATTAACTATTAGCATATTGTTTGAGAATCAAAACTTCCAGCCAGGAAAACTGCCTGTCAAGAGATGTCAGAAAGCAGCAGCAGCCATAGTGTGGAGACCACATAATTCCATGTGCCCACACATTCCTGGTGCACAATGCAAGTCATCATCAAAAGCTCAACTGAGCCAGAACACAGTAACACAGAAGGAAGGACTCACACCATTTGCACGATGAGAATGCAAGAGAAGGAGGGAGGGAGCTCAGGCAAATATGGTTCCAAAGCAGGCTGAGAAGCAACCTGTCTTACCAATGAGAACAGCACTGAGCTGTAGGCAAGACATGCAGAACTCAGTCAGTGGAAGAAAAATGTTACCTAGTAGATAATGTATGCCTGTGGTTAAAGATCAAAATTATGACATCCATTGCTGGTTTGGCCAGCTCTCCTGTGGAATTGTGAGGAAGCTCCACTTCTCCATCATTAAAATGGGGATCACAGGATATTCTTGTTACTTGGAATGCTAAAGCTCTCAAATCCTACATATAGGGTACTGCAGGACTGTTCTCAGTTTTAATTAAGTCTTGAATTTTAAGCACAGTGGAAATGAGTGAAAACACAGTTAAGTTAAACTCTGGTGCTTACTTGTCCCTTGACCTTTTGGATAAAAGTCCCTCTGGACTAAAATTCCTATGGAAACTAGTAACTGCAGGGAAACTCAGTTGCACTCATAAGTGGAAATGAGAGCTATGTAAGGTGAAGAAACTCATGTTGGGGATGTGTCAATGGAACAGGCAGGAAAGTAACAACAAGGTGTAGGAAAATTCCTGCATGCCACAGGGAAAAGAGGACTGTTACATCAGCTTCAGACTATTGGAGAAAGATCTCAGTAAACTGAGAAGTTAAAAAAGAGAGAAGCAACACCTGCTAGGAAGTTATAATACTTGTTACCAGTTCAGGAATTTGTCCTTCCATTGCAATGCTGGTGATGTTTAAAGTCCCCAATACTTACCACCCCACTGGAAGACTTGGTCTTCAACTCTAACTTGACCATTCCAAATCCTGAAAATAAAACAGCACACAGCACCTGTTTCATTGAAAGACACAAACAAGGCTTCTTTCCAACACACCCAAATATGCCACAGGGTACACTGACCTGAAACAGTTTTTATCTTTAAACATAGGGTACACTGACCTGAAGCAGTTTTTACCTTTAAACAGTTGTTGAACATACTGAGGGTTACGAGGATTATGAGAAGAATGATTGAAGGAATGCTGACAACTCAAAGTAAGTTGCCTCATAATTTAGAGCCAGAACAGACACCAACCATCAAGTACCTGCCCCTTCTGGAGCTACCTGCAGTCTGGCACCCATCAGTACAGTCAAGCATCTCTTCTGATTTACTTAGTTGACATTTTATTCCTGATTTCAGGGCAGGATATTTTTCTTCTCCTCTACTCCAAAAAAATGTTTCAACTTACTTCAATCAGTGCCATACACAGAAGTACTTCTGCTTTCTTCCTTTTCTGTCTGCTCTGAATGTAGGGAAAGACCTGGCCCTTGCACTAAGTAGAAAGGCTTGAAGTAACTGACTCTAAAGCAGGGAACTTGAGTTAATTTTCAGCAAAGCCTGAACTCCAGGGTGGGAGATACCAGACCACAGTGCATCTTAGTTTTATGTAGCATATGGATTTGGGATACAAATGGAATCTTTATTGCACACAAACTCAGATTAAAGAAAATCAACACTTTCTAGTAGTGTTTCCAGAAAAGGGACAAATGCAAATCCTGTGAAAATATCTGCACTCCACCTTTAACAATAGGCTATTCTGATGAACATAAAGGTCACTCTTCCTCAGGAACCTGTTTACTGCCACATATGGTCTCCTACAGCAATCTATATCAGTATCCCCGATTTAGTGACTCTAAATAGAAAAATCAGAAGGCAAAAAAGGAGGCAGCATTTTTCTGAGACTGTTCTGGAGTGCATATTAAGGTCAGACTTGTAATCTTCCCCTCAAACTCTCTGCCCCTGCACTACTATCATAACACAAAGGGGCTAGATGCTCCAGGGCTCTGCTGGGAAGGTATTAGGGAATCTCTGAGGTAGAGATTTTCAAGATGCCTAAGGAAAAAATAGGAAAGGTGACCAAACCATCCTCATCTTACTCACCATATCCCTTGTTGAAAATATCCCTGGCAGACTTTCCCAAGTCACAGTATGACGGTGGGACAGCCATTGGATCTGAAACACACAGGAAGCTGTAAGAATCTTTGCTCTAACAGCATAAAATGCAAACTATATCCAAAGCATAAATAAACATCTAGGATTAGTAGTCTCTGAGAACATCACCAATACAGAACTGTCAGATCTTTGAGAATGTTCATCAGAGTCATCCTTGCATCATTGTTGCTTTGTCCAAAACGAGCTTAGATTCAAAGAATTTCTAAAAGCCAATCCATTAGTGAGAATCACTGAACCCCCCCAGCTATTCCATTCCACTGCATATGCTGGCCTCACAGTCCTACACTGCAAAAAGAACTCACGGGAGCCTTATTGCTGTTCTGAGAATGAGGAAACATTGCTTCTGTGATGGGACCCTTTCTGAAAGGAACCTCAAGTGGCAAAGGGTGTCAACGCTTAACAATTCCAAAGGAAAACAGGTGTCACTTCCATCTGCACTTGTGACTTCATAGAAAGCTTTTTCAGAGACGTGAAAAATATGAAAGAGATCTCTGTAGATGGTCCAGTAGCCATCAGTGAGTATTTCTGCACTGTGCACACAAAAACTGAAATTGCTAACAGGGGTACATTTCCTCATATTGTTACAGCTAGATGGGAGAGCATAGCTCAAAAGGATGGGCATGTCACATTGCAGTGTAGATGGGACTTTTATGAGTTACCACAATTTAGGGATTTTGCACCAGAAAACCCACAGTAAAGAAGTAGGCAAACTCTTCCCCAGTGGGAAATTAGTCTTCCTCCTCTAAAATAAGTTTGCATAAATGTAAAGGCACACCTGCTCCAGAAGAGCAAAGGTATAAAAGATGCTCCTTTAATTTGATTTTAAGGACAACTCTTTGCCATTCCTACTGCTGATGCATTTGTTCATATTTTTCTCTGCAACACCCAACATCAGAAATCCTAAATGTCACCTTTTTGGATGACAATCTCTTGTGTTTACACCTCATTTTAATAAGGCTATTGAGACATCTGGAAAATTGTAAGCCTGTTCACTCTCTTTACACTATGGAGCTATATCTTGTGTGTTCTATATGTTTAAACGTGTGTGTTAAATTTTATGCAAGCATTTAAACAGTATTTAAAAAGAGATTCTCGAGGTTAGCCCATACTGAAACACAAAAATTCTTTGCTAGCAACAAACAGCTCTCCTTGCACAACAGACTTGTCCAGAAGAACTGAGCCCGGTTTCACAACTCTTAACATTAAATTTGAATCAACCAGATGCAGCGGCAACAGGGGACGAAACACAGCGTGAAGCGGGGCAAAACCACAAGGACACCCGCACCGGTTTGTGGCATAAGTGTAAAAAACCAAAGCCAAGCAACCAAGCAAACCAACCCCAGCTAAAGAATCCTTGCACAAGAAATGACAACAGCCGCGAGGCCGCTGTCGCGTTTCCTGAGGGATGCGGCGGGGCCTCTCCCGCGAGCACCGCCACGCACCTTTGGCGGCGGAGCCGGCGGGGCGGCCCCGGGAGCGCGAGCGCCGCCCGCGTTACGCAACGGGTAACGGAGCGGGCGCGCTCCGCGCCTCTGGCTCTCCCGGCCGAAATGCCGGCGCCGCGGCGACACTCGCTCGCAGCCGCCTCCTAACTTCGTGCCTCCCGGCCGAGAAAGCGGAGCAGCTAGCAAGAGCCCCGGCCGCCGGGTCTCGGAGAGAGAGAGAGAGAGCGGGTCCCACGTCCCGGGGCCGCCCTTCGGCAGCGCGTGGGCCCGCGGGCGAGGCATTGCCGCCGGGGTGAGCGGCCGGCGCCCCCTCGGGCCTCCGGTCCGGCCCCGCCGCGGCAAGGTGACTCGGGGGACGCCCGCCTCCGCCTCGGTGAGGCCCGGAGGACAGCAGCGGGCTGCAGGCGGACAGCGCCGCGAGGCC
>JAYDZK010000080.1:1539741-1550115 GCA_034509185.1 Euphonia xanthogaster | reverse complement strand
TCTCGAGGCGCGGCGGGAGCGCGCGCGGGAGCGCGCCCGGGGCTCCCCGCGGTCCCGGGACGGGGCGGGAGCGGCACTCGGAGCCGCAGGGCAGCCCCGCCTCAGGCAGCCTGACAGAGCCGGTGTGAGACTCCAGCGGGCACTGCAGGGCCTCTCACACCCTTCACCCGCTGTGAAAAATGCGTATTTTATAATTGGCTTTTCACAAATATTCAAATGGATATGTGTTGTGTAAGAAAGTGATGCTGTAGTAATTTGCGCAAGTAGTGTGTTAAATACAGTTTTAGGTTATAACAGAATGTTAAAATAGAAACTATGCTGTGTAAGACACTTTCATTGAAGAAAGGACTCACAGGGAGATAGCAGCCACAGGACACCGAAATATTTCAGAGAAAGAGAATTTATTGCTCCCTTATCAGAAGAAATGAACTTCTTCCTGCCTCACTCAGCCCTGCAGACACTGGGGCAGGAGGCAGAAGCTGACACTGCCCAGACAGGATCCTGTGTTTGGCTGGAATTGATGCATCATGGATGAGGTGTGGGAATGTGCAACAGGCTGCTGCTTTTAAGGGTTAATCATCTGTTCATGTGGGGCCTTTTTGGGCTCAATGTACCCAGACTGCCCATAACTCTCTGTTTCTATTGTCTCATATTGTCCTAATGCAAACTGTCCAAATTATTATTACTCTAATTATGTTGCTATTTTTGTAGCCATTTTATTATCATTAAACTTTTAAAATTTAAAAACAAGCGATTGGCGTTTTTCACACCTACCTTATCAGCAAACCTCCTTAACTCATTGTCAGCCCCGTTTGGAACTTCTGCACAGACAAACTCCTTAGGGCCACTATAGCCCTGAATGCTGAGATGTTGGGAGTGGGGAGAGAAAGGAGAGGGGGAAAAAAAAGACACAATGTACATTTATATAATTGACAAAATTGACAAAATCTGCCCTTTTGTTGCAGTTTTATGGAGAGGGACTGCAAAGCCACCAAAGTCTGTGTCAAGGCCAAAGACAAAGCAGTCTTCTGGTCCCCCTGTTGAAGATGATGGAGAATGCATCAGTGAAGGGCTGAGTGCTGCCCAGGAAACATTTGTAAACGTGGCAAAGGTGTTACTGCTTTTTGATCTTCTAAAATTACAGTGAGTAAAACAATAATCAAACACCACTACACATCCATGATGGAATATTCAATTTGTTTATTCCTACTGATAACTGAAGGAAATACTAAATATATCAAATTACTTTACATAGCACCAAGTTAAATTCTAGTTTTCTTACATACTACTACATGCATAAGCACTGGGGAACATTCCCAGAAAATAATTAAAACTCCTAACAAGGTAAATGGAAGGAAATAAATGGATAAGTAAGAGCATCAGCCTGTAATCTCCATTATTAAGATTGATCAACTCTCCTCGTAGAAGAACAAGTTGAAAATGGAATTGTTCTGCTGCTTAAGTGAGGTGAAAATAAGACACAGCACTCAAATGCAGTCGCAGCAATACACTCCATGCTCATGCTCTGTAGCTCATGGAAGCCTGTAGTTACTACTTTGAAAATGTTTAAGTTAAACAAAAGAATCCCTGTCCCAAATACAACTGGTAATGCATTCTTGAAGAGACCTCGTCTCACATCCAAAATGCTCATTACCTTTCCCAGCATTTAAAATAGGATTTGGCAGGTTTGCAGATAAAAAAGGGCAGATGGAATCTGCAGGAGTGGTAGCAATGCATCAATTAATCAGAGCAAGCCAAATGGAACACAGCACTGCAATCAACAGCACTGAACACATCCAGTAACAAAACTCACATGCAGCAGCAGAATAGCACACAGCCCACCCTGAAAGATTCTGGAATTAAGTACACAGGAGTAACTCATAGTGAGCTTCAGCACTGCACCAAGACACTCAACACAGCTGTGAGGAGATACAGAGAGGACTTGAAAATGGCACTTTTAGGCTACTTCATGACATAGCCTGGGCTTTTTCATTCTGGTATCTACATCTATGTAAGACACAAAGAGGGATGCCCCATCCCCAGAAACATTCAAGGTCAGACTGGACTGGGCTCTAAGCAATCTTCTCTAGCCAAAGATGGCCCTGCTCAGGGCAGGAGGACTGGACTACATGACATTTAGGGGTCCTTACCAACCCAAATTATTCTGTGACTATAGGAAAATGCAATTTCACAGGATTTATTTTCACGACACATTCTGTTCTGTTCAAGTGCCATGGACTTGCTTTAGACATCAGCAATATAGAGTTTTTCAAGTAACATTCCAAAGTAAGACTCTGCACTGTCACATCTTGGTAAGAAGCTATGAAAATATCTCTGCAGGCTATAAACCCAGAGCAGCAGTTTGTTATTCACTCCGATCCTTTGGCTCTCGGTATTTCCACTGGATATAGTCAAAAATGTCTTTTTCACATTCTACTGGCAGGGCCTCTCCAGCAACTCCTGCAAGCAAATTACACAGGATTATTTGAAAGGTGGAAAAGTCTGCACCATTCAGAAATGCCAAGTGCGTGGCAAGATTAAGACAAAACTGCTGTAGGTAAAAAACCTGAAGGACCCACCCAGAACAACCTCCCACCCTCTGCTAAATTTTATTAGTGTTTACATGCTGATTCTTCTTAGTGTCAAAGGAAATAAGGTAATGAATTAACTCTGGGGCCACGTGGTTATGCAGTTAAATCAATTTATAATTGTGTGTGGGTATATAAAGTCACCTCTCCTCCAAAGCAAAGCAACTGAAGGACATGACATACCCTGTGAAAAGAGTAGGGAACCAAATATGTGCTGGGCACTGCACAGGAAAAAAAAATCTTTAAGTCCCTAAGACTTTAAGCAGATTAGGAGGCCCAAAGAGGTAACCTTGTGTAAGCAGGCTGCCCTTTCTTGCTGTAATGGTGCCCAATATCAAAAAGGACACTGTGAAAAATCCCACAAACCACAGCATTGATCAGAAGGATTCCCAAAAAAATTGCAACAATTGAAGGAGATCCCACAAAGTGCACAACCAGAAAGAGCAGTCTGTGCAGAATCTCAGACTGACCGGTGACACCCAGGCGGCGTATTGTGTACTCGTTGATGGTGAAGCCCATTTCCAGAGCATGAGCCCTCATGTTCTTATTGAATATATCACTTCCTGTGAAATACAGCACACCACAGTAGTACTGATCTTTTGGGATAAGCCTAGGATGAAAAGGAGAAGGGAAGACTTAGAAAAAATATACACCAAAGAAGTAACAAGCCAATTAAAATTCAGTAGATCAGACACGTGGAGGTTTACTTGGTGTGTCTACATTCTGCAACTCCATATTTACTTTCATGTGTCTACATTCTGCAACTCCATATTTACTTTCATGTGTCTACATTCTGCAACTCCACACATTCCATTTCCCCACAAGCCAGAAGCAGAAGTGAAAGGGACTGCATCTGAAAGAAAGGTTCAGCATATCTGCCCTTCCCCAGAAGTTACTGGTGTTCAGGCACTGCCTGGCTATGGTGCAATGAGAATCAGTGTCAAAGCAGGATGATAAAATAGCACAATTCTGATCTTCTACCAGAACATCATGGTTTGAAGCTCAGCATTACTGCTAATAACCTGCTGGAATTACTGGCAGGTGTCCAGTGGCTGCCACACTGCAAAGGCATTAGAAACCTAGCAAATGCCATGTTCTGAACATGGAAATTGAGATTTGAATGAAAAAAATATGCAAAGGCCTACTCAGTAGCAGACAGCTGAACTGGGGGTCTGGGCAGGGGGGCTGTGCTGCACCTGCCTGATATCAATCCTGCGATGAGGGTGAGCTGTTCCATCCTCCTTATCTGGCAGCTGACAGACACCCTGTGAGGAAATAAGGCAAGTGACAAATTCAGCTGCAATGAACCATCTTTACCTCCTCACCCCGAAACAACCTCTAAACAATCCTCAGCCACGCTGGAAAGCAAAGTTAAATCCCTGCTGAATTGAATAAATATTTTCCTGGAATAAATATTTTATCAGAATGAAGTGAATGACTCTTTTACACTGCTGTGAGAACTGTTCTTCAGAGTAGCATTTAACTGCTTCTTAAATTTTTAGTGCACCAGGAAGGATCCTCATTTCCCTGTCATTATTATCAGGCTTTTCAATGTGCACGAATATCAGCAGGTTAAGAAAAGAAAAAAAGCCCTGCACTGCCAACATGGGATCTAAAAAATTGATGGTTTTGTAATTCATTACTTGCTTTAGGCATTCCACATAATCCCTATTCTATCCTAAGTCTAGTAGCTTATCCATTAAATCTGTTCTGCAGCAAAACTGACAGAAAAGGAGACAGAAGTATATTCTACATTAGACAAAATCAGGCAAACAAAGTTCTGAGACCAAAGCTAAACGTTTCCAAGATCCTGAGGACACAATGACAGGAGTGGTCACTGGTGCAACTGAAGAGGTGACGTTGTGCTGAGGCTCCAGGACACAGCTGGCATTATGTGATGAAGGCTATGCCAGCAGGGCTCAGAAATGCACAAATACCTGCACACTTTCTAATACTGAAACCTCACCACAAGGCATTCCCTGAGAGTCACCTGCAGGAAATTCTTATGAGGTGCAAGCAGGAGAATTAGAAAAACAAACACACATCACCCCCAGCTCCAGCAGCACAAGCAATTGTATTCATCCTAACTTCTGCCAGGAAAAGTAATCCCCCCACAACATCCCTCACCAGCAAAAAAGCTCTTACCATGAACTTAGTGTCACCTTTAGACAGCATATCTGTGATAAAATGGACTTTTTCCAGCTGTTCTACAACCTGATGCAAAAGTTTTGACTAGGAACAATGGTAAGAAAGAAGAAGAAATTACTTCACAAATAACAAGAATATCTCACCTATTTACTAGATAGAGGCTCCTATAAATACAGGACATCATCATAATTATATGCACTATTCTACATGAAATTTGACCCAAAAATTGAAAAAAATGTAACAAAAATACTGGGAAAAAGCTAATAAAATTACAGTTGTGCAAGAAAAAAACCAATTTCCACCAATACCCCCACGTGAGACCACCTTTATCTGGAAATGACAAATCTAATTCAGCTTTTAAACAACACATATATAGAAGGAACACAAGAAAAAAACCATCACTGTCATTAATACTACTTCAGAGTTAATCCCAAAAGATTACAAGGGCAGCAGGAGAGTTTCCTATCATCTCAAGGATTATGGCTACATAAAGAAATGGTCAGTGTACCTTTGATCCAGCTAGCTGTACAGATAATCCAGTGTACCTTTGATCCAGCTAGCTGTACAGATGTGCATTATTAAAGCACATGGATTCAAGGGGGTGGGGGAACATGTGTGACAGGAAGGAGAGAAGGGTAGGAATAAACACAAGAGAAACACAACATAACACACGGACCTGAGAAGTGATTGTAACTCCTCAAAATAAACAGGGCAGCCCAAGAGAAAAGTTCAATATCCCAGTAAACACAAAACCACAAAAAGCTGCAACACAAGTCTGGGACTGTATGCAACGTGCAGTTCTGATCTGTGGCATCTGAGAAAAGCACCTGCTTGGATGATTCTGATGTGAAACTGGGATGGGTTAGGAGAACATCCATGTCACCACTCGACTCTGCACCTAGGCAAGAAAGAAGCAAAGGAAAATCCTTCTGTGTGTGGCAAAGGAGACTGATGCTGCTGGACACACACCTGGCCTCTTCTTGTAGACATGGCTTTCCAGCAGGGAATGGTCACTATTAGTGATATTAGCAAAAGAAAAAATAATCTTAAAGTAAAAGAATCTTGTTCTTTCATCAGAAGTTTATATTCTCCATACATAAGAAAATATCCAAGAATTTCTTGCTGTACTCTACAGCAATGAAGCAGCAATGTTGTTAATGGGAAAACAAAGCAAACAATTCACATTACAAGGTAAAACTCTTTATGGGGGAAGGATGGAGAACCAAGGAATTCTGTGGGTGTCTCATCACTGAACTGGCTGGGCAAGACAACACTAACAGGAAAGGCCAGGTTCCAGCACAGTCTGTCAAGAAGAACAACACACACAGTAATTTGTCATGCTTGTCATCCCAAAATAAAGAGAACAAGATCACAGAGTACCAACCTCGCCTAAAACTGCCACAGACTGTAGCAATATAGTTTGGGTCCAGTTTCTTTATCTCTTCGAGCACAATTTCCTGTGTAAAAAGGAAAGAAGGTGTGTAGAGGTGGCCAGTCATTCACTGGCCATCAGTACATCACATTCTTAACAAGGAGATTTTCACCTGCATCTGCAGCATTTCTTCCCTCGGGATTCTTTTCTCAAAATCTTCAAAGTATCTGCAAATACAAAAATAGAAATATCTGAAAGAGTGGTAGGGGCAGCATCTTAAAATTTTAGTCAATTAAACATAGCAGAGGAAACAATATTAACTTACACTGCTGTCACATCACAAAAAACTCCTGACTCATCAAACATCTCAGAAAACACCTCACAAGGTGACAGCAAAAACTCACAACTGTGAGTCTGACAATGCTCAGAACAGGGTTTTGGTATTTCCACTGTACACAAAGAGCTGCCCTGAGGTGGGAGAATTATCACCATGTAACCAACTGCTTAATGCTTGCATAGCCCTCTGAAAATACACAGCCTTCCTGACAAGACTCAGCCCACCAGTGAGCAGGAGGAACAGGCCCCCATCGAGGGTCAGAGTTAACCTCTGCTGGAAGCAGCTAAATGGAAGCTCTCAACTCAAATTCAGCTGCAGATATTTTTGCCTTCCACTGTAAAACTCAAACTGTCAGCACGCTGCTTGATTGTGGAGAAGAAGAGGGCAAGTGAAGCATCACTGGGCTTTATTTGGTTCACTGGCAGCTTCTGACAAACACAGCCACAGTTCTTCCAAAACCACCCCACCAAAGAGACACTCAACAAGCAGCACTCAAGCTGATGAATACTGAGGGCCAAGCCCACATTCTGTGCAGCACTCTCAAGCTCAGACATGCAAAGGTTACCTTGTTCACAGCACCTAACAAACCAGCCTGGGCCACTTCTATGCAGATTGTGAAGAAACAACTGCACAACCTGACTGAAGTGATTCTCCCTGAGCTGACTGAGGGATTCACTTGGTATTAACTTCCCTCTGAATGGACACTAAGCCTTCCAACCCAAATGAAACCAAAGCTCTAAAGAGCTGCTGAAAGGCACGTAGAGCACAGAGAGGAGGGAACCTTTCTCAGCCTGTGCAACCTCACATTACATCCTGCTGTCTGAAGGAGTCATTAGAAACACCAAGCAGCCAAGAAAGCTTACTTCAACCCAATTCGCTGGTGATGGGTCAGCTTGTGCTCAATTCTTCTTAGATCTAGAAAAAAAAAATCCAAACAAAATAGTTAACTGAGGACTAAACATCTTACATGAGTTTCCATCAATGCAAAGATGATGCTTGTAAAGAATACGTAGGGAGACTACAGCCTCAAAGGAGGGAATTTCAAATTACCTACAGCAGCTGATAGGATGACCACAGATGCACAGAGCCCTTCCAACAAGACTTAACAGACCACCCAAGAGCCAAAATCCTTGCTCCCTTCCATGTAACCTGCACATACTTGACTCTGGATAGGTCTGAAATGCCCTAAGCCTGTGCCCTAGCTTTAGCATCTCACACCCCCTCCTCAAAGCCTAGAGCACACCCCACAGTAGCACTGAAAAAAAAAGATTCCTGGAGTGTGAGCCAAGGCCCCATACTCACACTTACCTTCTAAAGTCTTAATTCCTTCCTCAACAAACTTCCTGGCAGCAGCAGGACTGCAAAGAGACAACCAGGCATCAGGAACAGCAAGAATCTTCAAACACTGAACGGGACATTAGAATTATTTATACCTGTGGGGGTTGTTAAAGGCTAACACTGAGGCTGCTGGTGATGCTTACATCTTTTCAGCATACTCATTTTCAGTTTATGCTTTTGGTCAGCAGAGATCCAAAGCTTGGCCTGCACATTTTTTAGCATTGCTGTAACTATACAGTGATGTATAATTGTAAGAAATGTTAAAAAGTCACAGCAAATAGGCAATATTGCTTCAGACAGTAACACTAAAGGCATGATAATATTGCAGCAGAGTTCTCATGGGCTTTTTTATTTGTTTGTTTTTGTTTTGTTGCCTCCTTCAAGGCTCTGCTTCCCCTTTTATGAAAACCCTGAGGCCAGAGTCTCACTTCCACAGCTCCACTGTTGACCCACATCTCTCCCCTTCCCCTCTCAGGAAGCTTCCCACTTCCACTCCTCTACCACAAAGCCTGTAATTCATCCTTCTGCATCCTTTTGTCTCATTCAACCCCATAAACACAACTACAGTGTGCCACTGTGGGCATCACATCAGCAGCTCAGGCTCATTCTCTTCACTATGTGCAATCACCCAAATTCTGTCCATAAGTCTATCAAATGAACAGGAGAAAGGAAAAAAAAAAGCCCTAAAAACACCCCAAGAAAACTTTACCCAATGCCAGTGACTCGTGTCAGGAAATTGATAGAAGCACTTGTATCATCTTGCCGAATCTACAAAACCAAAACAGTGCAATAAACAAACAAAAAGGAACCCTGAGAAGATAAAAGAGCTCAGGCAGACTCTGGTTTGGAGGCTCACTGCAAGTCACTGCAAAACAGCACCAAGGGCAGGATGGCCTTACAATAATGCCACGTGTAAGGAGCCTGAAAATGGCCCAGCTGGCCGTGCTAAGGGGAACAGCAAGCCTGAAGCACAAACTCCACAGCCTTCCAGCAAGATTTCCACTTCTGACAGAAGACCTGCTCAAGCTGATTACCCAAGCTAAAATATTTTAATAAATAGGCAGCTTTGAGGCTTTGGCTGAGCTTCTCAAGCCTTGATTTCTACTAACCTTACACTCCTCTGTTCACCACTCCTAAGACTCTCCAGGGACAATGACAGAAGTGTGCAGAGCAAACAGGCCACTTTGCAAGTTATCAAGAAAAGCAAGTATTGAGAAACACAGAACAGGAGAAAGACACCCACCTTTTCCAATTTACGTAGTTTTCCAGTGGATAAGAACTCATCTATCTTTTCAGCTATTTTAGCACCCACTCCATCCTAAATATTGGGGGGTAAGTACAAGCAAGTTAACCTAAAAATCACTTAAAGTCATTATATGTAGGAAACAAGGAAAACTCCCTAAAATTAAGAGTCTAGAAAGAACTATGGGGCACCCAAGGCCACAATAAAATACTGGACCATAAAAGAGCACTAGAATTCAAGGGTACAACATAAATGGCACAAACACTGTAATGCAGGGGCTATACCAAGTTTATATGGCAATGTGTTTGAACAAGGCTTTGACCCTTACTGCTCAAGATCTCTGAACTAACAAAGGAGTAAGAGAGCAAAGGGGAAAGACATTTTTACAGGCAGAGGCTCAGATGGGATGCCCAGTTCCAGCTCTGAAACCACAGTGGCCACACCTCGTCTGCGTCCCAGAACTGACTCGGGCAGGGGAAAGAGGCGCTGGGAGAAGCGGGGCATCCCCCCATCCTTCCCAGGAACCCCGGGCACCTCATCCCTGCTCCCCAGGAACCCCGGGCACCTCATCCCCACTCCCCAGGAACCCCCAAGCACCTCATCCCCGCTCCGGCTGCCCCCACGCTCCCCAGGAACCCCCCGGGCACCGCATCCCCGCTCCCCAGGAACCCCCCGGGCACCGCATCCCCGCTCCCCAGGAACCCCCCGGGCACCGCATCCCCGCTCCGGCTGCCCCCACGCTCCCCAGGACCCCCCATCCCCGCTCCGGCTGCCCCAGTTCCTCCCTCCGGCAGCCCGGACACGAGCACCCACCAGCTTCTTGGCTTCAGCCCCGCTCTGTATCTTGCTGGGATACCGAGAAATGACCGAGGCCGCTTTCCTGCGGAGCAGCGCCGGTCAGCGGCCGGTGGGGCCGGGGCCCGGCGCGGGGCGCGGCGGGAGGGGAGCGGTACCTGTACGCGTTGTACTTGTGGATGGCCCGGTTCACGTTGCGCTCGTAGTTGGCCAGCTCTGCGGGAGAAGCGCGGTCAGAGCGGCCGGGCCGCGGCCCTTCGCACCCACGGACCCGAGCGAGGGCGCGCACCCACCGGTGAGGAAGTCGGTGATGCCCTGGTTGGGGCTCTCCTGGGGAGCTTTGCGCTTGCTCATGGCCGGCACCGGCACGCAGCGGCAGGCAGCGATCGCACGGAGGCAGGCGGCGATCCCAGGGGCGGCGATCGCACGGAGGCAGGCGGCGATCCCAGGGGCGGCGATCCCAGGGGCAGAGATCGCAGGGAGGCAGGCGGCGATCGCAGGGGCGGCGATCGCAGGGGCGGCGATCGCAGGGGCGGCGATCGCAGGGGCGGCG
>JAYDZK010000080.1:1519247-1539570 GCA_034509185.1 Euphonia xanthogaster | reverse complement strand
CAGGGGCGGCGATCGCAGGGGCGGCGATCGCAGGGGCGGCGATCGCAGGGGCGGCGATCGCAGGGGCGGCGATCGCAGGGGCGGCGATCGCACGGAGGCAGGCGGCGATGGCACGGAGGCGATG
Source organism: Euphonia xanthogaster (assembly GCA_034509185.1). Classification (NCBI taxonomy): domain Eukaryota; kingdom Metazoa; phylum Chordata; class Aves; order Passeriformes; family Fringillidae; genus Euphonia; species Euphonia xanthogaster. The sequence goes on along the minus strand of JAYDZK010000080.1, from coordinate 1,539,446 downwards.
GCAGGGCCAGAGATCGCAGGGAGGCAGGCGGAGATCGCAGGGACGGCGATCCCAGGGCCGGCAATCCCAGGGGCAGCGATCCCAGGGCCGGCGATCACACGGAGGCGCTTCCGGCGATCCCAGGGCCGGCGATCCCAGCGGCAGCGATCGCACGGAGGCGCTTCCGGCGGTGGCAGGGGCGGCGATCCCAGGCGCGGTGATCCCAGGGCCGGCGATCCCAGGCGCGGCGATCCCAGGGCCGGCGATCCCAGGGGCAGCGATCCCAGCGGCACCGATCCCAGCGGCAGCGATCGCACGGCGGCGCTTCCGGCGCTGGCGTCACGGCGCGTCCGGTCCCGGTGCGCGGGCGGGGCCGCGGGCACCGCGGGGCGGTCGGTGTGCGGCTGCACGTCAGTCTAGTGAAAAATACTTGTTATACGGCTCTGCGCAGATATTTACTATATGTATTTTGCTGTGTTGATTAGTAGTGGTGTATTAACGTTTTAATAATATGATAAATGTAGTCGTGCAGTTAAAAAGGTAACTTTTGTAGTTAAAATAGAAGCTATGCTGTGTAGGATACTTTTTTTTTAAAGAAAGGACTTGCAGCGAGATAGCAGCTACAGGACACCTAAATCTTTCAGAGAAAAAGAATTTATTGCCTTCTTATCAGAAGAAACGAACTTCTTCCCGCCTCGAAGGTGCTGTTAGGATTCAGAGGAAAAAGTTGACACTGACCAGACTGAATCTTGTATTTGAATGGAATTTCTGCATCATGTATGAAGTGTATGAATATGCAACAGGATATTGTTTTTAAGGGCTAATCCTTTGTTAACGGGGGTCCTTTCTCGGGCTTGTGCTGCCCAGAAAAAGGTACCCAGGCATCTGTAATTCTTTGTCTCTATTGTCTCATATTGTCCTAATTCAAATCGTCCAAATTATTATTACTGTAATTGTACAGCTATTTTTATAACCATCTTATTACTATTAAACTTTAAAAACAAGTGATTGGCGTTTTTCACAGTCTGCTGTGTTGCTGGCCCTCCTCAGGGCTTGGTGTTGTCACACTCTTTTTGCCCAAGCAGCCAAGCATCGTGGGCTTAGGGTGCCATCCTTAATCCTTAATCCTCTTGGCATCTGTGATCACTGAAGACTGGAGTTAGATAAACTCTCCCTAGTAGCTTTTGACATCTTTCAAGAGGCAGATGAATGCCATACAAGATCCATCATGCTTTCCTTGGTGTCAGAAAGGTTTTGCTGTTAAAGATTAAGGAGGCTGGAGGTCACTCCAAATCACAATATTGCTCACTTTATGAGCCAATTTGATCCTGTCATCTGGTATTTTGTGTTCCAGTTGTTTCGGAGGAGTCTACAGCATTCATCACTTCGCTGGGGTTTAAGCACTGAGTGATTCCTTAAATGTCTCTAAAGTCAAGCCATTTATCTTTTTCACTGTATTTTATTGTCTCTGTTTTCCCTGACTTACAAACCTCTGGCACAACAGTTCTGAGTTCTGCTTGCTTTGAGAGCTTGTGCCTCACAACAGGATCCTGAAGAAGGAAATCCTTGGGTAATGAAACCCCTCTTTGAAATACTATTTTAAACAAAAAGGAAAAAAAAGGAAAATGTAACACATTTTCAAGATCCAAAAGATTATTGTTGATTATTTCTCAGACTCAACACTGAGCTTTCCAAGCCCAAATCCTTATTTATAGAATGCAAGCCTCAAAACTGGGGAGAAGAGCATTACTTTTAAATCCCCCACGCCCACATTTGGCAGACCAAAGAGTTGATTTGAGATCCAAACCCACTCTCTGGGACTACAAAACCACACTCGTAAGCTCCAGGGCTTATGATTTTAAAGCTCAAAGCCTCATTTAAAGGGCCCTGAGCATCGTTTTTCAGAAGTCTGATCTGGAACAGTGGTGGGCCTGTGATGTCACACAGAGCCTGTGACAAACAGGAGGAGAGGGGCTGCAGGGAGGGGGGTTCTGCACTCTGGAGAGAGCCCCGAGGGTGAGCATCCTCACCACTGAGGCCATGGCTGTTGACAGTGGCGTGAGCCCAACCCAGATGGATTTCTGGGATGGGATGGAGTTCGTGCCCATGATGCCCAGCATCACCCCCACAGGTACAGGCAGGAGCCACCCTCTCAGGGATGCAGGGAAAATCAGCACTGAGCCCTGTGGAGCTGGGGACAGCGGTGACACACGCCCCAGGGGTGCTGGAAGGCTGAGAGCCAGCAGAAACACAGCATAACCTGGTCTTTCCTTGTTTTCCAGAGCAAAAGGCTGTCTGGGATGCAGTGGCCAGCAACATCCAACAGCAGCTGTTGCTGCACAAGGTGGAGCAACACCCTGGGGCAGCACCCTGGGACCATGCCAAGGTCCTTTTTTTGCCCTCCCAGAAGAGCAGTGAGGAGTTCCCATGGCCCTCCTCATGGAACATGGCCTGCAGTTCCTCTTGCCCTCCTCAGAATGCAGGAAGCCCATCCCAAAAACACCTGCTGAGGGACAAACGGAGTTTGTGCAAGGGTGGCATCACCTCTGGTGGCTGTCACTGGAGACTGGGGCTGTCCTTGAGTGGCCTCCATCTGACTCCAGCATGGACTTTTTGGTGGGAGAAGGGAAAAAAGAGGCCCCAGCATCTCCTCCCCAGGGCTGTCCCCACTGTCCTGACCTCTGCACAGTGGGAGTTGGCAGAGTTCAGTCAAAGGCACCATCCCTTGATGGAATCATCCTCGGCTTTTCCCTCTGTCCAGTTCTCACCCTTTGGGCTTTTCCCTTCTGCTCCAGGGGATCCGAATTCCCACCCTCGGCTCCTTTGACGTGATCCGCACGGAGACCGTGGTGGGGAGCAAGACTGTGATCCTGCAGAGGCCAGTGTTCCACCTGGCCAGGAATCTGGGGGGACTCCAAAACCTGGAAAAGAAGGATGGCTTGGCTGGTAAGACAGAGGATGTAACCCTGCAGGCCCAGGGTGGAGCAGGAATCACACCACATTTCTAAAAGCATCTCTTGAGAAAGGCCTTTGGCCAAGCCCTGGGGCAGTTCCTCCATCCCCCTCCTGTGGTTTTCCAGGGGGGAAGCAGCTGGAGCCTCTGAAATATGCCAAGGTGGCCACAGAGGCCTCTGTGTCCCGGAGAGAAGTGGAGTGCTGCATCCTTGGCACCATGTCCCTGCTCTCCCGCTGCCTGGAGAAGGGCGTGAGCGTTGCCTTTGTCCTGAGGGATGTGGGTGTGCTCCTCATTGAAGGCAGCGTGGTGCTGATGAGATTCTACCTGGACTTCCTGCAGAAAGTGAACAGGGAGAGGATCCAGGACAGGGCTACGCTCAAGGTGAGCCTTTTGTGTCCCCCCTGCTTGGGCAGACCCTCAGCAGTTCCCCAGCACTGCTGGCACATGGACACCAGGATCTGCCCAGGGGCTCTGGCCAGGCAGGAGCACGATTCCCCCTGCTCTCCCTGCCCTGACCTCCTCCTCTCCTGAGTGCCTTGGCCACACTGAGGGTGTGCTGGCACCTTCACCTCTCTGTGCTGCAGGCTCTCCAGCAGCTGGGCATGGTGGTTTCCCGGGAGGTGCCCGTTGCTTCCCTGAGCTTCACTGGCCGTGTCCTCGTCTTTCCCAAGTGAGTCAAACACCCTGGCAGCTTTGGCCTCTGGAGAGATCTGGGAGCAGTTTCTCCTCATGACCACAACAGTCCAGCAGAGCACTGACTCTCATTTGTGCCTGCCTGTCATCCCTGTAAACAGACCTGAGGGGACAGAGGGAGCATTTTAGGCAACCCTTATTTCCCTGTCACGGCCAGGAATCCTTTCCTGAGTGACCTTATTTCCCAGGACAGTCCTTGGGGTTGGGGCACGATTAACTTGGGAGAACAATGGCCTTTACCCTCCTGCCAAAGTCACCTGTGGGCAGGTGATGGTGGCAAGGGGCCAGAGCCGCTGGGGACGTGGGTCAGGACTGTGTTGTCTCTTTGTCTCCAGCTTTGGACAGACATTTCCATCCACATCACTGCCCAGGGGCCATCTCAAGAACTTTGGATTTGTTCCTGGAGAGGACAAGAGGAGCAGAATAGGTTTTCCCCCCGTAAGACAAGGCATGGAAGGTAAAGCAGCTCCCTGCTTGTTTCCACAGCACAGGCAAGTGGCAGCTGGGATCTGATGGGAGAATCCCCAGCCACGATTGTCACACGGATCTGATTGTGCCAAACCTTGGGGCCAGCTCTTCATGGCCTTTTCTCCCAAGACTGGCTCCACAAGAGCTGAGCCCTGGGCTGGAAGGTGCCCAAGATGCTCATCCCTGGTTCAGCAGGAGGGAGGGGATCTGAGGGCCCAGAAATTACCTCTGCATTCAGAACAGACTGTCCCAAACCTGGCACTATGGATGGGAGGGTGCCAGGCCTCTGGAGACAGCAGTAGGAGGGAATTCCCTCTTGGATGTGTTAGGCAGAGGCCTGAGCATCCCCATCTGTCACTTGTGGCCAGTAGCATCCCAGCTGTGCTGCTCTGACAAGCTCTGTCCTTCCTGATTCCAGGGAGAGTTCCTGACCTGCCCGTGCCTGCTCAGCAGAGCTCCAGTGCCAAGGCAGGAGAGCAGCCCTGGGGTGAGGAGGCGATGGAGTTAAGGTACAGCCCTCGGGTCAGGTGAGCCTGGAGGCTCAGCACCTGGGGCCTTTTCCTCATCCAGCCAGAGCTTGTTCCCCAGCACATCCACCAGATCCACTGGGGTTGCTGGGAGCCCCCCATGCCCCAGGGCTGGTTCCTCTCCACCCCTCCAGAAGAGTCCCTCGTGACAGCTGGAGCCATGCACTGGGACAGACGAGTGCCAGCCAAGGATTCCAGCTCAGGGGGCTCCTCTCCTGAGCTGGGCACAGCCAAGGGGAAGCTCCTGTGGGCAGAATGTGGCCCCAGCCCCTCTCCCTGTGTCTTGCAGGAAGCTGCCAGTGATGCCAGGGGCTGCTGCTGGAAGAAAGCAGCCTGTGGCTGGCCAAGCCAAGGGCAAGGCTGAGCCCAAGGGCCAAGCGTTGGTGCAGAGCAGCAAAGAGGCAGAAGGAACTCAGAGGGGCAGAGGAGGAAGAGGAGAAGGAAAAGATTCTCTTGGGAGAGAGGGGGGAAAGGAAGTTCAACTTGGAAAAGAAGGAGGAAGAAGGGAACTTCTTGGGAGAGAAGGAGAAAAGAAAACTCGTCCCAGGAGAGATGGAGAAAAGGAAGTTCAGTTTGGAAAAGAAGGAGAAAGAAGGGAATCTCTTGGGAGAGAAGGAGAGAAGAAAACTCATCTCAGGAGAGATGAAAAAAAGAAAGTTCAACTTGGAAAAGATGGAGAGAGAAGGGAATCTCTTGAAAGAGAAGGAGAAAAGGCTCAGCTTGGAAGAGCAGGAGAAAGAAGGGATTCTCTCAGAAGAGAGGGAGAAAGAAACGATTCTCTCAGAAGAGAAGGAGAAAGAAGGGATTCTCTCAGAAGAGAAGGAGAAAGAAGGGATTCTTTTAAAGAAAGAGAAAGAAGGGATTCTTTTAGAAGACAAGAAGAAAGAAGGGGTTCTCTCAGAAGAGAAGGAGAAAGAATGGATTCTCTCAGAAGACAAGGAGAAAAGAAAGTTGGACAAAAAAGAGGAAAAGAAGCAAAAGATGCTCTTGAAAGTGAAGGAGAAAAGAAAGTTCGTCCCAAAAAAGAAAATAAAGTTTCTCCCAGAAGAAAAGGAGAAAAACAAGTTCCTCGTGGAAGAGGAGAAAGGAAAGTTCCCCTTGGAAGAGAAGAAGAAAAGTTTCATCTCAAAAGAGAAGAAGTGAAATATCTCCTTGGGAGAGAAGGAGAAAAGAAGCTTCTTCCTGGAAGAGGAGGAGAAAGGAAAGTCCCTCCGGGGAGCACATGGCAGCCATGGGGGGCCAGGAATCCTCAGGGCTCCAAGGTGTTCATCCTGCAGCAGCCGGGGGCTGAGGCAGCCCAGGGCCCGGGAGCCAGGCCTGAGATCTTCTGGTCCATGCTCAAGGAGCCTCAGAAGAGCGTTTTGGCCGGCTCCAGGTTTGAGTCCTCCTGCCTGCTGCCCCCCGTGCCCCCGCAGGGCCCCCTGGCTCCCCGGCTGCCCGGGCTGGAGAAGAGAGAAAGGGTCGCCAGGGGCCCCTGGCCCTGGGAGGAGTGAGCAGGGGAGAGGGTGAGCAGCACCCTGGCAGAACCTGGAGCAGGAGCTGCCATTCTGGGAGGCCCTTTCCTCCTAGCAGTGCAGAGTTAGAGAAGGGATCTTCCAAGATCCTTCTGCTCTGCTGGATGCCATGGCCGAGGTGCCCCCGTGGGGTCACCCATCTCCAGGGCTCAGGAACTCCTTTTCCAGCAAGAAGGAGCCTCAGGACACATCCTGGCCGAGGTCTCTGGGGTTACAGGGAGCCCAACTCAGAACAAGGCTCCTTGTTAGATGCCCCTTGGAAGGATGGAGCCTCTCTGGGAGGATCTGGCAAAGCTCAGGAGCAAAGTGCCTCTGCTGGGGAGGCTGCAGCCAAGGGAGAAGAATTATCCCAGGGCTGCAGCCAAGGGGGAAGAATTATTATTATTATTATTATTATTATTATTATTAAGGGAAAAGAGGGGCAGAGAAGGAGTTGCCAGCATCCTGACCTGAAGCCATCCAAGAGAGGCTGGAAGGCACTCCCAGCTCTGTTCCCTGGGGCAGGGAGCCTCACACAGTGTGGGATTCCTGACTCAGACCAAACCCCCTCCCAAGTGCTGTTGTTGGGATGAGACCCGTGCATCCTTCTCCCGGAAGGCAGTGGGTGTTACCACTGGGGGATTTTTATGAAAAGAAAAATCCCAGAGTAGCAAATTAAACAGAATTCACTGTTCTATTGCACGACCCATCCCTTGCATACCTGCAATATCCATTTCTTTTCCTTCAGTCCCTTAGGATTAAGCACTGGTAGCTTCAATAAATGTCCCCAAAGTAAATAATTTTTCCACTGTATTTTATTATCTCCATTTCCCCAAAAAATTTCAGCACAACACTGAGTTCTGTTCACTTTAAGAGTCCCTGTAAATACAGGGTATTTTTACAGAAAGAGGGACTTGCAAATGCTTTTATGCAGTATTCAGAATTGCTCTGTGTTTTAAGGGAGTTCTAGTGAGTTTCCATTTGGATTTTACAGTATTGTGTATTTCCAGGTAAGATGTTCACCCTGTTCTTTTATTCAGGACTGGTTTTGTTTCATTTCACATTTTAAACTCAGTTAAAATATGGGATATGGCCACATATATTTAAGAAGTTAACGTGCCAAAATGGAGAATATACAAATGCACTTATTAAATGTTGGTAAGAACTAACAAAGCTGCTCAATGCTTTAAAAATCTGCTGTAGTGCAAAGCTCCTGCATTGCTTACCTGACATCACTTGGGGCCATGGAGTGGTTTGGGTTGGAAGGGATTTTAAAGCCCATCCAGTGCCAGCCCTGCCATGGGCAGGGACACCTCCCACTGTCCCAGGCTGCTCCATGCCCTGCCCAACCTGGCCTTGGACTCTTCCAGGGATGGGGCAGCCACAGCTTCTGTGGGAATTCCATTCTAGCACCCTCCACCCTCACAGGAAACAGTCCCTTCCCAAATTCCCATCTAACCTTGTCCCCTGGCAGTGTCAAACCCTCATCCCTGGGTCTAGAACTGCAGACCCTGGTAAGGAAATATCTCTGTGCCTTTCCCATTACCCCCTTTATCCACTGAAATGTCTCCTGGGACCTTTCCTCCTCCAGGATGAGGAGGAGAAAACCCCCAAATGTCACAGGGTTTCTGTCCCAGGAAGCTGTTGCAGCCCTGGGATAATTTTAAAGGCTTCCTCTGGACCTGCTCTGACAGGGCTGAGTCTTGTTTGTGGTTTTGGATTTCAATCCACAACTTTCACACAGACCATTGTGCTGCTTATCTTTATTTAGACTTCCACCATTAATCCCCTGTCTCTGGTCTGGCTGCCCAGGAGCTCAGGGCTGGCTCTCAAAGCTGTGATGCGCCTGTGGACAGAGAGGAGGAAGCTGCAAAGCCCTGCTGGCACTGGGTGCCCTGGTGGCTGTGAGGGTGTGGAGCAGTGCTGGGCACCCCACGGCAGCTCTGGGCACAGCGTGGGCCACCAGCTCCCACCCAGCACAAATCTCTGCTGGGTTTGCCCAGTGACCAGCTGGGCATCCAGAGCTCCGTTTCTGGAATCCCCTGGAGCAACATTTGGCCACCCTGGGGATGCCTCGTGGCAGGTTCAGCCTTCCCACACCCCACAAGTCACTCACTCTTTGATGTCCTTTGCCCACGCAGGGGCCACCTTGAGCAGCAGCAGAGCAAGCAGGCTGCAGACCACAGACACAAGGAAGGCTCTCCCAAACACACTCCAGGTGAGTTTAGCATCGACTCTGCCTGTGTCTGCCATGCCCTCCGTGGTGTTTGGGTCTGTCTTGGTGTCCTCAGCACTGCTGAGTCTCTTGTCTGCACCTGGAGGATATTCCTGACTCCCTGCAGTGCCTGGGAATGGGGTGGGAGGGTGGTGGGCATCTCACAGAGGGGGTGAGGGTGTCCCTGGCACAGGGATGGCCACGATCTCTCCCCTGAGGGTGGCCAAGGGACAGGGATTCCCTGGCTCACCTGTTGGCTGAAGGGCCTCAGTGTTTTCCCCAGGCACTGGCACTGCCTGGTGATCTTCCTGAGGTGCCTCCTTATCCACAGGCTCGGGCTCCAGCACTTTAGGGAGGAAGTGTGCCAGTTTAACTCCAAGTCACCCTTCCTCGTGGGAATCTGAAAGCCCAGCTCCCCAGCTCCTGTGCTTAGGAGTCCCTTGTACCTGGAAGTGTTTCCTTCAGTAAAGTCAGGAGTTCAGACTGTTCCATTAATGGCCAGGAAGTGTTTCCCAGTCCAGTTTCATTCTTCAGACCTTAAGGGAGAGATTGTAAAATTCCCAGCACAGCAATCCCTGGCTGTGCAGTTGGTCTGTGCCATTGGTCAGGACTGACCAGTGCTCGGTCCAGCTGAGGAGCTGGGAAAGCTCAGGGACACCAGACCCCCATGAGGGGCTTCTGTCCCACTCTGTGGGCATTCCCTGTCCAGAGTGACCAGCAGCACAGGGAGGGGATCATGGAATGGGCCAGCACATCCAGGCAAGGCTGCATTCTCATACCTGCAGGAGATGCCTCGCTCACATTTGGGCCTTGAGCTGGCAATTCCCAAAACAAATCCAAAGTCATGTAGGGTCCAGGAGAGTCAGATCCAGCACCTGGATCTCCATTGCCTCCAGGCACGGCTGTGAACAGGACAGAGAAGCTCAAGTGAAATATTCCCATGAACTTTCCCGAGCAGGAAATGGAATGGCTCTGTGGACCTGGTTGTCCCTTCCCCTCTGGAGCACCACGCAGGCAGGTACCAGGTGTCTGACCCCTGCTGATCCAAAACAAAGTGTGCAGGAGCTGTCAGGAGCTAAACCCAACCCCAACAATCCTGCTGGAAGCAGCTCAGGGCCTTGGAATCTGGGAGGGAATGCTCTGCATGGCCGTGTGCTCTGAGCCCATCCCTGAGCCTGACCCATTGCCTCCCTGCTCTGCTGCATCAGCCAAAAAAAGCGTTTTATTTCCTATCAACAGGATATTGAAACCTGCATGCTCCTTGAAGGGTGTCACAGACACATTTCATGAAAAATCCTTTTGCTCGGATTTTTTCTCCTGAGAAGCTGAGAGGCCTCAAAAATGAAATGTAAACAATAATTCTGTGCTGCTGTGCAATGCAACAGGTGCATCTGGGATTGGTGTCATGTGGTTGTTTTTAATTAATGGCCAAGCACAGTCCAGCTGTCTCAAACTCTCTGGTCAGTCACAAGATTTTATTCTCATTCCTTTCTTTTTCTATTGCTTGCCAGCCTTCTGATGAAATCCTTTTTTCTATTCTTTTAGTGTAGTTTTATTATTATTATTATTTTAGTATAGTTTTATTATTATTATTATTTTAGTATAGTTTTATTATTATTATTTTAGTATAGTTTTATTATTATTATTTTGGTATAGTTTTATTATTATTATTTTTTATTATTTTTTCATATAATATATATAATAAAATAATAAATCTGAAACATGGAATCAAGGTTCTCATGTCTTCCCTGGTCCTGGGACCCCTGGGAGCACCACCACTGAAGGGATCTGTGGGATCACTGCCCCTCCCTGCCCTCCTACCTGCTCCAGATGGTCCTGACTCACCCGTGGGGAGCTGGGCCCTGGGGGCCAGCAGGGCTACCAGGGCCACCAGCATCACCAGGGCCACCAGGAGTGCCAGGGCTCTCTGCAGAGCCAGCAGGACCAGGCTGGCCATGGACCATGCTCTCCACACCATGATGAGGCTGCAGGAGCTGCTGAAGCCTCCCCAGCCTGCAGGGCTCAGCACAGCCTGCCTGGGTGACCCCTCGGGGGGCTCTGTGACCTCATGGGGGGGCTCCTGCCACCACCACCAACATTCCACCGTCTCCAGGGCAGCTCCAAATGTCCTGCAGGTGCTTTGGGCAGTGAGGGCACAGCCCTATCCCAGCCCACCCGAAGCTCTCTGCTCCAGGAAGCTCTGCACAGCTCACCTGGGGCTCCACCTGTCCCCAGAGCAGAAAGGAGGCACTCCAAACTTGTGGTTTTTAGCTGTTTGATGGAAAAATGGAGATCAGACTGATTTTCTGGGGACAGCATTTCTGTCAGGGGTTAGAATCATAGAACACCAGAATGGTTTGGGTTGGAAGGCACCATAAATCCATTGACTTCCAGCCCTCTGCCACCAGCAGGGCCACCTTCCAGCGGGGAGGGAATGGGAGACACTTAACACAGCTGATCCTCAGGACACAGGAAAGCAGCAGAGTTGCAGTTTAGGAGCCAAAATTTGGCTTGTGGATGTCCAAACCCAAGTGCTTCCCAACACCAGATCCTCCTTCAGCATCACTTTATCACCCACAACCCCTCTGGAGTCACCAAACTCCTCTAGAGCCACCACAAAACAACTTTTATCCCTTTTCCCCCCTCAAAACACATACCACAAACACAGATTTACCCTGCAGCCAGTCTCACAAATCAACAGGGGAAGAGCAAACACCCAGTTTGCAGTGGGGAAAAAAGGGGAGAGATGGACCTGCCTGGGGGATTTGGGCAATGCCAGCAGGGACCTGGGAGCTCCTCTGTCTCCAGAGGAGGCCAAGAAATGGTCGCAGATCCCTGGGAGGAGTCCTTGGCAAGTACCAGGCATTAATTTTCCACAATGCTCACATGTGGTTCCCTCAGAATAGTCTGGGGATGCTCCCAGGGAATTCCAGGAAACACCAGAATGCTCCTGGAGCATTGGCATGTTCTCTCTCCCTGGGCTGTTGCTGTCCCTTCTCTTGTGTTCAATGAATCAGTGCACAACACTGCAGCACTGCCATGCCCCTGGAGGTTTGTTGAGGTGTCTGTCCTTCAGGGATGCTCCTTGCACTGGGTAAATATTGAAGACTCACAATAAAAAATCCATTGTTTAATTAGTGCTTAAGTGATGCTGGGAATTGCCCAGAGCACAGCACATTTGTTTCCACAGTGAGTTCCATGTCAGTCTGAGGTAATAACAGAATAACTCACAGCCCAGAAGTCTGCAAGACTTGAAGTTTATTTACAGTGAAAATGCCAGGTAAGGACTACCCTAACTCCCTCAAATGAAATGCCCAAATTCACGTGCTGGGAATGCAAACCACAGAAGGCTTCTTCCCAAATTACCTGCAGTGGGTGTTTGCTCTGGGAGGCTTGACAAATCTGTGCAGCCTCAGAGGCTGATAATGGATGATTTAATCTCGTGTTCGTGGCGAGAAAATAAAAATTAGGACTCTTGTAACATCTGCAGGCAGCCCTGCTGCTCTCGTGCTCGTCACTGCACTGTCATGTTTTAGCAAATGTTAGAAAATAAATGTGGGTTTTGATCCCAGTTTAATGCAATATCAGCGTGATGTATCCACCCCCTTCATCTTTGTTTGCATCTAGGGAAAAGGGATGGGGAGGAGAGCAGAAGCTCTGACTTGTGAAATGTATTGGTTTTCAAATCTCCCATTTCTAAAATGTTTTTACACAAAGACCCTTATCCTTGGGGAAAGAAAAGATTTCCCTACATCATGATTAGCACCAGAGCACTGAAAAATGCAGCATTTCCAAGCAATTTGTATTTAGGGGTGTAATAACATTTTATTTGTCATGAATTTTGGAGAAGGCAGAATGTAGAACAGATTTGTGCAGGGTTGCCAGACAGTGTTTCCTACACCAGATGATGCTGGGTTTTGCCTGGTGCCTTTCTGTTCTCACAGCCTGCAAAACCCTTTTGTCCAGGACATCACTGTCACAAAATCCTCCCTGCAGAGACCCGGGAGTTCCAGGATTCCCTAAAAAACAAAGTACTTGTGCTCTGAAGACCAATTTGGGCTGGTGAAAGAATCCCAGCCTGATTTGGATTGGAAGTGACCTTGAAGCCCACCCAGTGCCACCCCCTGCCATGGGCCAGGACAGCTTCCACCACCCCAGGGTGCTCCAAACCCCGTCCACCCTGCCCTTGGACACTTCCAGGGATGGGGGGAAAGGCTTTTTCTTCCGTTTATTTAAAGAACAAAGATTTTTATTTGGCTTTAGCACTAGATGGAGCTAAAGGACTAAGAAGAAGAAGAAGGAAAAAAAAAACAACAAACCACAGGCTGAGCCACAGGACGTGAAAATCCCCAAGAAATGAGGAGGGAAAAGCCAGTGGGGGCAACAAATGCTGTTGGAGCCCCTTCACTGGCTCAGCTGTGTGACCAAGACTCTGCAGGTGTTGGGCTGTCAGCTCTTGTGAGGGGTCAGGGAGATGCTGCGGGCTGGGGTGAGGGGCAAACCATGAGTAGGACACTTGGGGCAGCAGCCCTCAGCAGGTGGATCCTGGTTTCAGAGAAATCTTTTTGCAGAGCCTTTCCCTGCATGTTGTAGAGGGCCTTCAAAAAGCAGCAGCTCCTCAGCTTTCAACCTGCAGCACCCAGGAATAATCCCAAGGGACACCACTGCGGGGGGAAAAACCAAGTTTTGGGTTTATGAGCTCATTTTTGCATTGGACTGGATTGAGTGGTGTACTAGGTGACTTTTTATTTATCATTTCTGCTTTCAAAGTGCACAAGAAACCTCCTGTTTAGATTGTTACTCACTGGAATTTCCCCCTCCTGTCCCATCCAGGTAAAAAAACCTGTTGGTAATCAGGTAAAACAAGGAAATAAGGCTGCATTTTTAAGCACAATATCCCTGGACTTTTACAGTTAAAAATTTGAAGTCTCCTTATCCATCCTATTGCAAATTGTACTTATCAATCCTATTGCAAACTATTGTTATCAATCCCATGTAAACTATCCCTATCAATCCCAGGGCAAAGATCTGCTGCTGCACCAGATTTTGCCTGTATTAACCTGAGTATTTGTGTGTGTGTGCTCAAAGATTTCAGTAAAACCCAAGAACCAGCTGCTTTCTCATTTCCTTCACGAGTGTAGAAACATTTAATGAAATTGCTTATGGTTTAGTGATTTGTATGACATAAACAATCCTTCCCTTCTGCCAGACCCGGGCCAATCTTAAATTGCTCGAGGATGTAAACATGAGAAAACAAACCCAAACGATTGGAATTAAATGCCTAATGTACCTGGGTGCAGATTATCTGCTCTGCTTCCATCCTTCCTCGCAATCTGCTCGCAGTGGGGGTTCCTATTTGCTGTTCAGGGTTTTATTGCACAAATATTTCAGTGCCAAGGAATAGCACGGGGTGAGGGGATGGGCATTTTAAAAGGGAAGCACCAAAGAGATCCAGAGTCCTTTTTTAAACCTGCAGTCTCATCATGGAAGAATAAAATATCCTGAGTTGGAAGAGACCCATAAGGATCATTTGAGATGTTGGAACAAGCTCTGAGAGAAAAGACAGAGCTCTGGGACGTGGGCAGCAACCAGAGCTGTGCAGAGCAGGGAAGGGCTCACTCCTTGGGCAAGAAGTGCAGAGTTCTCCTTTCCCTCAGGATGGTGCCAAGCCAGCTCCATCTTGGATGCTCTGGACTTTGATCCATTTTTGTCACAGGTATTTGCCTTCCTTCCTTTGTCCACCTTGAGTGTGAGTGGCACAGAGGTGCTCGTGTGGGCCAGGACTGCCTGTCCTGTGCAAAGAGCTCTGGTGCTGCCATCCCACAGCAGCTGTGGCTGCTCCAGCCCTGCAAGTGGCCAAGGCCAGGCTGGAGCAACCTGGGATAGCAGGAGGTGTCCCTGCCGTGAGAAATGATGCTCGCCCTCAAAAATTTAAAAGGTTTATTAAAACCTTCTCAAAAAATACAAGAGAAGACTGAATAGAGAAAATATTACAGGATGTTTCACCTTTCAACCCTTTAACTCCCCCAAAGTTCTGTCCCTCGAGTCCTCCTTTACTGCCCAGTGCTGGAGGTCACTTCATTAAACCTTGATTGGCATTTAGCTGTTGCCATGGTAATGAGCCAACCCTCCCAAACGTCCTAAACCCAGGCCACCCCCTGATAACAATGCAAGGGGGATAAAACATGGCCATAGATCTATAAACCTTCTCTTGACATATCCATTTTATTTGCCTTTTAATCGTGAGAGTCAGCCAGCACATCACTCATCCATCACACTGCCCATGGCAGGGGGTGGGGCTGGATGGGCTTTAAGGCCCCTTCCCACCCAAACCACTCTGGAATTCTAGGATTCATCCTTTCATTTGCTGATATCAAGGGCTTGGAATGGGTAGCATGGAGAGTCTTTGCATCCAGGAAAAAAAAAAAAAGAAAATAAAGAGGAAACTCAGGAGGTAGCTGCAGAAGCTGGTGACCTTCTGGGATCCTAAACTCTGCTTCCCTGCAAGTGAAGCACGTGGCACTAAGGCCATGAACAATCCCCTCAGGCTGTGCCAAACACACCTGCCAGGTTTGCAGCACCAGCAGCATCCTGCTGATCACCAGAGTCACCATCAGTTCACGTCTGGTGTGCCCAGAGCTGAGGAAGGTGGGTAATCCCCAGTTAGGTGATTCCAAGATTGCTTTCAAGAAGGAGGGCTGGGAAGGAAAGGAGCTGCTGGTGGAATATCACACTGTCTTTGGCACCAGAGAGGAGGGAACCGTGCATTAAAGAGAGTCTGATGTCACCTGTGCCAGCTTTAACTGCAGACCTGGACGTGGCTGAGACACATCCCTGAGCCCCACGTTCAGGCAGCTTTTCCATGCAGGAAACTGCCTCCCAAGGATGATGTGTGGGGCAGGATGTTGGAACCCAAATGCATTTCAGAGAAATCATTCTGGGCAGAGCCCCGGAATGCAGCTGAACCTCCCAGCAGGGCACGGAATTAAAGCCAAACTGCAATCTCATTTGATGCATTCCTTGGGTTTTTCCCAGTTTCTGGGGAAAGCAGATGGGAGGCAGCTCAGTTCAAGCAATGAACTTATGGCTGTGAGAGCTTTGTGTTTTTTGCCAAGAGACAGCTCTGGTTGATTTCCTTGCACTAGGAAAAGTTATGTTTGAAAGACAGGGTATTACTTACCTGATCTAAAGGGAATTTTCAGCTGGGGCCTTTGGCGTAGGTGGAAAGTTATAATTTGAACAAGCAAAGGGTGAGGCTTCAAAATCCTTCACCTGGATATTGCTGCACAGAGGCTTGCTTGGTTTTGAGGCGTTGGTATGGAAAAAATGTGGAAGAATAAATTTTCTGTCTTTTTCAGATGTGAAATTTGCCCTTGTCCTTGGGTTCTCTCCTGTCAAGTCACTGCATGAGCCCACGGGATGTCAAGAGATGATGTGGGGAGTGACATCAGCTTGGAAATGGAGTCTGGAGAGTTGAAAGTAGCCTAGCAGCCCCTATTAACTTATTTCCTTTTTTTTTCCTAAGCCTTATGAAGCTTTTCACGGTTGAAGTCAAACTCTGTGGTAGGATTGAAATGCCATCAGTTGACTGACTCAGCCAGCATCACCCTTAATCCAAGAGGGATTGAATGAAGTATTTTGAGTGTGTCCTTTGACAACCCCCTGTTAAGGGATTCTTACATTTTGTTTTACATTTGAACATTTCTCCTAAATTTGTGATTTCTTTGTTTGTTTGTTTTAAAAATTGAACTCTGGACTTGGGGGTGAGGTGAATTGCCCAAGGTGACAAAATTCTGGGGCAAAGAGGGAACTAAATACTGCTAGAGGAGGACTTCCAATAAATGAGAATATTTTTCATGGAATCATGGAATGGTTTGGGTTGAGAGGGATCCTCAAGACCACGTAGTTCCTTCTGACCCCCCTGCCACTAGACCTGGCTGTTTTTCCTCTGAAAACAAAGAGAAACCCCAAACATTTCTTGGTAATTTACTGGTCCAGCCACCTGGATGCCATTTGGATTGTTTGTTCCCGCTGTCAGCTCCTGTTGTGGGTATGGGAGCAGATGGGAGTGTGGCTGTCAAAGCAGGGTGTGTCTATTTCTGCATCTTTAATGCAAGACCACTTTTAAAAGACAGAGACTTCCTAAAAGAAATGAGTCTTGAAACCTAAGCTGGGTGACTCACACAAGTAACACCTTCCATTATTTAGGTTGTAAGCAAAAGGGAATATTCTTGCACACAATAGAGAGTTTTCTCCCTATATACTTGTTCCTGCTGTAGAGTTGATGAATCTGTAATGGACTGCTTAATTAAACATTGCAGGGAAATTGCTTTGGAGAGGAAACAAGCAATGGAGGGGATACAGTAAATTTTGGTGATTACAGATCCAATTGTTCAGCCCAAGCATGGCCTGCTTTGCAGGTTGAAAAAATCCCAAAGAACACCATTTCAATTGAGCTCTGCCTTGCACTGCTAGCAATAGATTAGGCTATTAAACTATATTTTTCCATTAATAAAACAAATGTTAATGCATTGTTTGGTGCTAATAATGAAACCATTGTAGGAAGCACAGCTCCTTCCATTGACATTTATCACCTCTTGTCCAGGCTGGGGATGTATTCAGGGCATTTTTTCCTTCAAGGTGAATTGGGAAAGCTCAGCAGGAGCTTGCTGCCCTCCTAGTCTGCTTTGTGTTTGCCATGTTCTCGTGGGCAAGGCTGATCCAAGGGCTGCAGGGAGCTGAACTTTGGATGCACTGCACTGTCTGCTCCAGCACATCACTGGCTTCATTACATTTTAGTAATTCTTAGCAGAGCAAGTCTAGGAAGAAACCCCTGCTAAGCTCAGCCTGTGTTGAGAGTCCATCAGGAGGCTGGAAATGCTCCCCCAGCTCTGAAGGTACTGCACAGATAAAGATCTGCCTGTCCTCAGGCTTCTGCACTGAGCTTGTCTTGGGCACATCCATAAAAACCTGGAGCTGGAATTTGCCCCTCTCCAGCAAATCCAGTGGGGTTGGATCTGCTTGCCCTGCTGGGGTGGGGGTGGCTGTGTGGTTATGAGGGCATGGGGATGGTTTAGTACCGTGTCCAGCTGCTAATGGCTTGGTTTTTACCTTTTACAGAGACCTGGGAGAAAGTTCAGGAGGAAAAATCTGGTGTCTGCAGGGGGCTTTAACTGGGTGCCTTACTGGGGTGATGGTGTGTGCAGTGATCAGGGCATGGGGGTGGTCTGAGGCCTCATTCAGCTTCATGTTAATTAATTTCAATTAACATTCATGTTAATATCTTGATTTTTATCTTGTCCAGCTACTTGGTACAAACCCTCTGAGCTCAGGAGAAAACATCTGATGCCTTCAGCTGGCTCAAACTGGGTGTTTGAGCCAGGAGAGGGGCTGGTTTTTCCCCCCTCATCTCTTTGTGGTTGTGCATGAATTCTTTTATCCCTGGCAATTCTGTCAGCTGGAGAGAGAGCAGGAGAGAAAGCACCTGCCCAGTGTTTATTCTCCTTGCTGTAAAGCTTTGTACAGACATTAAATTGTGGATATTTTAATGCCAACAAGGATAGCTGCAGATGAAAGCTGGCTCCCAGCAGTGATTTGGGTGATGCTGCACACAGCATTTCCCCTCCCAAGGGAGAGCAGAGGGCACAGGCAGCTCTGAGCTGTTTCCAAGGTCTGCAGGAGCTCTGGGAGCAGAGCTGCACACAGGTGCCTGTCACGACCAGCATGGCACTGCCTTCCATCACAAACAAATCAAGGCAAAGGCAGAACAGCCTCCTGGCGTGCTGGGGCTGCAGCCACAGCTGTGCCCTCTTCATCCAGAGCACAGATTTGTGTCAGAAGCCTGTGAGGGAGCCCCAGTGAGCCAAAGGCATAAATACCCAGAGCCAAGCAGGTTCAGAGAAATGCTGCTGGGCTATTAAGGAGAATATTCCTGAGTCCTGCAGCTGGGTGACTGTACCAGCTCTGAAAGGCACCAAGTCACAGGTGTGCCCCAAAAAGCAAGCCCAGCCATCCACTGGGATGCTCCTGAAGTCTGTGCAGACCTTCATTTGCCTCAACAAAGGAGAATCTGCTGTGTCCAGACTCGGAAAAAGGCTTGATGAAAAAAAGCAGTTGGGGTGCAAATGCTGATATCAGGGTGGAGCAGAAGTAGGGATTGTTTAAATGGATTTAAGGAGTGATTTTGGTCGTGTGGCTCTGTATTTAGAGTTGCATCAGTGACTCTTCCTTCACCTGGAAAAACCCCTGGAAAAGACCCCGAAAATAACATGGAAAAACCTCTGGAAAAGACCCTGAAAATAACATGGAAGACCCTGGAAAAACCCTTTGAAAAACACAGGAAAATTCCTGAAAAAAACCCTGGGAAAACCTCTGGAAAAATCCCTGGAAAAACCCAATAAACCCCGGAAAAAACTTTGAAATAATCCTGGAAAACCTCTGGAAAATCCTGGAAAAAAACTCTGGGAAAATCCCTGAGGAAAATCCTGGAAAAATACTCTAGAAAAAAAATCCTGGAAAACCTCTGGGAGAATTGTGGGAAAAAGCTCTGGGAAAAACCTCTGGAAGAACCCCGAGAAACAAATAAAAAGTGATTTTTATCTACAGCTTTGATGCCTTCAGCACTCAGCCCTGCCCTTCTGGGTGCAGGTGGAGTGGCTGCCCATTCCTCCATGGAATTCTCCTCCAGGAGCTGCCATCCCTGTAGAATTAGGGCAGAACCCCTCTGCTGTTTGGAATGAAGCTGCAGCAGGGGATTTCTGATCCCTTTTCTCCTGAAGACACTGTTTTACAGCATTAGGTGAAGCAAATGCATTTGTTTGAATCCCTGCCTGGTAATTACACACGACACAGCTCAGTAGCTGGAAATAAAGGAAGTTTTGAATAAAATATGGTTGTTTCTGCTAACACTGTAATGCTTGGGCTTATAATTTCCCTCTTGAGCAGTCTTTATTTTTTTCTGAAACACTTAAGTGGTCGTGTTGAGGTTTTATGAGTCTTTTTTTGTTTGCCTACCTTCTCCAGCATATTCAAAGCATCCCCTATTCAACTCATGTAATTTGAATCAAATTCAATAGAACATTTCTGCTTTCTGTATTAATGTACCTGTGTTGGCTTTTATAATACAGGCTCAAATATTGTGAGGTTTCAGATTCAGCTCTTTCATGAAAGAGAGCAACATAAAGAGAATGCAGCTGGTGAAAGCAACTGTTGGAGCAGCTGATGAGTATAACCTCCTGCTCAGGTATAAAGCATAAAATTCTGTTGTACAGACAATTTCCTCCAGATTGAATGAGACCTGAAACTCAATTCATTGTTGAAGAAGGTGTGTGTATTTAAAAATACTCTCTGGGGAAGTGTTGTGCCTTTCTGCATGGCACAGAGGTGAGCTCAGCATTACCTGTGTGACACAGCTGATGGACAAGGTGGGGAGATTTGCCAAAAATCCCATTAAAGGCCTGGAGATATTTGGGATTCAGCACCACTCAGACCTGCAGGAGCAGGTGGTGGCAGTGGCAGTGGCTTTCTCACCCCCACTGGCACCAACTGCTTTCACCAAGCTTTGCCTTTTCTGATGAAGGTGTAAGGATTGCAGAGCCCCTGTGAAAAGCCTCTCTCCTCTGGGGGTCTGAGCTGAATGCTGAGCTCCTGGGATCACTCTGGGAATGAGGGCAGTGGGGCTGGGCGGGGTAATTTCGGTGTTCCCCAGATGGAGGAGGAAATGAGAATCTGACTCCATGTTCTCAGAAGGCTAATTTATTATTTTTTGATTTATATTATATCATATTATATCATATTATATTATATCATATTATATTATATTATATTATATTATATTATATTATATTATATTATATTATATTATATTAT
>JAYDZK010000080.1:1500311-1518802 GCA_034509185.1 Euphonia xanthogaster | reverse complement strand
ATTACATTATATTATATTATATTATATTATATTATATTATATTATATTATATTATGCAATACTAACCTATATTAAAGAAGAGAGAGAGGATACAGACAGAAGGCTTCACAAGTTAATGAAAAACTGGTGACTCCTTCCAGAGTCCTGACACAGCTGGACAGGGATTGGTCATTAAGTAAAAACAATTCACATTTTGGATGAACAATCTCCAAGCACATTCCAGAGCAGCAAAACACAGGAGAAGCAAATCAGATAATTCTTGTTTTCCTTTTTCTCTGAGGCTTCCCAGGAGAAGAATCCTGGGCAAAGAGGATTTTCCCAGAAAATGTGACAGTGGCAAGCGGGTGCTCCCCCTTCATGGGGGTGGTGGGGGCTGCCTGGACATCCCAGCTGCTGTGTCACCCCCAGCCCCTGAGGTGGCACAGGCACCTTGTCCTCAAATGTTCCCAGCACAGAAGAGCTGCCCCTGGGTGCCGTGGGCTGCACAGGCAGCTCTGCCACCCCCCAGAGCTGGGGAACTGGTTTGGGTTGCCAGGGGCCATGGATGAAGAAGTTTCTATGGATCCCCAGCTGGTGATTTATGTCAATTTTTTAGAGCAGCTTTGTGGCCCCATCAGGGGTGGCCTTCTTCACCCACCTTTGAAAATAAGGTGCTCTTGCTCTGTGAGCTTCTTTTTGTGGTTGGTTTGTTGGTCCTGAGCTCTGCTCCAGCCACTGCTTTCCATCTGCTCACTTGGCTTTGGGAAGGGCTCTCTGGGCAGCCGTCCAGGAGGAGCCAGATCTTCCTCTGCAGATAATGTTGTCTCTTCTAACAGCAGAAAATAATAAAATATTAAACAGATTGGATAAAGGCCTTGAAAAGGACAATTAATTTGATGCACTGAAAGTTTGCAGATCGATTTTCAGCAGTGGGCAGCCTTACTTGGCAGGCCTGAAGGATATTGTCACACGTAAAGGCACAGATTAGGATGTCTGTGTGATCTGCAGACTGCTCCAGTGTCCCTTGCTTGCTGCACGTGCCCTGGTGGAGCAGACTTTTCCATCACTGTGCATCCAGGTGGCCTTCAGAAGAGCATAGATGGACACCTTCCCCCCTGCAGTCACTTCCCACTGCTAAATGTGGAGTGGACCTGTGAATTTAGCAACAAAAAAAAGACATTTGTGGCCCATTCTCTCATCAGTTATTTTTTCCCTGGCTCAGAAGCTGCACTAAACCTGTTCACATGAACCTCAAAGTATTTGCCTTCATTTTCTCTCTGTTCCTTCACTGTCAGCTCCTCTGCCCTGTCCAGGAGGACAAACACCCTGATTTCACATTGGTTTCATGATGGATAGAGAAAAAATTCTCTCATATGCAGTGTGAGCTCTACTTTTCTGTGAGAAACTCCATTTGAGGGTTTGCACCCAACTCTGTGGTCACTCTCTCACAGGTTCTACCTGTTCCTGCAGAAACCTCCAGTGTGACTAGAACACAGTGGGTTATTTCTATTTTAGAATTGTCCATCTCTATATTAGCTGATGAATTATTTGCAGCTCAGCTGTTTCCATGTCATTGCCTTAAGTTTGTTCTTAAATAGAGAAGGAATCTGCAATGACTTTCCTCTCCCTAAAATCTGTATTCCACTGCTGTCTCATCTGTTTAACACATTTCCTTTACAAACCTAGACTTATGTTTTAGCCTAATGCCAGCAAGAGCTCTGGAAAGATTTATTCTTCTGGGCCCTAATGTGAAATGAGTAATGCTACAACTGGCTCCCTTGGTAGCAGCAACACGTTTTACTACTGATTGTCAAAAACAATAAAAAAGAGAATACGTTGGTAGTTTCTGTGCTATTTGCTTCCTGGGATTTTTGTCCTGGATTAACCTCCACAAATATATTGCAGGAGTAACTTTGGGGAAGTTCTCAGCATGCGTGGAGGAGAGAATGGGGAAAGAAATTGAGTTGTTGCTACAGATTTTAATACTAAAGATCAAGAGGATGAGGGGTTCATGGCAGGGCTGTGCTGACCCACTGGGCAGGGGTCCCACTGTGTTTGCCAGAGCACAGAAAGCATCTCTCAGCATGGCATCTGCATGCCCACAGCTGGAATAAAGCTGCTGTGTCTCAACTCGGCCAACACACGGCCCAAGTGTGTGCTGCAGGTAAGGCTCAATCCAAAGCTTTCTAAATTTCGCTTAAAAAAATAATAAAAAAAAAAATTAAAAAATTAAAAGAGAAATTTTAAAATTTTCTTTAAAAAATTATCTTAAATTTCTCTTAAAAATCCCCCAAGATGTGTCAGATTCTGGGTCCTAGCACAGCCCAAGGGATGGGGGTGTTCTTTTAAAACCATGGTTGGCCACTTGGCTCAGCATCAGAGGCTGGACTTGTTTTATTAGTTTTGCTGGGAAATGTAAGTGCTTTCTGCTCTAGTTATTAAATAGATGAACATGGCCTTCTTTTATATATAAAAATACTGTGAAAATTATTCTGCTAACAGCTATCCAAGGTCTGAGTGAGTGGAGAGAGAAATCTTCAGTGCTGTTTGGCTCTTACACAAAGGAGTTACAGAGAGATAGAAAAGGAAAGGTAATGCCTGGATTTCAGATGGAAAGGAAACCAAGCCTGATATTTGAAAGTTGACACAACCCCCTCCTAGAGCAGGTCAGGAGTGCTCCAAACTGCCCCACTTTATCAGTAAAGTTCAGGGGTTCTTGTTGTGATTTAAAATACATCAGTTATCTGTGAGTGTCACCAGAGGAGTGAACTGGAGTTGCTGTGAGGAGAGCCTGCAGGGAAAAGGCTCTTTCCTGTTCTCTGGGGAGTTTGGGTCAGGGAAACATCCCTTCTCTCCTGGGCCAAGAGAGATTTCCCAGGGCTTAAAGGCCAGGACCTGTCACCATCTGATTGTGGCAGTGGTGTTGATTGAATGCTGTTCCACATTGTCCTTAATGACTGGAGAAGGTTTCTGATGCAGTTTGTGCCTTCCTTCCATCTCCAAGTCCCTGCCTGCCTTTGTCCTCCCACAGCAGTAATTGCTGTTTAATCCTTGCCCGTGCCCTCTCCATGCTGTGGCATTTTCTGATTTGTGTGTTGAGCTCCCCAAGTGAGTTTTTCAGAGCAGTTTATTTGGCTGTTTTACATCAGTGATATTGGCTGAGTTTTGGGAAGTACAACAGACCCAACTGTGATATAATTTCCATGGGGTTTGGACAGAGCTGTCCCATTCCAAGTTTCCCTCTTGGCTCCACCTTGATGACACCTCATTGACAGCCTCACTGCTCTGCAAAGGACACAGGGAGGATTTTACATTTGTTTTACATGTGTTGGATTAAACTTCCAGAGGCTTAAAATCTAATACCCCACCTGTCCTTTCTATCATTCACTCGAGAAGGACAAAAGGCAATTAAAATCACCAGCAGTGACAGGAGCTGAGGGTTTTGGGTTGTGGAGCGTGGCTTGCCATGAATGGCTCTGCAGAAATTGTCACATCTCATCTTTGTCTCCTGCCAGAGCTCCCTTTCCCAAAATGCTGCTGGGCTTTCCAAATTGCAATGATTTAGCAACAACTACCTTGTCTAAAGTTTTTATTTTCACCCAAGCAAAGGCACAGGGAAGTGATGTTACAGAGAATTTGTGGCTGCGCCATCCCTGGAAGAGTCCAAGGCCAGGCTGGGCAGGGCATGGAGCAGCCTGGGATAGTGGGAGGTGTCCCTGCCATGGCAGGAGGTGGCACTGGATGGGATTTAAAGTCCTTCCAAGCCAAACAATTCCATGGTTCTACGATTGTGTGACTTAGCAAAGCCAGCAGTGCCATGCAGAGCGCGTGAGCTCAGAGCCACTGCTGTCAGCAGGGACGAACACTTCATCCAGTTCCAGCCCAAAACAAAACCCAAACATTTTCTGTTTGCTGGGAATGGGAAGCAAACTTTGCACTGCAGCTGTGCTGAGAAGCTGGCTGCGATGGGACACCCAGGGTGAAATGTAAAATTTGTTTCCTACTATTAAAAAATTGTACTCTGGTGGAAACCACGTGTTGGCCACATCTGGGCACGGCTGGATGGGTGATTATCAAATGTGGGATGGCTTTTGTCTTGGAGTTTATGGCCTAAATAAATAGTTCACAGCACGAGGGTTGATGTGAATATCTGAGCACTGGCCAAGGAGCAGTGATGCAGAGACACCTGGGCAAGCTGGGTCCCAAAATCAGCCCATTTATAGGTGGGAGTTCATGGCATGGAGAAAATATGAAGTGTGATTTGAATTAAATTCCTTACAATTCTCCCTGGCTCAAGTTCAATCCCAGTTTACTACTTAAAATATAATTTTTGGAGGACTTTAATGAGGTCTTTATTAGTTTGTAGCTGTGTGAGCTCTAAAAAGAAAGAAAAATCAAAATTAGCTTTGAACACCTGCAAGCTTGGGGTTTGGCTGGGAGCTCTATGCTGCTTCCCCATCAGGGAAGTGAAAGGGAAATCCATTTTTGTAACTCGAGCTTTTCGTTGGCAGAGAGATCTGAACTCTCTTTTACCCTCTGCACCAGCTCACACGAGTCAGACACTGCCAAGGCCGAGTTTGTTCTGCCAAAGAAAACCAAGCACCTGCCTGAAGGACCAGCAGGGGCTTCAGTGAGCTCCTGCTGTAAGGCACGGTCATTGTCCTCCTCCTGGCATTGTTCTGATGTCTCAAGAATTCCAGATGTTCCTTTCTGGATGGAGTCTGCCACCAGAGCTGGAAACCCAGCAGAAGCTGTGGATGGTGCTGTGAAATCAGAAACTGGAGGTGAGAGGTGAGCCAGCAGCCACAGATGCTCTTGCCCTCTGAATCCCTCAGTCAGAGTGACATGTGGGACTTTTTAACTTTTGAAATTCCCCCACTTTCTGCCCCCCTTGGCTCCAGGGGACACCAGCATGGTAAACTCCACCCCGTGCCACTCGCTGTGTGCTCCTGACATGCTCTCTGCAGAATAACCAGTGTTAAACCCATCAATTCTGATTTTGTTAGCTCATTAATGGGCTCCCTTCATCTTCTCCCTTTGCTTTGCCAAGCAGCCTTATATTTCATCAGCACTGGCTGACCTTTTTTATTTAGCTGGTAAAAAGGTTATTTAAGTCCTTAAGAAGAGTTACTGCAGCTACAGTGGACCTGGTAATTGGTGTATTTTTGTGAGGGCTAATTGGGCTCCTGTTGGGGCTGGGGAAGGCTCTGTACACGTGGCCCAGGTGTGTGGGCATAAATTAGTGCTGCTCTTCAGCAGAGGTCAAGGAGCAGAGTTAGGAGATAGTAAAAGCCTTGGCAAACCACTTAATGGCTGGTGGGTGCTCATCAGGGAGATCAGCTCTTCCTCTGGAGCTTTCCCAGCAAATCTTGGTGTTTCCCAGTCAAATCCTAATTGGTGCAGGTGCCCAAAACTTGCCCCATGCCTTGTTTGTGTTTATTTGAGTTGCAGAGGCAGAGAAAGCATTATACACTGTATTTGTGTTGCAGCCTGAGATGGGATCTTTAACAAGGGTACTCAGGAGAAAGCAAGTTGCTTTTTAACATTTTACATAAAAAATCAAAATACGAGGCTGGCTGGAGCGGAGGCAAGCCAGGAAAATTACCAGCCCTGTTAACAGATGCTTTCTTTGAATGATTCAAGCATCCATAAATGATGAGTGTGCTGCTCACTCGGGGCACTGGCTTTTATTTTTATTTTGCCTGTTTATAGAGAAACAAAACCTATTCTCTGTAGATAGCAAGGTAACAAAAATCAGAGACAGAGCTCCTGTTGTTTGCCAAGGCACAGGCATGTCTGACATCCTTTTTGTCTGCAGGTTTAATTTTGAGAAAGAAACTTGCTCCAATAAATTCCTAAAATCTCTACAAGGCAAAAAAAAAAATATGACAATGGAAAAAACATTTTGCTGTCTTCAGTGTTTGGTTCAGCATAATTAACGTGACTAATGCAAGACAATTTTCTGATAGTTATTATATTAGAGAGCTTAGCTGACTCATAACTGCCCCCATGACAGAGCCAGAATGCAAATTCCTTGGATAGAAATAGCACAGAGCTGCTTTGATTAAAATGTGATACATAAATTTTAAATTAAAAATATTCAAGGTCTTGCAAAATGACCTTCGTGTCATGTCTCTCCTTGCCCCAAGGCCACTGAGGAAATTTGCATGATCATTTGGAGACAGCTTCTCCCTCCTCCCTCTGTGGATCCACAGCCCCTGCCACTCATGGCAAAACCAGGGCTGCTGATTCTGTTCCTTTTGTGAGTCGGCTGCAGCAGGATAGCAAGGGAGGATTTTGGCCTCTCTCTGTGAGCCTGGCTGCCCCATCTCAGCCAGGAATAGAACTGAGCTAACGATGACCCAGCAGGCTCCATTCCTCCCTAAAAACCAGAGCCATCTCCAGGTGTCTCCCCCTCAGCCCCTGACAGTCTCCAGTCACCTCCAAACTCCTGAAATGCCTGAGAACAAACTGTTTGTTGAGGTCGTTTTGCAGATTTTTGTGTGCTCTACACTTTGTCTGAAGAGCCTGTAAACTTGGGCCCTTGGGTCTGAGAGAGGGTCAGAAATCCTTTTCAGACTCTACAAGATGTCTGAAGAGCCTCTCTTAATTTTCCAATCCATATTCCAACTAATTTTACACTTTTTAATTTTCCAATTTTTCTCAATTTCCTTATTTGCTCTTTTAAATTCTAACTTGGAGAGAGAGTGTTTGCAAAACCTCTCTTCAGGGTGTTTTGTTTCTGCAGCAATCCTCCATCCCTGTACTTGAAGAATACAGGAATTATTTGCAAGTGTCATGGTTGAGGAATGACATATGTAAAACTCCTGGGGGGTGTTGTTCACTCTGCAACCTCCCTGCTGGAAAACCAAAGGATCAAAACCAGTTGTTAAACCTCTTGTCACTGAAACACAGATTAAGGATGTATTTACAGCAGTTTTTTTTCCCAGGAATTATTGTATGATGGAATAAAGGAGAGGTTTGCAAAGGCACAGAGTGATAACAGAGCCCAGGTGAGAGGCAAAGGGAGCTGATCTTCCCTGGGAGCAATAAAGATTCCCTCCTTTGGCCTCCCAACGTGGTTGGTAACTCTGGCTTGTGACACTTCCCAGGATCAGCTTGCAAACAAGGCAGCTCTTTTGTGTCCTGACATCTCAGAGCCTGGTGAGGCTCAGGAAGCCTCAGGGCAGAGTTGGGCTGGCCCTGCCTGGCCAGCAGTTAAAGCTCAGCTCCTTTTTTGATACTTTCAGATGTGCTGCTCGTCCTGATGGGGCAGGAGGCATTAAAACCAGACTGGTCCATCCCAGCTGGCTGATGCTGTGCCCTTGGCACTCAGAGCTCCTGGGAGGTGCTTCATGGGGAGGGGCTGGGCCTGATGTCTCAGGGTTTGTCAGCTTAGGGGGGGACAGAGACCAATGTTGTTCTCCTGTAGGTTTAAAATCCACATTAGGAGCAAATTGGAATTGTTTGTGGGTACGGGAGATCAGGATTGAGCTGCTGCTCTGGATCCACCTCTGGATCTGCCTCTGGATCCACCTCTGCTCAGTGCAGCTGTGGAATACTCCAGAGGTGAAAGACACCTTCTTTGGGCATTCCCTGAGACAGGAGAGTACTGTCAAGCAGGGCAACCCTGACAAAGAGGACTCCACTGATATCAGAAGGCTAATTAATTCCTTTATTATATTTTTTACATCGAAACTGAGCTGCCCAAGTGCACAGACTCTCGTGCCTGTCTGCTGAGCAGCAGTTTGGACACACAGAAAGAAACCAGCATCATTTTGGGTGAACAATCTCCACATTGCACTCTGCTTTGGCACAAACACAGGAGCAGCAAGTGAGACAAGGATTGTTTTGCTCACTCTTTTCTCTGCTTCTCTCGGGTTCAGAGAATGGGAATGCCACAGGAGAGCATTCCAAAAGAACAGGTATGTTAAAATTCCCATTCTGCAAAGATCCATCTGTGATTCTGCACTTCTGAGAGGCTTTTGTTCAGTTCTTTGTCTTACCTGGAGATGGCGACGTGGCAGTGTCGTTGTCACACTGTGGGTTTCTCTCAGGAATACACACAAATTACATAAAGCCAATAATACAAAACAAAGCTTGGTTCGAGCTGGCTTTGATAATATATGGAATAAATGCCTCAGAAACATACAGATAATGGAGCTGAAACAGCTGATGCCACTAAATGAGAAGCTTGGTGAATGGAAAATTAATTTTTTTATTGCACAGGAGCACCCAAGACCCTTTTAATGCTGTGTAACATCCACGGCAGCGAGTGCCTCACACAGAACACGAGCCCTGTGCTCCTGCTGCTGGGCTGGGATGAGCTCAGGTGGAGTTACCTGAGCTCTCACCATCCTCATCCCCTCTGTGCTCCTGAGCCTGAATCGAGCAACTGAAATTTCTTGTTTATCAACTCAGCCCTGGAAGCTCAAAGAAGTTTCTTCATGACATTTTGCTTGCTTGTGGCTGAGAGAATTTTTTTTCCAACGGTGAAATTAAAAGGTCTTGGGCTTAATTACAGCACTTTGGGAGTGGTGCCAGCTCTAGTGGAACATCCCAGAACAGTTTGGGTTGGAAGGGAACTTAAAGAGCACCCAGTGCCACCCCCAGCCATGGGCAGGGACACCTCCCACCATCCCAGGGTGCTCCAAGTCCCAGCCAGCCTGGCCTTGGGAGCAGGGCAGACACAGCTTCTCTGGGAATTCTACCTCATTCCTCATTTATGTTTCATTTTCACTCTTCTCAAAGAGTTCTCTGGTGGAGAACAGCATCATCAGCTGTTCCCAAATCATCGTCTTCTTATCAGCATCATCTTCAATTCCCAAATGGAGTGGTTGATGTGGGGGGAGATGGACCTGGTCTCTTCCAGGACAGCCTCCAGGCAAAGCTGGGCAGGTTTATTTCTGCTCAGTTTATTCATCTGCATTCACAGCCAAAGGGACTCAGGATCTTTTGCATTTGTATCTGAGCAGACTTAAATGCAGACAATCCCCTTGGGTTCTTTGGATCATTAACAATACAAGGGAAGTGGGAGATGATATAATTTGGGAACCCACTTCTACAGGAAGCTCTGGGGATTTAAGAAATGTGATTTTTTTTTCCACTGGAAACAATGTCTGCATACTGAACACAAAGGGTTTGCTCACTAAAATGTTCTGGCTCCGAGCACTGCTCTAAATTCCCCTTTGGGATCAAGGCATCTGAGTTTGGTGACGTGTTTTCCTCTGCTGCTCCAGCTGGGACCTCTCTTCCAGTGCCTTATTCCCGTTCCTCCAGCCCACCCCGTTCTGTTCTGGTACCTTTGCTGACAGGAAGGTAAATGCAGGATAAATTGTCACCTGAGCATGTTGCAGTGCATTGAATAATGCATTTAACACGCTGTTGGGATGTACCTGCCCTGCAGCCCTGACTGCTGGGCTGCTGCTCTTTGTTTACCAAGCACTGAGTGCTCCAAGAATTTTGCTGAAGAATTCAGGGAAAGGACAGAGGAAACATTCCACAAATAGCTTGAGTGACCCCACCAAATGAGAGAGGATGGTTTTTCCCTTCCATGTCACTGCCCTGCTGTGTTGTTTTCTTACCTTGGGAGCTGTTTGGAGGAGAAGGGAAGATCAGCTCTGGCACTCACGGGGTCTGTGTTGTATTTTTAGTTCTGTCACAGCTGTTTATGTCACCCTGATGTGCCACCACATTACACTCGGCTCCCCAGCTCCTCAGATGGTCTCTTTAACACCTCAATCCACTCTCCAGGTGTGATTAACTGCACTTTTCAAGGTCTACCTGTGCTGCTTGAAAAGCAGACTGCTCGTGTGGAACACAAACCCCCCCGGGCATAATCTGCCTGCTGTGATTTCAGACACAATTCCAAAGAAGAGGCATTGATTGCAGGGAAACGCTTTCCAAAGCCTTGAGCTCCCATAAAATGTGGCCCCATGAAGTCAGGTTCAGAGGCATCCTTCACCTTTCCTTTCCCAAACATAAACTGAGCATTTGTGGCTCACATTCTTCCATGGGAAGGCAAAATCCCAGCTTCTTCCAGAGCTGGGACTGCATGGGAAAGGGAGAGCTGATACTCAGTTATCAACTGTCTCATTTGGAAGGCAAAATCCCAGGTTCTTCCAGAGTGTGGCTGTTGGGACTGCATGGGAAAGGGAGAGCTGATATTTAGTTACCAAGCATCTCATTTGGACACATTTAGTTAATTTGAAAAGCAAATGAAGGAAGGGCCTAAACCATCTGTCTAACCCTGTGCTTCTATCCCTGACTTTTTTCTGGTTATAATATCCTGGCAGCTCTGTGGCATCCAAGCTCCACTCCAGACAGAGGAAAGAATGGAGAAGGTGCAGGAGGAAATTCACCTGCAGAAGCACAAAAGCTGGATAAACTGTTGTCCACCTTTTTACACTTGGTTAATTGCAGCAATTTTAATCTCCCAGTTGACTTCCAAGGTTTAGTCCAGGATGTGGCTTGGATGAGTCCAAACTCTGTGTCCCATGCCTGGGGAAGAGCAGGAGTGGCTTCCTGGGGCTCTGGTCCAACCACTCATGCCATGCTCTGCTGGGTATTCCCGAGCCCAGAAAAGCAAGTGCAGGATAAGAGGGGCTTCAGTGTAGATTAAATGGCAGAAATTAAAAGCAAGATGGATAAGGAGAAGACAACAAGGGAATGATTATAATGGGATGCTGTTTTTCACACCACGAGGAGCACCAGGAATCAGAAAGCAAATGGGCTTCAAAATGAAATGGAAATAATGCTCAAGAAAACCAGAGATTGAACTGTGGGGCCTTTGCAGGTGATGCTGCAGCAATTCAGGATACAGAATAATTCCAGATGAGGTTAAGGGATTTCCTGGAGGACATATTCCACTGCTCCTCTTGCCATTTTCAGCTCTGACAAAATGCCACCCTCTGGCTGTTTGGAGACTGGTGACAAACCACTGCACACTTGCCCTTGATGACATTGCTCTTTGAGCACCCAACACCAGACAGACAGACAGACAGACAGACAGACAGACAGACAGACAGGGTTAGGTGACCTCCAGCTGGATCTGCATTTTTGTGGGGAGAAGTGCTTGATAACTGCGTTGTTCCTGTTGTCTGGTGGAGCTGATGGCTCAATCTGCCATCATGCAATGGAGAGTTTTTTCACACGGTCTTCCAAGTTGCAAAACCTTTTAAATCCTTGCACAGCATTTGGTACAAGAGGGCTTTTAAAATGCAGGTCATTATTGTCTGTGTTGAGCTCTGGGTATTGAATAGGGATGTATTTACTCTTCAGAAAATGCTATTTATACTTCAATGATGCTTCAGGCCAATTTCTGTATAATTTCTGTGCATTTATCTTTGTTGATGATGGATTATTTGAAGAAGTCTGTCTTTATATTGTCAGTGACTTAATGATGAGAATCAGAGCTTGAGGATTTGCAGAAGAAAGGAAGTGCTTGACAGGCACTACTGAAATTGTTTAGCCAATCTTTCATTTTAACAATAGGGAAATAAAATAACCCAAGTGCAGAAATAGATATTTCTGAAGCAGAACATAATGCTTATCAGCATAGAAAAACAGGGAGAGGATTGATGAGTTTTAAAACTGTGTCAAAGACTCCTGTTCAAAAGCCACTTGTAAAAACAAGTGGAGCAGGCTCCTCCTGCACCTCTTCTGTTACAGAGTGAATTAAAAGGGGGTTATTGGAAGGGAAATTTTGCCTGGAAATGGGAGTCTGAAGTGGCTTTTCCCTGGAAGGGGAATTTTGCCTGGAAATGGGAGTCTGAAGTGGCTTTTCCCTGGAAGGGGAATTTTGCCTGGAAATGGGATTCTGGAGTGGCTTTTCCCTGCCTGTCCCCTGCTCTGCCAGCTCCGCTCCCTTTGGTTCAGGCTGCTGACAATGAAGATAATTTGCTGCTTGTGATGAATTTCCCTCCTGAACTGTGCAGTGTGGGAGCCCCAGGAGACAGGAGTGTGGCCTCTGCCAGATCAGAGCTCCCAGATGCTGGGCTGAGGGATGTGGCACTGAACAGAGCCTGGGGTGAGCCACAGCTCCAGGGGAGCTCCTGGAGAGGATCCCAGTGGGGAGAAGCCCATCTGTGCCTCGGTGTTGCTGTCTGATTGCAACAAATATTTTGCTTTTTGCAGGTATTTTACTGCAGGGCCTAATGCTGTGATCCAGAGCTCCTCTAGGAGCTCCAGGAAAGGCATAAATCGGTGTCACAATGGGACATGAAATAAAACAACCTGGACACTGGAACTCCAAGGTAAGAAGAGGGGAAGTGTATTTTCCAACTCCAACAAAAAAGCTTTTCTTGGTGCTGAAAACCAAAAATAAGAGCTCTGCTAAGATGCTGAAGGTCAGTGTACAACAGCATGACAGCAGATATGACACCACTGCTAATCTAATCAGAGGAAAACAGATGTGGGAAGCTCCCTTGATTTCCTGCTTATTAGGATTAGATTTGTCCTGTGATGATGAGTTTCTTTTGCCTTCTGGAGATACGGATGTTCACACAATACTCCTAAAGATGCATTGGAGAATTATCAAGAGCTGGTTTGTCAGAGCATCTTCCCTATCTGCTGTTGGCATAAATTTATTAATGAGATAAATGTTATCCCCTTCAGAAGTAATTAGGACAACTAAGATGATTAGGACAACAAGAAGTTTGATGTGTGTGTGTGTCCCAGACAAGTAGGAAAATGCTACAGATTCCATAATCTTTGCCAATTTTTTTCTGAAGACAATTAACTGGCTTAAGCAAACTCCCTGTGAGGGACCAGGGAGGCCAGACCTTCAAACAGTGCCTGGTTTTATTATTTTTTAGTTGCTATTTTTTTATTATTTATTTTTTATTTTTTATATTTTATTATGTATGATTTGCTACTCAACATCAGCCACGTGTTTCTATTTCCAATCTCTTCTTTTTCACGCTCTATTGGATTTTTTTTTTATATTTTCCAGGATGTGAGAAACAACTCTCATAATTTTAAGAGGTTTATTAACTTTTATCAAAGATACAACAAAAGACCCAATAAGGAAAAATCCCAGTGCTGGGAGTCTCTGTGGCTATCTGCCACGTGCTCATCTATAAAATGGATGCTCTGCCTTTTACACCCAAAGTTTTGCCAGTTAACTCCTTCTCTGCTGTCCATTGGTGGGGATTACTTTCTTGCATCTTGGCTGGAGCTCAGGTGTTGTGACCTCTTGGCCCTCTCCAAATGCCCTGACTGCTGAGGCTGCTACAAGGGACAGGGAAAAGAGGACTGTGGAAGGACATTTTACAGTGACATCACTCCAACATCCTCACAACACCTATCTCTCAACTGTGAGAGCCAACTGCTACATTACTCATCTGTAACACAGGACTGAACCCCTCCTTTAGCCTCTCCACTTTGGAGAGCTGGCATTTCTTGTGGAGCAAGTCTGCAGAGCTCAGTTTAATTAGCACTCGTGGGGTGGTTGCAAATCGTAAACCTCAGCTGCATCTTTGAACAGACTTAAAATCTATTTTTTCCAGTGAATTTATGCTGTGCAATCACACATCCCTTCCCTAAAGCTGTACCAGGCAGGGTATTTATCCTTTCTTGGTGTCTAACCATTATCATCAACCTGTAAACAAGAAGTGCCAAAGGTTCGTTAATTTTAAATCCCAAGTGCAGACGTGGTTGGGGGTGTAAAAGCTGCCAGAAGGAGTGGCCAGGTTAGTGTGGAGGCACATCAGGGATTGTTATCAGAATCCCCAGGACTCCCATCTGGCCAGATGAGCTCTCCAGGAGCAGATGTTTCACTGCCTTCTCTCAGTGTGGCACAGCTGCTGCTCCAGCCTCGGCGGGGCTGGCTCCTTGGATTAACAGGGAAATCCAAGGGTGGAGGCAATGATGTCTGAAAATAAACTCCCAACAGCAGCCTGGTGGAAATTAGGCAGGGCTGATTAAAAAGAGCAGAATGATCTCTGGTAGTGCTTAAATGCACCTGCTGCTGTGACACCATCCCAAGTTCCTTTGATCCATCTTGCACGTGTCCCATGTCCTTCCCTGGCAATGCAGGTGGGGTGTGTGGGGTGGAGCTAGGAGGGAAGAGGGATTTTAAGTTACTTCTGTAGCCTAAATCCCCCTTTTCTTTGCAATCTCTCGTGATGCTGCTCCAGTATCCAACAAGCCTTACCCTGAGGGAAGGCTGGAACCAAAAGATGGAGCTGCTTCAGGTTGGAGCCCAAAATGATGGGGCTGCTCAGGGTCTACCAAGTTTGAAATCAAAAGGATGGAGCTGTTCAAGGTCTACCAGGTTTGAAACCAAAATGATGGAGCTGTTCAAGGTCTACCAGGTTTGAAACCAAAAGGATGGAGCTGTTCAAGGTCTATCAGTTTGAAACCAAAAGGATGGAGATGTTCAAGGTCTACCGGGTTTGAAACCAAAAGGATGGAGCTGCTTAAGGTTGGAGCCAAAAGGATGGACCTGTTCAAGGTCTATCAAGTTTGAAACCAAAAGGATGGGGCTGTTCAACACCTGCCAAGGCTGAGCCCAGCAGGCTGGAGCTGCTCGAGGTCTGCCTGGATGATCACAAGCCCCAAATCGAGCGCTGCTGCTGCAGACCCTGCTCTGGCCTCTGGCTGTAGCAGGGCCACGTTCACTGAAAAGGCAGCACAGAGCACTTTGTCAGCCTCTGACTCCTTCCATCAGATGAGGACAGGGCACAGATGGCAAATTCTGCAGTCCCTTCTCGTTGCAGTTCTGGTTCTTATGGAAAAGTCTGCAGGGTCAGAGCCGTGCGCTTTGCTAGGATTGAATCCTCAGCAGGAATTGCATCTGCTGCACTCCACTGGTTTTACTTTTGTTTAACAGACCATAAACAATTTGTTTATATAGATAGCTTTTCATCTTCCACGGTGAGTCATCAGTGAGTTCTCCTGGGATCAGTCCCTTCTCTGGTTGTTGCTTTTCGTTTATGTACCAGGCTTGGATGATTTAGATCATCAGCATTTCCATCTGAATTCTGAGGCAGCTGCTTTATGGCCTTTTCCTCACACAAAGGATCCTACTAAAAATCTACATTATGGGCCTGGCAGATTAAGCTTTGCTTTGAAACACTTTGATGTAAAGTAGAAAAGAGATGTTACGACCTATTTGCCACGGAGAGGAGAACCCCAGTCCATCAATGCTCAAAACCCAGGTGCCTCTCTCTGAGCAGTCCTGCTTTAACAGGGATGATGATGAGCTCTCACTCTGTGTGTGCTGGAAGGAAAGGAAATGCATGGGACAGGGCACTGTGTCCTACACCCATTTGGAAATGACCACATGGGCTGAGGTGATGCCCTGAAGGTGGCCAAGTGGGCAGGAAAGCACAGCCAAGTGTTTTTAGCTAAGAACTGGATTTCAGTGAGGGAGTCTGAGCATCTGGGATGAGGCACACTCCTGAGAAGGGCAGCCTGGGCTTTAGGAGTGGCTGGAACCAGAGAGAGCTGAAGAAAAACCTTCTTTGACTTGCAGTTTCATTTTTAGTCCATCTTCATATTATCCTACAGGGCAAGTGAGGCACAGGATCTTCAGGTCAGAATTGCAGGCTGTTTCAAAGACTTTGCCTTTAGTTTTAATTCTTAGATATATTTAATTAACTTTTGAGTTTCACATCTTGAGTTTGATGTTTTAAGTGTGGTTATACCTCCAGTGGCTGAAACACTCCAAAGTGACCACCCCTCTTCATATTTCCATCAGTTTTTTAGGGAGGAACCTCTCCTCCTGGAGCCCAAATAATGTATGAATTTTGATGAGGTGTCACTGAACTCTTGGGGTGATTTCCCTTGCTGAGCTGAAGAAATAACTCAGATTAACAGCCCCTACTAAGAGGGAAAGAGATGCTGCCACTGCTTTGTTGTGAAAAATCCTGGAAAAAATAGTGAGATTACTCCTTGAAATTGCACCAAATGTACTTAAATTAAGGCTTGGAAGGGACTGCTTTTTCCTGTGGAGGTATTTATTTTTAAAAAGTACTTTGGAGCAAATAACTCATTATCCTCTCACCTTGCACTTAGTGATTGCTTATACTAGGAGTCCACCTGGAGAAGCAGTTGGCTTTTTCCTTCATTATATATACATAGACCCAAAGAATTTTTTATACTCCAGTAAACATAATTTGTAGTTCATGACGTGTTATGAGTTTCTCGTTGTATGAATGTCTTAAAATGAATTTATAAATAATTTTTATGGTTCAGTGAGAAAAGCCATTAAGGTGTTTTAAATGTTTGGAAGTGCAGGAGCTGAAAGAGTGGGTTGATGTATGGGGTGCAGTGGGAGCTGGGAGCTGTGCAGGAATGCTCTAGAGGAAATCTAGAGGGCTTCAACTACAAATTATTAAAATTTCTACTGGTAGATAGAGTACAGAAGAGAATTTAAAGGTGAAAGGAAATGAAAAACATTCAAGTAATAATATCACAGTGTTCACTCTCTTATTGTAATCTATTTAGATCAAAGTAAATGTTAGATTCATTTTAAATGTTTAAATAAATCTGTGAAGGTCTGCAAATGATTTGTCTGCTCAGGCATTGACCCTTCCCCACGCCTTGGAACTGTTTAGTATAAGAAATGCCACTCGTGACCCTGCAAAAATATGGTGGTTGGGCTCCAGGCTTGTCCTGAATTTCTTAACTATCCTGGACAACAGAATGCATAGGAAAACAACTGCATTTTGTGGCTCCTGGAATCCTGGGGATGAATTGCTGCCCATGAATTTCCCTTTCCCCCTCTAGCAGGAAAAGCATAAATCCATGGGAATGAGTGGAAGTTGAGTGTGGCACCATCTCTGCTGAACTATGGAAACTTTCTGCAATGAATTGCACAATCACTTCATTTGGAAGAAGAGCAACTGCCATCAGCTCTGAATGGCTCCCACATCCCAGGGCAAGGTCTCTTAACTATTTTTCTGTGCTATTTTTAATTAACTTGGAACGAGCATTTGTGCATGGAAGTCTCAGTGCAAATGTGTACAAGTGTTTTTATGCCTCCCTCCAGCTGCCACGCTCTGCAGGCAGGGATTTGGTTCCATTCCGGCTGTTCTTGCCAAATTTCCTGGGAAATCTGCTGGGATCAGCCAAGGGGGCAGGTAAGGGACAAGGGCAGCAGCAAAGGGAGAAGCACCAGGTTCAGAACATCCCTGAATCCCACTGAATTCCATGAGAATCTGCATTTACAAGGGCATGGAGTGACAGGGGAATGGCTTCAAACTGCCAGAGGACAGGGTTGGATGGGACATTGGGAAGGAATTGAGAGGCTGGGATGGAATTCCCAGCCATGGAGCCCACCTGGAGGCAGTGAGGTAATGGCAGTGTTCAGAAGCACAGCAAATCATTGCAGATTTTGGGATTTAGCCTTCTCAGCCTTTGAATTTAACATAAAGCAGAGGCTAGAGAGGAATTCAGTGGGCTTTTAGCTGTGGGTGTGAGTGCAGGCACAGCAAGCTACAGCATTAGGAACAGCTGCAGAGGCCAGTTTGACAGAGTGACCCCATGAAATCACTCAATCCCCACTGGTTTGATACAAGAGCTGCTGTGTGGCTCTGGCTTTCTGCTTTGGGGAAGCCAGGAGGTGGTGGCTCTGCAGCTCAGTGGCACAGCAAGGCTTTAGGATGTTATAAAAAAAGGAGGGGAAGGAAGTTCCAGCTGCTTATCATTTGTTCTAATCAGCCTCTCCTCTGCTTTTCTGCATTACAGCACCACTGAGCAGCGTGATGTTGGCAGCAGAGAGGCTGAACCCTTCTCTCAACACAGGCAAATATTTCTGGGCATCAGCAGCTCCTGCAGCAAAGGTGCACAGGTGAGGGCAGGAGCATCACAGTTGAGATGGATGGGGAGGCTGGGCTTGGGATCCTCACTAACAAGTCAGGGAAGTGAAAATGGTATTGAATTTGCCAGCAAAATCTTAATCCTGGAGCACAGAGAGCTTTTTGGCATGCACTTCAGGTGTGTGGAATCCTTGTGTGAAGAATCCCATATAGAAAAGGCAAAAAGTCTGTGATAAAAATATCTCCTTTGATGTGATGAAAGTGAAGCTCTCGGAGAAAAAGAACTGCTGGTGCCTCTGTGAACATTTTGGTTTGGTTTTAGTCAAATAGACTGAAGTAATCAAATAGACAGGAGTGTGAAAGTCAGAGGGAAAAACCAACAACTCTGAGTGGGCCGTGATCAGCTCGGCGTAACTCAGTGCTGGAGGCTGGAGGCAGGATAAGCCTGACCCATTATTCTTGCCTGTCTTGGTTTGGAAAGCCAGGTGCCTGCTAAGGAAGGCAGGAGCCTCCCCTGAAATGGAAAATGTAACCCCCCCCCCCAACTTGTTATAATTTTTAAATTAAGGGGCCCTCAGGCAAAAATTATGGGAGCAGGAATAACAATTCTTTATTAGGGAAGAAAATGAAAAGATAAAATGAACAATGCAGTGAACCAAACCAGCACTGGCAGAGCCAGAGCACAGCCTGACACCCTGTGGGGCAGGGGCTGGCAGCAGTCCCATGGGAATTGTGGCTGCAGCCCTC
>JAYDZK010000080.1:1431925-1458941 GCA_034509185.1 Euphonia xanthogaster | reverse complement strand
ATTCCACATGAGCAAAACAGAGAAGAAACAAATGAAATCAGAAAATCCTGGGCAAAGGGATTTTTCAAGAAATATAAATGTAACAGCTGGGAAGTGCTAGAAGTTGAGAGCTGGAAAGGTGAGCAACTGGAAAAGAGCAAATTCCCATTTTTCTTTTTTAGCAGCCACCCAGACCCAAATTCATTGGGAGTGTTGTGCCAAGAACTCACCCTGGAAATCACGATGACACTTTATCTGCACCCTGGGAATGCAGGGAACCAGGTAAGCCCAGAGCCCTCTTGAAGAAATGCTGCACCAGACGAATTAAAGAATCATAAAAGAGCTCCTCAGCTGGTTTATGTGCTGGTAATTGTGCAGATGTCAGCAGATGAGGCTGATTTTGTAGAACAACCCTCTTAAAACATCCATGGGGTCAGGTTTTGTGTTTTGGTGACATTGGGGGTGTTCTAGGAAAGTTTGGGGCAGATTTTGAAATATTTCAGTGGTAACGCCATCAGGCAGACACAAACATTTAAAACTTTCCCTTTAACCTCTCTTCTGTTTTTTTTTAATCTCTCTTCTTGTTGTTTTTTCCAAGAGCTGTGGTTGTGTTCCTGTTCTGGGTGTGAGGGGACACTGCAGAATTCAGCACTAGAGGCTGGAGAGCTGCAGCTGGACTGCCCTGAGCCCTTCCCAGGCTCTCCCTAAGAAAATTCCAGCCTTGAGGAGTGTGGGAATGAGGCCCCTCATCATTAAATCGTGGCTTCCAGGCAGCTTGTACCTGTGTTTGACCCAGAGATTGCAGGTTTTTTATTCTAAAAATCATATTCACCACTTAGACCTGAAGCAGCTTCCCTGATGGCCTTTGGAATACTTGGGAAAAGCCATTAATTTCAAACAAGGATGGCAATTATGCTCATATGAGAGTAAAAGGGACTGTTTTGCTGCTTTGCTTTATTGCATGACTGAGCAATTCATTATTTGTGTAGGAATCTTATTTTCCATTGCTGGCTGATCAGCCAGTCAAGACTGTAAATCTAATTAATTTGAATACATGAGGCTGCAAGAAACAGTGTTTCTCTTTGGGTTCAGAAGTAAGAAATAATTATCCCCCAAGAACTTCAGTGCTTTGGAACTCACTCCTTGGCAGCCCTGGAGCTCGAGCTCAAGGCAGGGTGGGAAGCCCAGGAAGAGATTGTGATGATTAATAATGAATTTCTTGCTTCTTGGATGGGATCAGGAGCTCAGCTCAGCTTCTTAGGAGAGGGCATCTGTCTCCCTGCCTAATTAGATGAGTAAAAGGCAAATATAAACAGGAGGAGGAGCCAAGCCAGCTTCCTACAAGGCTCCCACTTTGCCAAAAGCTGCTGTTCCTCCTGATCCACGGTGGCTGCACCTGGTGCTTCTGCTCCTAGGGGGATCCTTCTGGAATTGCAGCCTCTCAAGGCAAACATGGACCAGGGACACTTCCCTGCTGGGTCTGAACCAGGTGAGGCTCCTCAAACAGAGGGATGGACGGGCAGAGGTGCTGAACCTCTGTGTGGGGGAAAAAGGAGTGGCTGAGAAAAGTGGAAAAGCAACATCCTGCTGGATTTTAGTATTACCTGCAGATGAATGGATGTGATCCTTTCACAGGATCAGAATATGCTGAGTCAGGAGGGACCCATCAGGATCAAATCCCTCACAGGACACCCCCACAATCCCACCCTGTGCCCCAGACCGTCACCTTGGTTTGTGGTTGGCAGCAGATTTTCAATTTTAACAAAAATCATCGCAAAATTCCTTGGCTCTCCATCGTTTTAGAGAGGATTCTTGTTCTGAGATGTGCTGGGAGTTGTGACATTCCTCCAAAAGGGCTCACGTGTGGAGGAGTGTCAGGAATGCCAAGATTCAGATCCTGGCAGTGCTGCCAAGACCCAGCAGAAGGACAAGGTCGATTTTCAGCGTGGTTCCAAGAGAAGGAGGGAACACAATACAGGAAGGGCATGTCTGAGACAGAAAACCTGGGCAGAGAGGAGAAAAATCTGTGTTTGGTTTCTTCTGTCAGCAGGAGCTGCCTCGGATTGGAGTTCCGGGAATGAATTCCTGCTGTGTTCTAAGGCAAGGAAAACAGGAATGATCAGGAGAGGAGGCCCCACATTCCTCCTCTCTGCTGTAGGAACCTGAAAAGATGCTGAGAACAGCCCAGGAGGGCCAGTGCTGCTCTGCTAAAACCACTTAAATCTCTCCAGCAGACGTGGATTCCTGGGAAAATGGGAGCATGGACAGTGGGATTGACGTGGATGTGGCTCCTCCCAGGCTGAAATGAATAAGAACTGTTTACCTCACCTTGTAAAAAATTGAGTCCCATTGAGTAGAAATTTACCTTTTATAATGCATTTCACCTCATGGAATGGCCCCATTGGCATTTCCTATGAACCCCAAATGAAATTTGGGATGAACCACCAAGATTTTTTTCAGCGTTTTTATGGTAGAAATCCTTCACAGGGACTTTTTTTCAGGATCCCTGCGACTTGGAAATTAATGTTATTGGAGTTCTTGAAGAGAACAAGTGTGGGACAGCTACAGCTTCTGCTGCTCAGCTTTGATTAAAACCTCTCCATGTTTATCTTGGAGAGAATCATGAGGCATTTGGGTGTTGCTAAATATAAGTGGGATGACTCAAAGGGAACGCTGAGGTCCAGGTTTGGAGCAATGAATCAGGGAGATGTTTTGAGCACTCTCAAACCCCACTTCAGATTCTCCAGA
Source organism: Euphonia xanthogaster (assembly GCA_034509185.1). Lineage (NCBI taxonomy): Eukaryota > Metazoa > Chordata > Aves > Passeriformes > Fringillidae > Euphonia > Euphonia xanthogaster. The sequence continues at coordinate 1,456,214 of JAYDZK010000080.1, read as the reverse complement.
TTGCCAGCAAATGTAAACAACAAAACTGAAGAAAAACTCTTGTTTGGGGCTGTATTTTTAGGTGGATGAGGCCTGGAGAGAACCTTGCAGGTATGGGAGGGTTTTAATGCTGCACTCCTTGATAATTCCTATATATCTGACAATTTCCCCCCAAAATTTGGACATTGCCCGGCTTCTAATGGAGAGGGACTGATATCCAGGTGTTGGACTGAACACTGATTTTGCCTCCATCCCTCCACAGCTTTGGGCCTTTTAAAGGTATTTAAGCATCTAAAGAAACACATGGATGTAAGATTGTAAAATTCCAGGATGTGTTGGATGTGTTGGAAGGACCTTGAATCTCCTCCCCCTGGGCAGGGACACCTTCCCCTAGTCCAGGTAGCTCCAAACCCCATCCAGACTGGCCTAAAGTTGTTCAGTTTAGGGGTTTATTTTGTGTCGGAGGTAGTTGTACTCATTTTTGTAATCTGAGGTGGTTTGGAAAATCCTGAAGAACATTAATTCCCACATTTGGGCAGGTGGACACCTCCAGAAAACTCATCCACAGAGAATCGACTGCCTCGTACAGCAGGAAGAAAGACTTTAACCCCCAAACCAATCCCACATCAGTTTAATTTCTGGTGTGATGTGTGTGACCATCACACAGATAATTTCCCAGAGTGTTTGTTCCAAATCTGAATTTTAAGCCATGTTTTTTTCTATGGATTCCATTCTTTTGGCTGAAGCTCCAGCCCTGTTGCTTTTAGTCCATCCCCAGCTGCATTTCTGAAGTTCATTTCCCGTGCCAGATCTATTCCAAGCCCAGATGAAATGAAGGAGCAGTGCAGACATCAAGCCCCACTACAAATCTCCCTCTCCTTTGGACCTGACAAAGAGCTGCTTGACTGAGCCTGAAATGCAGCTTCTCAAGCTTTAAAATGCTATAATTTTAGGGTTTTTTTCTGGCATTTTGTGGGCACAGAAATATTGATGCAGTTGACCACAAGTGCTAAAGAGAGAAAAAATCCATTTTGTAGTCAGAGCTGAGTGGGTGAATTCAGAAGCTGAAGATGCCTCACTGGGGTGGATCCTTCTAAAGAGGAACAGATTTGTAAATGTTAATGTACCTATAACTTCAGAGGAGAGAAATTACATGTTGGTTTTGTTAAAAGTCTTTCTATTCATGGTGCTGCTTCATTAAGGTGAATTTTTTCATTACAAGGGGAAAAATCCCTTTACAAAGGGGCTGTAGAATATTAGAGGAAGTTCATCCTGTACAGAGGGAAGGACTTAGGATATTGAAGGAAGAAGAATCACCGTTCTAGAGGCCTGAATTTCCCATTTCCTGCCTCTGTCCACAGTGGCATTCTCATTTTCCTGTAGCCCTGACAGGCAGGAGGTGCCTTTCTGCTTAAAATACATTTCTTTATTTCTCAAAAAAGGATTTCTTTAATTTCTGAAGTGCTGTGTTTCTACTTTTCCAGTGCTGGGCCTAAGACAATTCCTGTCAAATTTCCAGAGGGAACAGAGTGAATCCAAGTGCTTTCCATCACATATGAAACCTGTATTGACTCTGAAGCTGGAAATCCTAATCAAGTAGAGTGCATTATCAAGTCTGATAAATCTTAACAGACCTCCTAATCAATGAAGCCTGCAGTGTGTGCCAGAGCACACAGCCAGGTCAGGAAATACGATTTTCGGGAAAGGCACAGAATTCCTGCACGTTTATTTAGGATGAGCATCTGAGCCATGGCATTACTGCTTTATGAAAGGGCTTTAAGGTGACTCTGAGCTGGAATTAGTGAGGTTTTAATCCCAGTTCAGGGGTTTTTTTTCAGCTGTCATAGACCAGGGGTCCCACAGAAGAGAGAAGCAGGTTTTTGGAGGGGCTGTGCTGGTTGGATCAGATGTGTGTGCCTAGAGGGGATATCCTTGTGCCCCATTCCTCACTTTTCCATGTGTTTATCCCTTTGCCAAAGTCCCAGGAAGAGCTGAACCTCCAGACTCAAGGGCTGAGAAGCCACTGATGTCCCTTTGGGCTGAGCTGAGCAGAGTTTTCCATGCTCTCAGCCCTGATGCTTTTGGCAACCCCTTTATTCCTACTGCTGCTTACACCTCCCAGCAGGCTGGCCACCTCCAAGGAGCCTTGGAACTCCTGGAACTCCTTGGCTCTGGTTTTGGGGACGTGGATGAGAGCATGGGGGTGAGCTCCTGCTGTGGGGGCCAGCAGCCTTTCCATGGAATGCTGATAATTCCAACGTTGTGAGCTTCATCCCCAGCTGGGGAATCCATTTCAGAGCTGGGCTTGATCCTTGTGAGTCCCTCCCAGCTCAGAATATTCCATGGAATTTGTGTTTTGGCTGCTTTGGGCACACACAGCCCCTGCTCCAAGGAGCTGTAGATGGTGTTTAACGTCCTTGCTGGCTCTGTATGGAAATATTCCCGAGGAGGGAAAGGTTCCTGTGGGTGCAGGGGATGCTCTGCAGCCTTTGCTGGGTGCTGGGTGCAGCTCTCAGGAAGAGTCATTCCCTAAACTCGGGATGTGGCAGGAAAAACCATTTTTACTTCTCTCAGCTGCACATTTATCACATTTCCAACCTGAAGAGCTCTCCCCCTGCCAGGATGTCTCTAAAAAAGAAGGATAACCTTGGCAGGCTGCTGAAATCCTGCTTCCCTTGGCGGGGGAGGCCAAGTGCTGCCTGTGCCCCGAAGGCAGACGCTGCTCAAGCCTCTTCCTGGGGCTGCTGCTTTATTCCCACCAGGGCTCAGGACTGAGCAGACGCTGCAGACAAAGATATTTCAACCCCCACTTCTCCCTTCACTCGGGGAAATTCCATTTTGCTGAGCAGTGTTTAATCTGTCGCTCGGGCTGTGCAAAATGACAAGTGAGCATGATTTAATTTTGTGATAGTGCTGCATTGGATGACCACTTCACGTTGCTGGAAAAGAGGGATTTGGAGTGGTGGCGTGCTCTGCTTCTCCACATTTGATATCCTTGCTTCCTGGAGTCTGGCAATAGAATCTCAGGGATGTTGAGAGTGGCATTGCTGTTGAGACCTGGTTGCCCGTGCGGATGTATTTGGGGAATTGGGTGTCACTGGAAGCACTGAGGCTTTGGCACCATTTTATTGGGATTTGCCAAAATGTTCTTCTTTCCTGGAGTCTGAAAATAAAATCTCAGGGATGTTGAGAGTGGAATTTTATTGGGATTAACAAAATGTTCTTCTCTCCTGGAATCTGACAATAAAGTCTCAGGGATGTTGAGAGTGGCCTTGCTGTTGAGACCTGGTTGCCTGTGCAGATGCATTTGGGAAATTGGGTGTCACAGGAAGCACTGAGGCTTTGGGATTTGGGATTTTATTGGGATTTAACAAAATGTTTTTCTTCCTGGTGACCATGACAGCCCCAGGGAAGGGCTGGAGCTGTGTCAGGAGAGGTTTAGGTTGGCTATTAGGGAAAGGTTCTTCCCCCAGAGGGTGCTAGGCTAAATTGACAGCCCCTCTTTCAATATCAACTCCTTGTGCTTGGGAAATCAAGACACAAGATTGTCACTTTTTTTTTCAGCTAAGTAAAAAAAAAATCTTTTTAATGTCTGGGTGAGTGAAAATCTCTGCTATTTGCTGTGATATTTCCTTTCAAGAGGCACTGCTTTGTTTTGGTGGATAACTATTGCTTTTCCCTTTGCTTGTCTGCCTTAAATATTTCTGTGAGTACACACAGCTGTGATGAAGCTCCTTTCCTTCCACTGTCACTCACAGCCTTTTCAGCAAGAGCTTTGTTTAGAGCTGAAAAACCACGATGCTGAGAAGTTGCCTGAAGAAAAAAAATTGGAAAGTAACATGTTGTAGCGAGCAGGAGTCTTTATTTTTTTCTTTCCTTTTGTTTTTATCATTATGAGTTAAGTTGGCAGCAAAACAGGATGAGTGAGCTGGACAAACCGAGGCTGAAGGAAAAAGAGGAGGTGGGAGGTGATATTTTCATCACACTCATCAACTTTAGTCATCCAGTCAGTGACTGAGGGGTTCTTTAAGGCCTTTCACCAGCAGTTTTCTGTCTCTTGCTTGGCTCAAACCACTGGGAAGAGTTGTCAGGCAAATAAACATTGAAATACCAACCTGAGATCAGGACAAATTTCTAAAATTCTCCATCCTCTCAGGACAATGCATGCTGAAATTGGGTATCCCCATCCAGGTGTCTTTTCCACCTGGCTGGGTGGAACACTCAGCCCTGGCAGCGTTTGCATTTTCAAATGGCATCTCCTTAAAAGCAGATTGGAATTTTTTCCCAGTGGTGTGGTGAAGCTGGTGGAGATAATTCCCTTCCTTTGGCTGCTCCATGTGTAAAATTAAATTAAAATTCCCTGGGGTGATTCAGTCAGGCTGGAGCTCTGCCTTAAGAACCTGTGTCTGCCTGAACTCCTGGTGTTTTACAAGCTCAGGCCAAATCTCTTCTTCAGTACCCCAAAGAAGCCCCAGAGGAATGACCTGAACAATTTGGCAAAGCTCACCATGTGTATTTCACCTGCACGAGGAAGGATTTTCTAAAGGAAATGTTGAAAGGCTCTCTAGTTCCCAAGCAAATCAGAGAGCAGAACAGAGAGAAATATTTGTGGCCCTGAATTTTAAAAACTGTGCTGTAATACCGACGTGCCACAGGATGGAGTTACAGACTTAACTTTAGATTTGCCTGCCTTTCAGCCCAATGTTTGTTTTAATGTGTTTTGGTGGTTTGATTTTTTTTATTTTTTTTTTTAACAGATGTGACCAAGCATATTGGAGAGGATTCTTCCACCTTGCAAAGGGCAGAACAAGGTTGTAGCAGGCACAAATCCTGCCTGTGCTGTGGGAAGAGTCAGACATGGAGCTTGTGCCATGGCTCTGAGTGCTGTAAGCTTCTGTGCTTCAGGGCCCAACAAAGATCCCCCTTTTCCAGAAGTCACAAAATCACTCAGGTTGGAAAGGACTTCTCAGATCATCCAGTCCAACTCCCAGCCAAGCCCTGGATGCCTGTAAATCACATCAAGAGGTGCCTGAGTCCTGAACCCCCAGCAGCAATGGGGACTCCACACCTCCCTGGGAGTGCAACAGCTCTTCCAGTGGAGATGTTCTCCCTGATATCCAACCTCACCCTCCCCGGGCAGAGCCTGAGCCTTGTTTCTCTGCAGTCCTGCAGGAGGCTGTGCTCCAGAATGAAAATACTCCTGAAACCCACCTGGTGCCCTGGAGCTGAGCGTGCACGGGGGGCTGGCACTGCAAGCCCTGCAGGGATTGCAGCTGCTGACCTTGCCTGGGCAGGGGGCTGGGCTGGGTGGTCCCTTCCACCCCATTCTGGGATTCTGTAAGGATCTGCCTCTCCACAGCAGCCAGAGACTCAAACCCCAACCTCTCCTCCTGTGAATCCAGCCTGGGACTGGCAATGTGGGAATGTGGATGGACAGGACCCCCAAACCATCTGGGTTATGAACAAGGGGCTCTTTCTCAGCTTCATTTCAGTGATGCTCCCCTGCAACGAGTTCAATACTCATTAATCAACTCTGCAATGCTCCTGTAAAGCTAGTTATGGGATGGCAGCAATATATGGTGTGATGTTACAGGCCTTTCATAACATTCCAGAGTAATTAGGACATAAAATTGAACTGAAATTTAAACCCCATTTCAGCTCTGTTCTCTCTCTAGATATCCTACTCTTCAGCAGGCAAAGGCAGTAATTTAATATTGACTTCTGTCTGCAAGATTACCATATAATCTAAATGCTAATAACAATTAAAGCACAGCATGGTGATTAAAGTGTCTCTTGAATATTGAAAATGCAGGTAATGAATGGGGCAAGGATGTGAGGCAGAGTTGGACTGGAAGGATCTGTTCTGAGGGGCTGTGCTGAGAAAAATGAGTTGGGCTGGAGAAGTTCTGTGCACACTCTGCCTCTTTCATGCTGAGCCCTCAAACACAGTCTTGTTTGATATATTTTCATTCCAGGCTCTGTCATATGGAAAGCAGGCTTGTGAAGCCAACAGCTGAACTCTTTTTATTTCCTTCTCCCATCTCTAGAAACAATAGTTTGTCTCGGGAGAGGTTCAAGGGATGGTTTCCCTCACAAATTGAGAGTAGCATTTCCTTTTGGAAGCTGGTTCTTGTCAGCCAAGTACACACTTCAGAGTTTTCTAGGAGGCAGAAGAACCCTGAGAGGCAGCTAAAACAAGAAAGGAAGGAAATGAAATGCAGAAACCCTTTAAAAAACCTGCAGTGATGTTTGAAAGAGTGTGAGATCCATTAAACTCGGGGAACACCGGGGTAAATGTGCAGCACAAAAGGTCCCTGAGCTCAGCTGTTGGTTCTTCCAGAGCTCTGTTTGTGTTTCCCTTTGCTCGTGGCTCAAAGCAGGAGCTCCAACCATGGATTTCGTGGATTTTTAATGGATTTATTCACAGAGGTTTTAATGGAGATGGAATGTAAGAGTTGGAGCAACAAGGATTGTGCAGATGGATCCTGGGATGCAGCAGCTGGAGGGTGACATGGATGATCCAGTGGATCCTGGATCTGCCCTGAATCCTCAGTTAATCCATTTGGTTTTGCAATAATATATCGAGGGGGAAACCCCCCCCCTGTGTGTTCTGATTTCCTGCAGGTCCAGCCTGGAGCCAAACTTTGGAAAACCCTTTGAAGGTGTTCACTGATGACCCCTGGCAGATTCAAAAGCCTCCAGGCTTCTCTCCCTCCTCCAGCTCATTGCCATTGCTGAATTAACTCTGAAAACTGATTTTTTTATTATTTTTCAATTATTTAACCCGAAAAAAAAAAGGCTTTGTGAGATTGTTCATTTCCTCCTGGTCTCTGAATTTCCCCATCTGCTCCCACAGATGCAGAGGGAGGCAGCAGTGCATGGAACAGTTGTCACAGAGCCCACAGTGACTGTCCAGGGACCCTTCCCCAGCCACTGGCTCCTTCTGGGGCTTTTTCAGCCTGCTTCAATTTTCTGCTTGTGGCACTCACCAGGCAGACTGACTTATTTTGCCCTTCCCCAGCTTTTTTTTTCCCCTGTGTGTGTTAGAGGAAGGAAGGGGACAAAACAAAGCTATAAAAATAAATCAATTACCAGCTCTTCCAAGAAGCTGTTGCAGCTTGACTCATCTCTGTTCCCTTTTATGCTCAGAGAAAGGCAAACAGAGACAGTTGACATTATTTTGGGTTGTATTTTGTCCTTCCTCTGCTGTTCAGATATCTTGGAATTGTCAGGATTTGTAGAGGTAGGGATGCTGCTTTGGCTTTCAGCTCTTTCAGCTCTTCCCCCTTGTATTTCTCTTTTTTTTTTTTTCTTTTTAATGCCACTTCAGGAGTTCTAGGTTTAGCACAAGAACCCAAACCATCTCTATCTCAAGAGGATTTCCCTATGGATTCCATTGCAGGGATCAGTTAAAACTGATCCCTGGGCAGCAGCATCTGTCGAGCACAAGCTGAAGGATGCAGCTGGTTGGGAGAAGCAGCTGCTCCTCTCTGGGTTCTGCTCCTCTGCTCTGTGTCACCCCTGGTCACCCAGGTCCAGATCCTCCCTGGATATGGGAGGAGTCACCAGAATTATTCCTCAAATCAGCCCTTCGAGGCTGAGGGTGTTGTTGTGATGGGGGATTGCCAGGCAAAAAAAAAAAACAGTTTGAAAAAGATTAAATCCTCCTTTAGGTGTCTGTAAAGATCTCTGGTGACAGAGCCTGAGAGGCCTCTGCTCAACTCTAACCCAAGTGTCTGAATCATCACAGAATCCTGGAATGCTTTGGGTGGGAAGGGACCTTAAATCCCACCCTGCCACGGCAGAGCAGCACCCAGAGGAGCAGCAGGAAGGCTCCTGTGCTGGCAGAGAGGAGCAGGGAGAAGCCCATGGATCATTCTGATCCCCAGCTCTGGCTGTGGCTGATGGAACAGGGACAAAGCTCGGGAATGAAAGGCCCCGAGCTGTCTGCTGAGATGGTGCTCAAAGGGAAGAAAGGGGGGAAAATTAACTCAACATTCTTGTAACCACTCGAACAAGATGCAAATAAAATGGAGAAAGGCTTTTGTGTGTGTGTGTTGGGGTGTTTGTGAGCTGGGATTTGCAGAGCAGATCCATTATCCTTGATGAAAACGCTTTGACTGCTTTTTGTCAGAGCCCTTCTGTGCTCTGAGTGCTTCTCTTCATCATAATGGGCTTCCCTGATAGATATCCCTGCCACTGCCACCAAGCCAGCTCCAAGCTCTATTCCTTTAGAATTTAAGAGTGTGGGTTTTGATGATAATGCTTTTCCTGTGGCTGGTGAGCAGTGCCCAGGGGTTTGGAGCATTTATTATTGTTAATAATCCATGTTTAATAGAACCGCTTTCTTCTGGAGATGGCAAAGAACTTGATCAATTTTGCAGAGGGGAATTATTTCACCTGGTAATGAAATACCCTCATCTCCTGGGCCAGAAGAGGAATAAGATGGGACAGAGCAGCTCAGCACAAGAAATGCTGGGTGGCTCATGCAGCTGTAATAAGAACATCCTTTGCTGTTTTGGGCACCCCTCTTCATTCCAAGCAAGCAAAATAAAGAAAAAAAAAGAGGTGTGATGGAGATGAAGGACCTGGGGAGATGAGGAAAGGTCATTTTCTTGACACAGCTGGACAGAGGCAGGGAGGAGGAGCTCTGGTTGGAAGCTGTCTGTGAGGAATAGATTGGCCAGGGCATCTTGGCCCCACGGGAGGGAATCAGTCAGGACTCGCTGCGGCGGCGTCGCTCGTCTCAGCCGGGTTTGATTTCTCCCTGAGCTGCTGGGGAGCAGCTCTTGACAGTGCCCAGCCCAGGGGTAGGACAGGGAGTTCATGGAGAGCCTCAGGACACTGAATTTGATGGAGCCCTCGCTGCCTGTCTCTGTGCTCAGCTGGGAACAAGGCAGAATTACAATATTTGGGTCTCCTGGCAAGGGGGGTTGTGAGGCGTGCTGGCAGACTCGGCTGGTTCGTGCTTCTGTGAGTTACAGACTCAATCTCCAGGTTTTAACTGCACGTTCCTGGGGTGGATCTGCTCAAAGGGACCTGGGGAGTGAATGACCTGGAACATTTCTGAGCTCTGAGGCAAAATAAGGGATTGTCTCTGTGCTCATCTGGGAACACGGCTGGAGAATTACAATATTTGAATCTCCTGTCAAGGGGGCTTGTAAGGCAAATTTGGCTGGTTTGTACTTCTGGGAATTACAGATTGGTCAGCAAAAGGAAAAGGGGCTTCCAGAGAAAACAGCCCCCAGAAAACAAAACTGCCCTGTAAGTGCAAGGTCCTGTTTTGTAAGGCAGGGAGCAGTGGCCTGGGCTCAGCTGCCTGGGACAATGGAGAGGTTGGGAGTCCTTGGAAGATGCCAAAGCAATGGGACATCCTCTGGTTCCAGTTTTTAACCTGCTCATGAACAGATGGTTCAGCAAAAGGGAAAGGGGCTTCCAGAGAAAACTGCCCCAGAAATCCTCTGCCCCAGAAAGTGCCCTGTCACTGCAAGATGCTATCTGGGTGCTCCTGTGAAACAGGGAGCTCAGCTGCCAGGGACAATGGGGAGGCTGGGAGCCCTTGGAAGATGCCAAAGCAATGGGACATCCTCTGGTTCCAGTTTTTAACCTGCACATTCCTTGTGTGGATCTGTTCAAAGGGACCTGGGAAGAACAACTGCATGAATGACCTGGATCATTTCTGAGGTCTGAGGCAAAAGAAGGGATTGTTTTCCCTCAGCACTGCTGGGAGGTCTCTGTGGTCCCTAAAGAAGGGCTGGGAGCTGTGCAACTCCATAGTCACCCTTTTCCTTGCTCATGTAAACACTTGGAATCCTTAATTTTTCTTTTAAAGACATTTCCAGTCCGGTAGGTTTTGAGCTTTGCCTCTGCAGCTCCATTTATTCCCCTTGTGGGGATTGTATCCATCTGACTTTGTGAGTGGTGAATTGTTCCAGAAAAGGGTTGTGAACTTAGGAATTTGTTTTGGTGGTTGCTAGACATGCTGCAGTACAGGAACTGATGGCCTGTGTCAATCCTCACCTTACCAGCAAAACTATCTCAGAATAAAGAAATGCTAAGGGTGAGAAATGTTCACCTGCTCTCTCAAATGCCATTGCTGTTTAGCTGTTGTGTGAGCTAATTAAAATAGAATTTTTGCTCAATTTAAGGTTAACAGCCCTGAATTTCTTTGAGTCAGCTGGGAACTAAACTGGGCTCACGTGACAACTGGATCCATTTGTCTCATTATGCCCATTAATTTGCTTTGCATTATGTTTCTTTTCAAGGACTGAACCTGACTTGGCTTGACATTACTTTCCCTCTTAAAATATGTTTTTAGTATTCTATTTTCTAATTAGTATTTCATTTGTCATCTTCCCCAACCTTGTGCCACAATGATATCCTTAGGAGGAGCAGCAGGATGGATTTTTCAGGCACTCAAGTTTGGAAAACTCCCGAGTTTAGAGCACTAGCAGCTGTAGCTGTTCTTCAATGATTGGTTTTAATTGATTTTAAGAGCATCCCCACCTCCTCCTGTACCTTTAGGACTCATCTCAGCTTGGGAGTGCATTTCTTTGTGCCCAGGCTCAGAGCTGGCTGTGACACCACGGGGGGGTGGCAGAACCAGGGAAGGTGGCCCTGACCCCCGCTGGGAACCCTTGATTTCAGGCTCCAAAAATCCCATGGTGAAAGCAAAGCAAATATTCTAAACCACTCTGAAAAGCTGCAGAGACTTTGTACTAAAAACACCAAAGGCTTTCCATGGAGCTGCTCCAGCTGAGGAGCCTCGTTTGTTCCTAGGTAATTAGCAGAGTCCTCAGAGCCTTCTCAATGGCTTTGTACACGTCCTGACAGCCAAAAAACCACAGGAGGAGTTCAGCAAGGCTACTCAGAGCATCATCTAAACACTGGATCCATGACTCATCTCCTGGGCAGGGAAGGCTGGAAGGAAAAAGCAGAAGCTCTCATTCACTGAGAGCCATTCTGTGTTCTCCTCAGGAGCTCCCCTGGCATTGCCAGGCAGAGGTTGGATCATTTTTGTTGGAGCCAAAGATTTGCCACCAGTTGGGAGCTGCTGGTTGGGGAGCAGCACAGAGGTTTGCCTGAATTTATTGTCCTGAAACCTCCACCAACAATCTGTAATCCAGCCAAGAATAAAACACCATTCTGAAAATTTACTAGAAGGAAAACTTAGGAAAAACAAAAACTTTTTGGGGGTTTGTTTTGTTGTTCAGAGTTCTGTTGGGTGGAGGGAGATGTTTTAAGGTTCCTCCCAACCCAAACCATTGCAGGATTTTCTGATTTTCTGCCCCATTTCCACCATGAGATTGGAGTTGGAGATTCAGGCTCCAGACAAGAAGGTGGCTTTGTCAGATCAGAATTGCTGTGAACCCTGAGCAGGGCTTTGATCATCAAAGGGATGCACAAATTAAGTACCTGCAGCTTTGATTTCTCTCATTCACTACTCCCTTCATTTTTATTTTTTTTTTTTAATAAAAGCAGCCAAGACCCTCTTTGGAAGGGACCTGCAAACCCCTGTGGATGTGCAGAAGTGATGGAATTATTTCCTTGCCCAGTTTGGCCCATCAGCTGCCTGTAGAGGGTTTTTCTTTCCTCTGTTAAAAGTTCTTTTATGACACTCACTCTGTGTTTAACCTGATTCCAGTCTCTGACATTGGCATCTGCAAATGGAATGCAGAATCTCTCAGCAGCACAGGCTGATGTCACCTCAGGATGTGCTGTGTGATTGCAAATGATGGGAAATAATAAATAAATAAACTTTTATGACATCCTGTAAGGTCAATTCCAAAGCAGCCATCTTGTACCTGGGGTTATTTAGAACTCCCTGGAACATTCCTGGGAGGGAAAAGCAAAATGTCCCACAAGGGACACACGAAGTTCATTTCTGGTTTTCTGTTTAATTTGTAACAACCAAAGTAATTTCTAGAACTGTCAGGGCAATAATAATTCTAATCCTACTTTGATTGTGTTTCTAATTAGTATTTTAATATTGCAGGGATCAAAGGTGCCTCCATGCAGGTTTATTTGAAATATGGTAAGATTTTTATGCTTAAAAAAAGCCCTATAGAATGCAGAGAGTGCAGACTTAGTTCTTAAAATTATTAACAGCCAAACAGTAAAATTATATAAAAATAAAACTGATGCTCCTTAACTGAAATAATTTTAATTATTGTCATTTTAAGCCATAATATGAAAGAAAATCACCTTGTTAGGCTTTGCTGGCTGACACTGAGTCCTCCCTTGGTGCAAGGTCTGGGGAGGATTTTGTGCTAAATCACATTTGGGATTTGCTCTGTGGTTTTGTGCTGTTCTCCAGCACAAGGTTAAAGACTCCCAGCAATAATTATGTTTCTAATCATGTGAGTTTTCAGTGGTCTCAGAAAAAAACATATTTTAATGCCTTTGCTTTGTGACAGAATTTCAACATTCTTTTGAATACAGAAAATCTCAACTCTTCCTGTATTTTTAACAATATAATTTTGATCTTCCAGAGTCTAATCTGAATCTCTGCCTGTGCTCAGCATTGTCCAAGACCAGTGCAGGTTACAAACCCCAGCCCTTTGCTCCTCTGCTCTTTCCCTTGCTCCTTTTGGGGCCAGTTCACAGCATGAGACACAACCCAAATCAGAACTTCTGTCCCAAAGAAAATCTCCGTGCTTGGAAGTGGAACCCCCAGTTTATTCAGGTTTTCCTGGATTCCAGAGCCCCAGTACTGGACATGCAGGGGGGACTGTGTTTGCTGGTGCTGCCTGACCATGGAACTGCTGATTTTTTAATTCTTTCCTGGCACAAAGTGCCATAGGAAGTTTCCATTTTCCATCTGTGATGTGCTACCACCCTTTAAATAACCCAATAATGGCAAGGAAATCACTCAGCAATGCCCAGCATGAGCCTCCACAGCTCCTCCATGGGCACCCAAAAATGCCCACTCTTATTCTAATTGCTTTCTACTATTTCTGCCCCAAAACTTTTGGAACATGGAGTGGTGTAAGTTGATTTTTTCCAGATAGTTCTCTAATCTGTGTGTGGAGTGATGCAGATTTCTGGTGACTGTGTTTTCTCAGTGGATCCCTGGCAGTGGCTGCTGTGTAGTGAGCACAGAAGAGCTCCCAAACCAGCCCCCCTTGGTGTCAGAATTATTTCCTCATGAATGATTTTACTGCACTAAACCTCCCTGCCCTTTGTCTTGTTGCTTAAATAAAATGATAATCTTCACTTGCACAAGACCTCCGTGGCTTGGAAACTGAAGGGGCAACGTTTGGAATTCAGAAGCAGGATCAAACTGGCTGCTCAAGTGCAGAAAAACTGGATTTTTTATTTTTTTTTCCCTTCCTAGAGAGGCAGGAATGACTGCAGAGGGTAGATTTCATTTAAAAGGGAGGCTGGGGAGAAGCCTTCCTCACCAGAGTCTGCATTTCTGGCAAACATGTCATTCCTCTGCTTATTTATCATCTCCCCTTCATAAATGTCAAGTGTAACAACAAAAGGCTTTAATAAACTTGTCAGAATTGTTTCATGCCAGATTGTGGGAAAAGGTTATGGATAATAATAAAAACAAGACCTGAAACAAGGCTGCATTCAGCTCCAGGAGGAGCCTTGGTCTCTGTGTCTCTCCTGAGGACTTTGTGTTTCACTGCTGCAGTTAGAAAAAGAAATTTTTTTGTGCCATGCAGTAAACCCTACATCAGAGCCACATACGTGCACATGTTACTGAGCAGGAAAAGGAGTATTTTAAGCCAGGCTTTTCAGGCCTGATGACTCAATTTGAGGAGCTGGTGACAAGCTCCCTTTCTGAGATGTCAGATAACAAGAAATAACCTGGCACCTTCGTGCTCACTGAATTTTTTATTTGGTTTTATATTTTTTTATTATTTTTTTTTTTTTATATTTAAAGCCAGCAAGGATCAGAATAGGTTTTTTTTTTGGCCCCAGTTCAGCAAAGCACTCGCCTCAGCGCTCAACTTTAACTGGTTATGTGCAATTTGTTGCTATTTATTAAAAGCACAGAGTACATCTTATCACCGAGTGAGCTGCTGTCCTCCCACGCTGCCTCTGCTGCATTTAACTCCCCCCTCTCCATCCCCTTGCATAATCATTCCATTAGGATGGCTTGGGACAGGAATATTTGGTTTCAGATGCTCCTGGGTGACCATTTTCTGTCTGAATACTCAGCTGGGCACCCCGTGTTCTCCACAGAGCTCTCACCTGGATTGCTGATGCTTCCCTGAGTGCTCATCTGGAAGATTTCCTCCTCTGTCTCAGAATCTCTGCTGCTCACAGTGACCCCAAGATGCATCAGAAAATCTCTTTTCCCAGCCCAGTGCTCAAAGAAGGAGTCAGGGCTCTTCATTTCTGCCTCTCAAGGTTGTTTATTGTGTCTTATGTATCAAATTCTTTCTCCTGTCCTGCCGAGGTCAGCTCAGCAGGACAGGCAGAGGCACCAAATTATGACCAACAGGTGAAACTGTGAGGTGTAAAACTTGCAGAGGAGGCTGGGATCTGGTTCTGGAGCAGATGCAGCCCAACAGCAAAATAAGAGGCTTTAATAATGACATGAGCTGGAAATGAAAAGGATTAGTTGGTTTGCAATAAAAGCTGAGGGAAAGAAGGAGCACGAACAAAACAAAATAATTTTGGGAATGGGGAAAAAAAAAAACAAAACCATAAAGCTGTTTGGAGAAGGGAAATTGAAATTAGCAAAGGCTGTGAAAATCACAGTGAAATCTCAAATACTGTGGACAATTATGAGAGAGAACTGATTCTGTGCTGTTTGCTTGTACTGCCTTCCATTTCTAAATGTGCTGGATGAAAGGCATGGAAAAGGACAAGTGTGAAAATCAAAACTAATAAGGGAAATTAGGGGGAATTAATGAGGAACGTTTCAGAAATTCTTTTGCTGCCCTTGTTTATTGATGAGCATTTAGGAGTTCCCATGGCAGCCCAAGGCTTTAGAGCCTGACAAACTGTAAATGCTTTATTTCCTGAAAGGACAATCTTGGGGGAGTTTTCCTGGGGGGTTTGTCCTTCTGCTGAGGGTGTTCCTTAGGGAACTCCGGAATGGTTTGGGTGGGATGGGACCTTAAAGCCCACCCATGGGCAGGGACACCTTCCACCATCCCAGGGTGCTCCAAGCCCTGCCCAACCTGGCCTTGGGCACTTCCAGGGATCCAGGGGCAGCCACAGCTGCTCTGGGAATTCCATCCCAGCACCTCCCCACCCCCACAGGGAAGAATTTCTTCCTAAATGGCAGAGATCTATTAGTGAAGGAATGTGCTTCTTGTTGATGGAGTGACAAAACTCTCCTTTGTCCTCTTCAAAAGGAAAGAAACCCAGAAGTTTCTCTCCTCAATTATGTGAAAAGACATCTCATAGGACCTGGGGGACTTCAAACTTAAGGATGACCAGCTGGACAGGAGCCAAAAAGTCCCACCTGAGCAATTCACTAGAAAAAGAAGAGAACAAAGAAACTAATTGCTTTTGTGAGGTGTTTTCCCAGGACCTCTCGCACCTGGCTCGGTTTTTCTCTGTAAAGAGTTTTGTTATTTTGCCTTTTATTAAAACCTTTTTGTTTCCAGCACTGCCACAGGAGCCATCCTGCTGATTTTCTGCCTTCTGAGGTGGCTGAGCCATCTTGGGTGTGAAATAATCTCCAAGAGCTTGTGAGACCTGGCTGGAGGAGGCTCATATCCTATATTAGTATTAGTATTTATTAGTATTAGTATTAATGCTGGGGCTGTTATCACCATCACTCACCACTTGATGAGGACTCATCAGGTTAAATCCCAGCTCTGTCCTGGTCCTTGGCTCAGCTGTGGTCCCTGTTGATCCACCAGAGCCACAGTGGAGGCTCTGATTCCACGGAACTCAAACCTGAAATTCCTTCCTGTGTGAGGAGAGGTGGCTGCAGAGTTTCTCCCTGATTTATGAAGAGTTTCTCCCTGATTTATGCAGAGTTTCTCCGTGATTTATGCCCAGGCATTTTTCATCAGGAAACTCTGGAGAATTGTTTTAGCCCTCTCACACCCCTCTGATTCGTTTTGCTCTGGGAAGTCATTTCTGGGAGGCCAAATTGCAGAGAGCTGCGGGGACGAGGGGGTGTTTGTGATTTCCTGGTACAGATAATGCTGCAGCTGTAATTCTTGGTGATAGCCCAATTCCAAATTCTGGTATCTCCCCTTTCAACAGGGGATGAGGGCTCCGCTTCTGTAAAACATAACAAATCTCTGATGTCTTGATTGTGGGTAATTTAAGGGTTTTTTACTTCTTCTAAGCCTTGAGAGAACTGAGATTTTCAGTTTTCCAGGCAGGTTTTCATCTGCTCTGTGCTACTTTAGAACATGACAGAGAGGATGCATCTGTGTGCCAAAAAAATTAGTTGGTGGTTTAGACACAAACCAGGAATTTTATTGCTGAAATTTCTTTTCTGGGCTGCAGGTCCAGGAAAGGATTTGGATACATTTTGGAGAGTTCTTTTTGTTAGTAATAAAAAAATTATACAGAAGCAGTGATTGAGTTGGAAACTGGAAGCAGAGATTTGAAACACAATTTTCTTACTGCTCATTGTAAACACTTGGGGTGCAACAACCCTGTGTGGGCTTTTTTACGAGTCAAAATAAATCCTTTAATTTGTTTAAGGACTGGAAGTAATTTGAAGTAACTTGTACACAGTAAAGGCTAATGATTCTCAAATATTAAAATATGGGTTATAAAGAGGTTTTCATGCTTTGGTTTAAATTGTAGAACATGCCCTGGCCATGATTGACCTGGAGAGTGACACTGTCATTAGTGACTTAATTGGCACAGCTCGGGCAGTTTGTCCTGGTGCCAGTTCTTTTGAAGATGTGGCTGCTCAATGTCCTCCTTCAAAAAAAAAGAAAAACCCCACTGAACATCCAGCAAAATCTGGTTTTGTCATTAACAGAAATGGCAAAGTTAAAACACGCTGTTAAACATCCAATAAATCTTTAGTCTCTTCCTTTTGACCTGATCAAAGGCTCTGGAGTGATACAACTGCAGCTGATAATTTTAAGCAAATGTCTTTTATTTTCTGCTGCCAGTCCTGGGGACAATGGCCCTGTGCTGCAGATCAATAGATATTTTCTTCCAGGGCTGATTTAGCTTTGACTGGAAAGGAAAGCAATTAAGTCAGGCAAGGAGGGTTTGGAAGTGGGCAGATTCAGAGGGGTGGCAGCTTAATGACCTACTTTTGGTGATAGTATTGAAATTATAGCATGTTTCAAGTAAATATCAAATGCCAGCCAAACAGTTACCATAGAAATGATAAAGGAAATGGAATTGCAGTCAATCAAATGAATATTCAGTTGATGCAGCTGATTTGCACAAAGGTGCACTCATTTCAAACCTGTGTTTTATGGTGTCCAAGCAGGGATTTCTTTCTGCAGTTGGCAAAACATTTCTCATTCTTCAGGATTTTTGTTGTGAAAATTCCATTGTGGGAGCACTGGGCAACTGCACTGGTGCTTTAAGACAGTGTTCAGAATTTATTTATTTTCCAAATCTTGATGAAGATGGATATTCCAGCCAGTGGGGAAAGCCTGGCCTCATTTCTTTGGAGGAAAGCTGAGTGTCTCTTGTTTCCTGATGTTCCTGTCACGTGCAGATAAAAGGTTTTATTTATTCCAATTGATTTGTTCAAGATTTCCCTGGAAATTTCCTGTATAATCCTGGTCAGGATTCTATTCCTAAACTTGCATGTTCATATTTTTGGGGAAATGTGTGTCTGGGCTTAAATAATCTCTGTTTAGGATAAAAACAATGCAGGACCACTTGGAGGGGTCCTTGAAGACACAACAAGGGACAGAGAGGTGCTGGTAAAAATATCACTGTGTGTTACCATGGTCCTTAAAAACAGTGGATTTTCTCAACAATTTCTACAAATGAGAAATATTTATTTCCATTCCAAAAGGAATGCCACGGCTGCTGCCTTCAGGATGTCCTTGAGTATGTTTTCAGTGTGACTTTAATCAAATGTCATTTTAACTCCAGCCCTGTGCTGCAAATCTCTGGTGAAATTCTATTAATTTTCAATTAAACTTCAAGTAAACCAATTAGCATTCTCATTTCTACAGAGCAACAAAGGCAGAATCTGTAATGAGCCTTTCCAGTTGCTCTCAGAGGAATGAATGGTCTGGATGGATTTCTCCAGCGTGTATCTCTGGGAAACTTTGTCAAGTATATTACCTTTATCATCTCCTCCTCTGCTTCAGGCTCTGAATTGGCTTTCTTGTGGTGTACCAAACCATCTCCAGCCCCTTCTCTCCCCAAGCTGCCTTCCAGAATTCTTTGTCTTCCATGGAAATGTTTAACCTTGCACGAAATTGTGTTTTCATCAAAGTTAGAGCTGAGGCAGGCTGTGGAACCCTCCTTGTCCTGAACAGCTTCAGGACCTCAATTTGATGGAGAAGGAGTTTCCCTTTTCCATTCTCAACCCGTGAATGGAAGTGTCTGCCTTATCCCAGCTCCCACTCAGCTCATTTCTGCCTCTCAATACCACAGCCCATCATTAAAGGTTGATGCTGACTGGCACCAAATTAAGTGAAATTCCCTGACTTGAGACTTAGATCCAAAGATTAGGGGAGGAAAAAAATAAAAAAAGAAAAGGAGATTTCACATTTTACAGATGCAAAGAAGTTTGCAAGGCTCCTAAACAAGTCTCAGCAGGGTGTGAGGGCTCTTATGGCACTTGGCTCTTTAAAGTTCTATTTCTCTGTTCTCTCAGGAACCTAAAACCTCCTCAACAGGGAGCTGCTGGTGCAGCAGGTGGAGTCCTGGCTGTGTTTTGCTGAGCTGCAAGCAGAGGATTTTACTGCCATGGCACTTGGCCCCTTCTGTTCCAGCCCTCGCAAACAACCCGGGAGTTAAGTGGCCGGAACTTGTAGGAACAGGAGAATTCGTGTTAAATTAAATAGAGCAAAAAATGGGGCTGTTTGGGCACCAGGAGCCTTTTACAGTATTGTTTGGCTGTTTCAGGAGAGAGCAGCAGGGAGGAGGAAATCCAGAGCTCCTGCTGCTGTTCCTGACAGCCCAGGGCAAGGTAACACACAGGGTGGAGATCCAGCTGGAGCTGGGGGAGCACAGCCCAGGAAGCTGGAAAAGCAAACAAAGGAAAATGTAAAAACACCCAATTAAACCTTCCTGATACCCCAAGCAAAGGGCTGCACCAAAACCTCAATCTGATGTGTGCCCTGCTCATGGAGATGGGGTGATGAGGGAGCTGCCTTCATCCCCCTGCTCCGAGGGACCACCCTGCTGTGCCCCACTGTACCTGTGGGGCTCCCAGACAAAGGGAGGGATGATGGATCTGACTCCAGGTTCTCAGGCTGCAGGTTGCAGGATTGACCTTGGCTTTGACAAAAAGCCATTTTCAATTTTCCCCCTAAAGGACTTTGGAAAATCTCAGTGTGAATAAGTTTATTATTTTAACAATAAGAATATGGGATGCTGTGCTGCGTGAGATGAAACTTGGGGTGTCCTGTGCATTTTAGCAGCTGAGCCAACACCCCCTGTGTTTGAAATTCCCTTTATATGTGTTTTATATGTGTTTTAAAATGCTGGCCTTGAGCAGACTGAAAGCCTTGCTGTGACCTCTGGTGTTTGGGACTGTTGGTAATAACAATAATTTGGGAATCTTTCTGTGGTCCCCTGATGAAAGCGAACGTGTAATTACAGATTTGAATTAATTATGTTGCCCCGGAGTTAAGTGAGATGCCAAAGGTTGAGTGAGTCCCCCAGGGGCAGTGCTGAGCTGAAAATAAACCACAAAGATTTTCACCTCTGTGCCTTGCCCTGTCCTCAGGGTGGTGGTGTCTGGACCCCACAGCCTGAGGGAAGAGGCTTTTCCATGGGAAATGTGTGGCCAGTGGAGAGCTCCAGAGTCCTCAGGGCAGTTTTATAAACACACTCTTGTAAATCCATCTTTTTTATACACTTGGGGTGACCAATTAGAGGAAACAGCCCAGTGACAAACTGCTGTAATTAGAGAAAATCAGCCAATCCACTAATTGGAGTCCCAATCCATCCAGGGAATTTATGTATTGAACCACCCAAATACTTGCAGGAATTTCAAGGTGGGAGCCAAGGAATTGTTTTCTTCCCCTTTACATGAAAAAAAAGTACAGGGAAGCCTGGACTTCCTGAGGCTCTGGGAGTGGTCTAAAGGTGAATTTTTGACACACTTTTCTTACTTAGAGCAGCCACAGCTCTTGGGATGCCACCTCATAACCAGAGAACTTCTTGGAAAAGAATTTTTGTTTGGTTTGTGACCCAGTGCAATTCCTGGTGTGAGTTTAAACAGGTTGTGACAAATATCACATGTTGATGTTCTGTGTTTTTCCCCAGATATACTTGAAAAATTATTTTCCCAGCAGCAATAATAATAGTTAATTATTATTTAACCTGGTTCTGTATTAGTTATTACTGTAATTGATCATTTGGCATAAATAAGCTCTTCATTTGCATTCCTGCAAAATTTTTGTGCCTGTCCTTAACAGGAGTAAAAAAAAAATGCAGGGAAGCAGAGGTGGTTGTGCTTAGCTGCAGTTATTTTTGACACAGTGTGTAATTATGTCTGTAATTCCATTTAGCACATGTGAATGCAGTAAATGAGATAAATACAGGAGTGGCTTCCCTTGTGCAAGTATCCCAGGCTCCTGACTGGGATGGAAAAGATGGGATTTTCACTCTTCCAGGTTTGTGCTCTGCACTACAAGAGCCCATTTCCAGAATAAATGGAGTTACTGCTTTAAAGAAAAGGGGAAAATGAGGGATTTAGGGCATTCAGGGAAGGAAGAGCTGCAATGGGAACAGAAATGGTGCTGCCAATGATGCTCCACCTGGCAAAAAGCTGATATAGACACAAAAGAAGTGGGGAAAAAAGTTGGTGGGGTTTGTTCAGGCTCCCAGCAGCCTGGGTTTTTATTCTCTTTCCAACACAAACCCAGCCAGTATCAAAGACAAAGCCAAGGCACCACCAGAAATGATTTACACTTTTTTTTTTTCCCCTTGAAAAGCAGCACAAAAGAGAGATTGGGAACTTCAGAGAGCTGCCTTGGAGACTGGGATGTTTATCCAGAGAAGCACAGATAAACTGAGGAGGTTCATTCCCTCCCTGCTCCTCATTCTTCTTCAGGAAATTGTCATTAAATGGAGGAAAGGCCAAATTAAAGAGTTATGGATTGTTCTTCCTTCTCCAAAGGAAAAGAGGCAGGAGGAATCCAGCAGGTACCTGAGCCTGGATCAGCTCCAGCTCCAGCCTCTGCTTTATTTGTTCATCCCAGCCTCTCATCATGCTGAGCCCTTTGGAATCCTTGAAAATAAAATTAAAAAACCCAAAGCAAACCAAACCAAAGCAACCCAAAACCTTAAAAACAAAGCCCACACCCAAAAAACCCAAAGCAAACCAAACCAAAGCAACCCAAAACCTTAAAAACAAAACCCACACCCAAAAAACCCAAAGCAAAGCAAACCAAAGCAACCCAAAACCTTCAAAACAAAACAAAACAAAGCCCACACCCAAAAAACCCAAAGCAAAGCAAACCAAAGCAAAGAACCAAACAAAAACCAAACAACCCCCCAAAAAACACCCCAAAACAAAAACCAAACCAAACAAAAAATCCCCAACAAAACAAAAACCAAACCAAACAAAAAATCCCCAACAAAACAAAAACCAAACCAAACAAAAAAACCCCAACAAAACAAAACCAAGCAAACGGAAAACCACAATAAAAACCAAATTAAAAAAAGAAAAAGGAAGGAGAAAAAGAAGTGTGTCCTGTCTTTAGTGGGATTTTTCTTGTTTGTGGGTTGTGTTTTTTTAGTTTTGCATTCAGAATGCAAAATTGTCCATTCTGGCTGTTTTATCTCTCCAAGCAGTTTGATGAAAAGCAGGTTAAACATGCTAAAAATTCCCTCTCCTCAGCAGCTTTCTCATGGCTTCAGTGATCCCTGGTTGGGTTTTTTTTTGGGGAGGAGGAGACAAGGCTGCCAAGGGCTGGAGGTGAATTGGTTTCAGTCATTGAATGCCTGATGGATTGTGCTGGGATGTGGCAGTTTGGAGAAGGTTTTTTTCCTGTAATTCTTCAACCATTTGTGCAAAATAAAACCTCTCAAAGTGGAAAAGCCTGAGGAGCTGAAGCCCCAGGTAACACAGGGCGTTCTGGGCTTGGTTTTCCAGTGGAAGCAGAATTAGGAAACTGCCCAGCACTGGCACAGGGTTTGTTTGAGACTTGTGAGCTAATTTGACTGACCTTATCCCGTGTCTCATTCCACACCCAGCTCCATTTAAATCAGAAGCAGAGCAGGGGCATTTCAAGCTTATTTTTTTTTCTGATATATTTATTAGTGGTGAAACACTTACATCATAATTCTCTTTGTCCTTGCTGTGAGCCTATGCAAAGTTCACATGAAAATACCCAAAGTTTTGGAGAGATTCCTGCTCTTCCATATTTCTCTCATTCCCTGGGCAGGATTTTGTGCACATTTTGCCCTCCCTATTTTTGATGTGCATCTGCAGAGTGCAGTGAGCAGCCATCCAAAGGGGGATGATCTGATTTTAGGAAGATTTTTTGATTTTATGCAAACACATTTTTCCTGTTTACCCAGCAAGGTTTGAGTTGCACTGACTTCCCCTGCAAAGCCAAGTGGAAAGCAGCACGGGGATAAAAGTGGGGGAATAAAAAGAGGAGGGATGATGAAAGTGCCATTTTTCCTCTTAAGAACAAAGCTGTTTCACACTTTGCCACAAACCCCTGCTTGGTAATATATTTAGGATGATTTAGGAGTGCTTTAGATTTTTAGGGGTGGATTGCAGGATTTCTGGAGCTGTGCAGTTTCTGTAGAGCTTTGAATAAATGAAATATTATCTTTGCTATTGTCCTCCATTACTGAACTATCAGAGCCACTCTTAACCTTTAATGTTCTTACTCTGACAACAGCCCTGGGACTCAGGCAAGTTCTATTATTCCTTTCACACATGAAGAACTGAGGAACAAAGAGGCTCAGACTGAGATTTTCTTCTCAGGCTGCTTGCCTTGCTTTGAGTGAGAACTCTCATCTGGGTCTTTTTCTGCCCAGAAGTTTGTTAGTGGTGCACTATTAATTGGGGCAACATCTAAAGTCCTTTTTAAAAATAATTAGGAAGGCCAGGATGTAAGTCTGAAGTCAGAGGAAGTGAAATTATTTCTTTCTGTTTTGGTTGAAGTCATTGAAATTAAAATTATTTCTTTTTAATGCATTGTATGAGTTCTCTTTGCAGAAAGTAAATAGAGTCTGAACTGCTTTTTAGAGGAACTAATTTGGATTTGGGGGATTATGTGATGTGATGGCTGGAATAACAAACTGATGCCTTTTCCTTTGAAACATGAAATAATTCACAGTGATTTTTCAAAATAAAGGAGGGGGAATGGAGGCAGTTGAGAAGTAGAGGTGATGACCCCCTTGGGTCCTGGTACCACCAGGACTGAGGGGAAAAACCCTCACACTCCTCCAGCTCCCAGATGTGCCAAACCCTCCCGTGCTGGGCTCAGACTGCCGGAGCTCCCCTGAGATTCCCTGGGCTGGTGAATTAAACCAAATTCCCATTTCTGCCAGGTTTGGGCTCCTGTCCTACAAAAAGGACTTGGGGAGCTGCCCCAGCCCGGAGCCTTCCCCAGCTCCCTCAAACTCCCACTCAAACACAGGAATTTCCCTCTCTGCCACAAAATCTGACTGGATTCCCAGTGCAGCCCTGATTCCAAGCAGGATTTCTCCTCACTAACAAACTCCAAACCCAGCTCAAGGCTTGAACTTTTTTTCATTGTCTGGCTTGAACTTTTTTGCCTGGTTTTGACCCAGAAACAAGAAAGCTCTGGTGTGGAGAGCTGGGTATGGAGTTTATTAGTGAGGAGAAATCCCACTTGGAATCAGGGTTCCACTGGGAATCCAGTCAGATTTTGAGGGTGACTCCAAACTTGGATTTCTGCTCCATGCTGGAGCTCTGCTGATCAAGTCACTAATTTGCCTTTCTCTTCCTATTTATCCACTGGGAGAGAAAAAAAAAAGCAGGAATTGATTTCTTGATTTGCTTTGAGACCCATGGATAAATGTTGTATCCATTGCCTATTTATATTTTATATATATATATATATATATATAATAGATAGTAAATAAAATAAAAATACCTTTATATAGGTAAAATATAAATAGTATAAGTAAAATATAAATAACTATTTATATTACCTGTATATATATATATATAAATAGTAAATAAAAATACCTTTATATAGGTAAAATATAAATAGTATAAGTAAAATAT
>JAYDZK010000080.1:1340737-1355280 GCA_034509185.1 Euphonia xanthogaster | reverse complement strand
AATTAACCCAGCCCTGGTGAACTGGGAATTAACCCAGCCCTGGTGAACTGGGAATTGACCCAGCCCTGGTGAACTGGAAATCGACCCAACCCTGGGGAACTGGGAATCAACCCAGCCTTGGTGAACTGGAAATCGACCCAACCCTGGTGAACTGGGAATTGCTCCAGCCCTGGTGAACTGGGAATGAACACAACCCTGGGAATTAACCCAGCCCTGGTGAACTGGGAATTAACCCAGCCCTGGTGAACTGGGAATTGACCCAGCCCTGGTGAACTGGGAATGAACCCAACCCTGGGAATTAACCCAGCCCTGGTGAACTGGGAATTGCTCCAGCCCTGGTGAACTGGGAATTGACCCAGCCCTGGTGAACTGGGAATTGACCCAACCCTGGGAATTGCTCCAGCCCTGGGGAACTGGGCAGACCCAGCAGGAGGTGACACCTGAGGGGTGGCACAGCCTGGGTCCCACCCTGGCTCCAGGGCTGGACCTGCACGATCCCAGTTCCTGCTGCAAGAGCCACAGGAGAGGAGCTCAGGAGGAAAAAGCTGTCACTGATTCTGCATCTTCAGTTCTGCCCTCTTTATCAAAGTCAGTGTTTTTCTGACTAAAAGGCACTTCGATTTAAAAAGAAAAAAATTACAGGCTACGAGGCAGGGGATTAACCCTGTCCCAGCCACAGCAGGACGTGGAGTGTTTACATTTGGAGTTGCTGCCTGCAGTCAAACCAAACAACGCCTTTGGTGGGGATGATCAGTGTGATCACAGCCAACCCCTGCACCAAGATCGCACTTTTAACCTGCAAACCTTCCTTTTCCTGCCTCCCCTCCCCGGGATTTCAGGAGGAAAAAAAAAGAAAAAAAGAAAAAAAAGAACAGTTTAGAATTTGCCCAAGCCAAACACACAGGTCAGGTGGATTAGAGCAAGCTCAGGTTGGCAAATCCCGAGGGGAGCAGATGTTTTGTTTGGCGTCTCTGCCCGAAAATCCCACGCCATAAACATTCCATAATCCAGGGGAGACGGAGGGAGTCCGGCAGGGGAGGACGGCGGGCAAGGCAATGCTGTGTCTTTAATTTTCTTTTCCGAGGGAAGCAAAGTCTGCAGAGCCATGACAGCCTCACTTGTTCAGCCTCTAATGCGCGCTGGGTTTTCTCCAGTGGAGGGCACTCGGTGCTCCACAAACTCCATCCTCGGCACCCGCCAGCTCCGGAGCATCATCGCTCTCTGGAAAGCCTCGGAATTAGACGAGAGCTGCCTCTCAGCACAGCTACAAAACACTTTAAACCCGACCAGCTAAATGGATAAACCGAGCCTGCGGGGCTGCTAAGCCGGGCTCTGGCACAGCGCGGGGGGCCCTGCGGAGGATGGCTCGCCGTGCCCGGCGATGGCAAGAGGCGGCAGCAGAATGAGGGATGCCAGGCGCCGGCAGAGCTTCGCTCCTTCCTCCCAGAGAAGTTGGTTCGTCTCCATCGCCTGCTCCGGCTTTTCTCAGCGATTGCCGCTTAACGCCGCCGCTCCTCTGATGACTTCCACAATGGCTCTCAGAGCTTAGAGTCCCTCCCTACCCCCCCACACTCCCCCCATCCTTCGTCCTGTCTTCCCCACCCCCAACCCCTTCCCTTATCCTTTCCCTTCCCTCATCCCCAAAAATTCTGGCTGCTCCTCTCCGGGGAACTTTGTGGGGTTCCTGGCGGGCAGGGCTGGATGGCGGCGGGGCGAGCGGCAGCGACGTGAAGATGCTGATGGTTTAAAGCCGAGGAAAAGAGAGAGACAGAGGCCAGGGGGAAGCCAAAAAAAAAAATTTTAAAAAGGGGGAAGAAAGAGGAGAAAACATCTGGAGGAAGGCGAAGGAGGACGTTATTGATGACAAAAGGATGGGTGAGTGAACTTTTGTGGTTTGTTTGCTGGCACAGCTGCAGCTGTGGGGTGGATTTTGCAGCTGGATTATTCGCCGGTGGCGGCGGCGGCGGGGGGGGGGCACCGGGAGCAGCAGCCAGCGGCGCATTCCGCTGTGCCAGGTGACTCCCGGCACTTCCATCGCGGTTTTAGCCCTTGTCCCCCCTCCTCCAGGCACACACACACACCTTTCCTCCCGCAGGGGCACCCACGGGTGGGTTCCTGCCCCGAGGGAGGCAGCAAAGCCCCTGTGGCGCCCACCCCCGCACCTGCAGGGCACCTTTGGGGTGCGGCTGTGCCCGACCCCCCCAAATCCCTGCCGGCTTCGCCTCCCGAGCCCCCCGGCACCATCCGGGCTGGCGTTAACACTTCGCAGGATGTGGGAAGCAAAGGGCAGGGAAGGGGGAGTTGTTTGCATAGGTGATTTTTGAAGAGGCTGAAAAGATGCCCCCGGTACCTCTGCTACATCCCCAGCAGACATTTGGCAGTCGGGGTTTGTTCGGAGTGTGACAGGTTTATTCCCCTCCTTCCTTCCTTCCTCCCTTCCTTCCTTCCTTCCCCCCCATCCCCAGCCCCCGAGTCTGTAACAGCCAGAACATATTTCTAGCTGGCTGCTGCTGGCAGAGAGAACGGAGAAAAAAAAAATGAGGATTTAAATTACAAATCTACCCATTAAAGTGGAAGGCAGGGGCGTTCTAGATCAGGAATTATTTTTGCAGGTTCCCCCTTGGTTTAAAATTGGATTAAAGACCTGCAGCACTGGGTTGGGTTTGTGCCTGTGTGTGACAAATAATAAAGTGATTATTTATCAAGGAGATACGAGCCCTTGAAATATTTCCTGTTGGAAGAATGCATTTTCATTCTCAGCAAGACTGCAACTCCGGAGGCAGCAGCCCTAAAATTATTCCAGGCGTGCAGATGGGTGCTGGGGGTTCTGACACCCCCTCCACGCCCTCTCATAATTATTCAGGATCCCATACATTCAATTATTACATATGTCCTCACATCCAGCACTGCTGCTGCATGACAAACATGACATCTTCAAGGCAAACCCTTAACATCAATCAGGAGAGGGGAACTGAAAGAGAAATATCCCCCTTTAAACTTTCTGGGTTTGCTGCTCTCTGGAAGTGTTGGGGTGGGTATTTTCATCATCTACTTAATCAAATTAATTCAAATTAATCGCTGTTTGGGTATTCACAGCCATGTGTGGATGGATTAAATGAACATGGGTTAAGGCAGTGGTTCATTTGGAAGGAACACATCTCCTACCTTTACCTGGCACTGGGGTCCCGTGCCAGCATTCCTGGTACACCTCTCTGTATGGACAAACTTTGTTTCTCTGCATCTATTTCTGTATTTTAGGTACATAAAACTCACGAGTTTTACTTAAACCTACTCTCAAACCCGAATCACCCAGTGCAAAAAGTAAAACCTTTACTTAGTGCCTCATTTTACAATAAATACAGGTTATAAAGATGGATCAAAACTTCAGGAGAAATAGATTTCCCTGTTTCTGAGGTAATTTGGGAGGGATTAAACTTGCTTTCCTTGAGGAACACGTAGAGCAGCACGTAGGAGCAGAAGCTCTGGCTCATTTCCTCTCCAGCACTATGGAGCATCCAGCACAGTGACTTGACAAATATGTTTATTGTTCAAACCTCAGCACAGAGCACTGAGGACACCCCAGCTCCTCAGAGAGCTGGAGGACAGGAGCACAGCCAGGAGGGACCAAGCTCCTGGAGCTCCTGGAGCTCCCCTCAGGGTCACCATGGCACTTCTCTTTCAGCTACTTCCCCACCTCAGCTGGGTTCTGAATTTGTTCATGTGGAAAGTCCCAGGCTGTAGGGTCAGAGAATTCCTTCAGGGTTTGGCCCATATCCTCCCAGTTCCCACAGCACTCAGGATTTTCCATGCCTGGCTCTGCTCCTGGGTCAGGGGTCTCATCAGCCCCTCTAGAAATCTCAGCCCTCATTCTAGAGAAGCTGCAGACTGAATAGAGGAAGCTTACCAGATTAAAGTCTCCTCAACATTCAGGGGAAACTGAACCTTCTCCAACAGGGAGGCAACAGATTCAGAGGAGAAGAAGGAAAGCAAAGGCTGAAAAGCCTCATCCCCTGCTCCTCCTCTAACAAACTGGGTGCATAAAAAACAAACAGGGGGGTTTGGAGGTGGTGGGGGCAGGAGAGACAGCCAGGCAGGCGCTCCAAGGATGGATATTTGCACCACAAAGAGCCGAGGCAGGAGGCAAACAGGCTGTCTCCCAAATCCCCAAATCCCAGGTGGGCTCAGGCTGTCCCCAGGCCCCCAGCAACGTGGTCATCTGCTCATTTATCTGCCAGGCTTCCCAATGGTGTGGTCATCTGGTCATTTATTTGCAAGGTTTCCCAACGGTGTGGTGATCTGGTAATTCATCTGCAAGGTTTCCAATGGTGTGGTGATCTGGTAATTCATCTGCAAGGTTTCCAATGGTGTGGTGATCTGGTAATTCATCTGCAAGGCTTTCCAACAGTTTGGTGATCTGCTCATTTATTTGCAACGTTTCCAATGGTGTGGTCATATGGTCATTTATCTGCCAGGCTTTCCAACAGTTTGGTGATCTGGTCATTTATCTGCCAGGCTTTCCAACGGTGTGGTGATCTGGTCATTTATCTGCCAGGCTTTCCAACGGCCCTTTTTCCTCTCGGATCTTGCAGGTTTCCATGTGATCAAGCAGCGGGGAGGCTCCAGGGTGCTGCTGGGGCTGCTTCCCCTGGCGCTGCTGGCGGGGCTGGCGGGCGCCCAGCGAGCCTGCCCCAGGAGCTGCCGCTGCGACGGCAAGATCGTGTACTGCGAGTCGCACGCCTTCCGAGACATCCCCCACAACATCTCCAGCGGCTCCCAGGGCTTGTCCCTGCGCTACAACAGCATCCAGAAGCTGAAATCCCACCAGTTCGCCGGCCTCAACCAGCTCATATGGCTTTACCTCGACCACAACTACATCAGCTCCGTGGACGAGGACGCCTTCCAGGGGATCCGCCGGCTGAAGGAGTTGATCCTGAGCTCCAACAAAATCACTCACCTGCACAACAAGACTTTCCACCCCGTGCCCAACCTCCGCAACCTGGACCTGTCCTACAACAAGCTGCAGGTGCTGCAGGCGGAGCAGTTCAAGGGGCTCCGCAAGCTGCTGATCCTGCACCTGAGGTCCAACTCGCTGAAAACGGTGCCCATCCGCGTTTTCCAGGACTGCCGCAACCTCGACTTCCTGGATTTGGGCTACAACCGCCTGCGGAGCTTGTCCCGCAACGCCTTCGCCGGCCTCCTGAAGCTGACGGAGCTCCACTTGGAGCACAACCAGTTTTCCAAGATCAATTTTGCCCACTTCCCGCGGCTCTTCAACCTCCGCTCCATCTACTTGCAGTGGAATAGGATCCGCTCCATCAGCCAGGGGTTGACGTGGACCTGGAGTTCCTTGCACAACTTGGATTTATCGGGCAACGACATCGCGGGGGTGGAGCCCGGCACCTTCCAGTGCCTGCCCAACCTGCAGAAGCTGAACCTGGATTCCAACAAACTCACCAACATCTCTCAGGAGACCATCAACACGTGGATCTCGCTCATCTCCATCACCCTGTCCGGGAATATGTGGGAATGTACTCGGAGCATTTGCCCCCTGTTTAATTGGCTTAAGAATTTCAAGGGAAATAAGGAGAGCACCATGATCTGTGCAGGCCCCAAACACATCCAGGGCGAGAAGGTGAGCGACGCTGTGGAAACCTACAATATCTGCGCCGAAATCCAGGTGGTGCCTACTGAAAGGTCCTACCAGGCTCCCAGAACCCCCCAGAGACCCGTGTTCATCCCCAAACCCACCCTCTCCAAACTGGAAAGCCACCAGCCGACGTCGGCGATGCCGAGCCCTTCCGCGGACATCCCGACGCCCGCGGTGGAGCCGGAATACGAGCACGTGTCCTTCCACAAGATCATCGCGGGGAGAGTGGCCCTCTTCCTCTCCGTGGCCATGATCCTGCTGGTCATCTACGTGTCCTGGAAGCGTTATCCCGCCAGCATGAAGCAGCTCCAGCAGCACACGCTGATGAAGAGGCGCAGGAAAAAGGCCCGGGAGTCAGAGAGGCAAATGAACTCCCCTTTGCAGGAATATTACGTGGACTACAAGCCAACAAACTCTGAGACCATGGATGTATCCGTTAATGGATCTGGGCCCTGCACCTACACCATCTCTGGCTCCAGGGAATGCGAGGTATGAACCATGATCCTCCTAAAACCATTTCAGCTGCTGGGAAGGAGAGGTAAATGTTCGAAGCTCTTGAGGTATCTCTAAATGTGAGAAAGATTGATGAGATTTTGGGGTTTGGGGTTTGTTTGGTTTTTTTTTGCCTGCGTTGGGGTTTGCTCTGTGGAAGGTTCTCTCGTGTTAAACGGCAACAGGCAGGGAAGGGATGGTGATTATTTTGAATAATTAAGACTTATTAAAAAAGCGATTAAGTTGGAGTCAACAACTGTGATAAAGGCATCTGGAGTGTTGCTCTCCTCCTGTTTGCACCTGTCTGATGAGCTGTGGCTACAACCAAATCCTATTTTTAATGGATTGGTAGATACAGAAGAGCTTAAGAGCCTTTTCTGGTTTAAAACTAAATATGGAAACCTCTTTTGTCCAGACCCCACATCAGATCTTGAGGGGTTTATGAGATTTAATGATAATGCCAGAGATTTCCTGCATTTTTGGTCTGGTTCAGGAGCAAACCAGGGGACAACAGGACTGCAGCAGGATCTTGGAGTTGTTTTCCTGGAGCAGCAGGAACACAGAGGCTCCTCTGGACGTGAGCCTTTGTCAAACAGCACGTTTGCAAATATCTGGGTTGGGAGAAGGGGATTCTTGGAGGGTTTAATTTCATTTCAGTGATCAGTGGAGGCTTAGACAGCCCTGCTGGAGCTGATTTCCACAATCTTCGGGCCGTGTCGGGATTTGACTCAGCAACACGAGAAACACAATCAGGAAAAGCTCTCAGCACTTCTCTTCTGCTGTCCAGCTTTGCAAGGAAATTCCAAATTGCTTTGTTGCTCTTCTGCCAGTGACTCCACTGCTGTGGATGCAGGGAATGGGTTTGCTTGGAATGCTGCTGCTTGTTTAGAGCTGGCAAAGGAGGATTTGCACAATTCCACTGCAGTCCTGGTCACTTAATCCTGCCTGTGATGTGGCACCAGCTGGACTTGGCTTCCTTGGTCATGGATGTTCTACCTGAGGGTGTTTCATGTGCCTGTTGGAGTTTATTCCCAGCCCTTTGTGCAGGCTGGGGTTGGCTGTGGGAATTGTGAGCCCTGGCTTTGGCACCCAGGTGCTGTGGGAGGTGCGGTGAGGACGAGCAGAGTGGGATCTGCAGTTCTGGGATCTGGATTGTTCCAAACCCAATGTTTCGAATCGAATTTTGAATTTTGAACCCGATTCTCTGACAATGTGAGAGGTTTCATATTTGGCTGCTGAAGTCCCCAGGTGGTTTTGGACTGTGGATTTTAAGGGGAAGGAAGAAAAATGCAGTGATCTGGGGTTGCTTTCTCTGGAGCAGTGTTGTCTTCAGAACAGAGAACCACTCGCCACGTCCCTGCCATTGCTGCAGGAAAATGCAGAGTGAAGGTGTGAGGTTTGCTTTGTTCACTGTTACCAGCACAAGTGGAAAATGAGCGATGTTCAAGCTGTTTTGAATTCCCCCTGGCTGTCCCAAAGAGCATTAATCTGGCCTGGAAGGCTCTGTCCCCTTCACACTCAGGTTTAGCACCCCTGAATTTCATTAGCTTGGCTAAAATGTTGTTTAATTTGGTGGGAAACAGATGAATGTGCACGTGGTACCTGAGGATCCAGGTAATGCCACCACCACCCCCAGCCCATTTTGGATCCCAGAAGACAGGGATGATGTTTGGGAGGCTGGAATTTGGATAATTCCGATTGCAGCAGGCAACTACAAGGTTCAAGAGCCCTCCCAGGTGCTGTGACATGGGGTCAGGCTGGTGGAATTCCCCCAGGTGGCTGTGGCTGCTGCACACAGCATTAAACACCAGGGGACCCCAGCTCACCTGGCTTCTGGTATTTAACTGTTCCTGGTGTTTAATTTGGATTAAATTAAACCAATGACAACTTTGCAGGACTGAGGGGGGTTTGTGGTGTAAATCAGACCGTGCAGGACACCCCAGAGCTGTGTCTGACAGGTCACCCTGTGTCCTTATTGAACATCCTGGGGCTCTTTGCACACTAACAAAATCTAGAGAATAATAAAGACTTTAGGAGGTGGAAAGCAGATCACTGGAGGCACATGTAGCAACCCAAAGCCCCCACTGAAATCCTGTCTTCAGCTTGGATTTGACATTCTGCGTCTCCATAGCTACAAGGTTCCACTTGTAAAAGGAGAGATATTCATTGTACAGCACTTAAAAATGGTTAAAAAAATCCCTTGTAGAGTCTTCAGCAGTGGAAAGGGTTTGTGTTTGGTGAAAAAAAAAAAAAAAATAGGAAATGGAACCTCTCCTTATTTCCTAATTTACACAACTATTATTTTGTGCAGGTGTGATGCAGCTCAGGCCCATCCTCCCCCGGGGCTGCCTGGCTCATTCCCTGTGCTCAGCCTCAGGTTTCTCCCAAAAATAGAAAGCCTCAGAGGGGAGAGGAGTGCCTGGAGACCTGTGTGAGGGCAGGCAGGCTCCAGGACTCATTGGTTGGCTGATTTTACCTCTTTTAGCAATTTTTCCCAAAGCATTTTCTTGCCTGGGGGCAGCTGAGGGCCCAGGAATGGTGTGGTTTTGGGAAAGGATGATGGATCAGTTCCATTTGAAGTGGGGAAGGGAGGGGATGTCTGATCAGACTCTGCTGTGGGTGCTGGGCTGGGGTTTGGGGTCAGGTGAGCAGAGCTGGAACCTTCACAGGGATCATTTGGGGTGTGGAAGCATCCAGCTCATCTCATCCACAAAACACTGATTTTCCATGGCAGAACTGGCCTGGGAATCATGCACTGAGGTATTTCCACAGCTCTTCTCTCCACAGCAGCTCCAGGGATGGTGCTGCTTTAAAATTCCATGAGGTTTGGAGCATCCAGCAGAGGCCCAGAGGTGAGAGCTGCTTTGTGGAGCTGCATTTCCCAGTTCCTGCTCCAGGAATGATTCCCTGTGCTGGGGAGAGGGAGCCAAAGGCAGGCTGGCTGCAGACAGGAGTGACTTTGGCAGCAGAGGGATTATAATCACTGACACCTGGGCTCTCTGCTCAGTCTCTTGGCAGGGCTTGCTAAAATAACTGGATGCTCCCAGTTTGGGCTCTGGCCATCCAGTCAGCAGAGTGCTGCTCCCTCAGCCTGGGATTTGCTTGGTGCATCTCCCTCCCTCTCGCTTTCCCGTTTGTTTTGTACATTTGCTGGAGATCTGGAAGCTGTAAAAAGGGATTTCATAGAGCCAGCTATGGCAGTCTGCATTTCATGCATATCACACTCAGAGAATAGCTGAGAGTGGCTCGCTGGGAAGGTGCTGTGGGGAGAAGGAAAATGTTTCTGTCTCCTGGAAGGTCATTGCTGTCCCCTTTGCCAGGCTGGCAGGGACAAAGCAAACCACAGGCAGGCAGGGGAGCAGCTTTTCTGTGTGAACTGAGCGCTGTGAGGTCGCTTTTTACACCTCTCCTGCTCCACGTCTGGCCCTTCCCCGTGGATAAACAGCCACCTGCTCACCCACGGGGACAGCCCTGCCCTGCCTGCCACGGGAGTGAGAACAGGGCTGGGTGTCCCTCGTGCTCACAGCTTTCAAACCAGACACACAGCATCACCTGCAGCTGGAATTCTGCTCCTTCCCCTCTCTCCATCGGGAGGGAGTGCACTGATAAAGGGATTAAACATCTGGGCTGCTGCAGACCTTCTTCTGAGCCTCATTTAAGGGAAATGTTGACATGCTGGTTTTATTATTTATTTATTAAACATCACGGTGTTGACATGCTGGGTTTATTATTTATTTATTTATTTATTAAACACCGTGGTGCTGCTTGGAACAAGAGGATAAAGCAGAACAGTTTCCATCTCCAGAGAGGGTTTAGGGTGAGTGTTTTTCCAGTTTAGGGTGAGTGGTTTTCCAGTTCTCCAGCTCAGCATCAAAAGGGGTGCCCTGGGGGCTCAGCCTGAGCTCAGGGGGTTTTGGGACATCATGGGAGAAGCCACTCCTGAATTTTACATTTTTAAAAATTCACTGCCCGGATTTTACATTTTTAAAAGCTCTTTTAAGAGCAGTGGTTGGGTTTCCTTTGGTCATCAGCCTGAGGGGCTTGAGAGGAATGCTGGGCAGGGAGCCCACGTCTGAGGTGTGAGTTCACCAGAGCTGGGGGGAATGGAAAGGGGGTGATCCCACAGGTGGGACATTGCAAAGAGCTCACCTGGGAGGTGAGGAGCGAGGAAAACG
Organism: Euphonia xanthogaster; assembly: GCA_034509185.1. Taxonomy (NCBI): domain Eukaryota; kingdom Metazoa; phylum Chordata; class Aves; order Passeriformes; family Fringillidae; genus Euphonia; species Euphonia xanthogaster. The sequence continues at coordinate 1,344,966 of JAYDZK010000080.1, read as the reverse complement.
GGAGCAGAAACTCCTCATTAACCCTTTGTGCTCCCCGCAGGGCCAAAGCACGGGGGTTTCTCTCCTGTGACTCTTGTGGGACACAGGAGGGTGGGCACCATTAACTGAACTGTTCTGCTCCCTTCTGTGCTGTGCCCCCTTCCCCCCTCTCTCTTTTTCCAGCCCTCTGGAACCCAGATTTGTGTTGGGCTGGAAACTGAGGGTGAACCAGCCCAAGGGAAGCATCCTAAGCCCTGGGATTGTGTGGGGAGAGTCAGGAAAGGGGAAGGGGACAGTGCTGCTCCTCAGGGCTCTGCCCATGGCAGGAGCAGCTCAGAAGGGGCTCAGAGAAGGAACATTCTAGAAATCGTTGAATCAAAACAGTTTGGATGGAAGGAGCCTTTAAGGTCACCCTGTGGCACCCCCTGCCATGGGCAGGGACCCTTCCCCAGCTGCTCCAAGCCCCAGCCTGGCCTTGGGCATTCTGGCTGCTCCAAGCCCTCCAACCTGGCCTTGGACATTCCAGAGATGGGGCAGTTTTTACCCCTCTGAGCTTTTCTTTGCCCTTGGCATTGCAAATATAACCCCAGTCCAAGGGGAGGAGTGCTGGAGAGGCAGCAGCGATGCAGCAAGGAGTGCACAGGGGCAAAATTTCCCTGGGCTCAGCACTTGTGAAGTGTGAGAGTTCCCAAAGACGTTCCCAAAATGGACTGGCCGTGTTTCCGGCGGAGCTGAGCCAGCTGTGCCTCCTGCAGCAATTGAGGGCTGCAGATTTGGGAAGGAAATGCAGGAGGACGTGGAACACTTCTGAAACTCTTACTTGCTGCTTCCTCCCGTGCCTGGCTGAGAGAGGAGCTCAGCAGGAATTTGGGTTTGGGATACAGGTGCTGCTGAGACCTTGGGAGTGGATTGCAGGAATAGCCAGGGCTGTGTTCATGGTTTGCTCTGCTCCTGGACATTCCTTTGGACCATCTGCCCCTAGCAGAAGACACCTACAGGCTTCAAATCCCTTGGGACTGTGGTTCAGGCCCCAGCTGTCCCTGGAGATGCTCCTGGTGCCATTGGAATTCTCAGTCTGGCCTGGTGGGAGCTGCCAGCACTTATAGAGCAGGAGGTTCTTTGTAATTTTTATTTTCCCCCATGTAAACTTAAGATTGGTTAAGATTTTCCTTTCTGTTACTTGAGTGTCAATCCAATCAAGGAGCAATTGATGGTGAAATATGGAAGAAGTGGGATTTTCCTTTATGTTACTTGGGTGCTAATCCATTTAAAAAACAATAGATGGTGAAAGAAGGCAAGAATTACGTGTGTTTGGGCAGCAGCTGACAGCTCCCAGGTTTAATCACCGCGTGGAAACACCAAAGGAGTCATTTTTTTTGTGCCTGGGAGAACAGGACACAGCAAATAATCTGAGCCAGAAAGAGGAAATGAGACCTGAAGCATGATTTCCTTGGAGGAGTTGGCCAGGGAGTGGGGCAGCCCAGGATTTGGGAATCCTTTGGCAATATCCTGGGTTTGGGTGCTCCAGCTCTCAGCCCAGGGATGGAACAGTTCAGCCCAAGGTTAGGCCAAGGTTAAGCCAAGGTTAAGCCAAGGTTAGGGCACCATGCCAAGGAAGGACCTGCTTGGCACTGAGTGTCCATGGAAAGGCCGGGCTCACTCTCCATGTCCTGCACCCACATCCACCCAATCCCCATTTTTCCATTTTTCCAGGTTTTTCCAACACGCCAAGGCTGTCTTTGATGAAGAGACTTGAGTTCTGTGGCTTTGCTCATTTTCAGTCCATCCTCATTAAAAATCAGCTTCTCCTTCTGTGGGATGGCCTCGGAAAGCCCTGCTGATTCCTCACGGCTCCCATCCTTCACTGCCACAGCCATCTGGGTTATCTTTGGGCCGTGATGGATGCTCTAAAAGGAACCAACAAGGCCATCAAACCCCTGCCCTGGCTCCACCAGCATTTGTTAATGTTCTAAATCATCTTGGGCCTGAAATGTGCTGCTTCTCAAATTTAGAACGATGTGATTGCCTAAAGCCTCTCCATGTGTTAATTAAATCATCATAATTGTGGTTTCTGGAGACTGACAGGTTATAAATAGTTTTTCCTTCTCCCCCTCCTGCAATAATTGGTGGGAATGATGGGCAGACCAGGCATTGTTTAACTGTGCCTCTGACACTGCTCTTCCCATTCCAACCCCATTTCCCTGCCGGGACTTGATTGTCCCGAAATAATCAGCGGTGTCATCCTCAAAGGCTGCTTAATTGCCAGGCACTTCTCACATTAAGGGACAAGAAGTGCTTTTCATCATTACCCTGTTAATTTAGCTGGAGGGGAGGTCAGGAGCTCGGAGGTCAGGGCAGAGGTTCTGTGTGCAGGACACTCTGAATAAACACTGACATATTTTACTCATCATTTTATCCCCATCTATCCCGTCTTGTCCGAGACCTTGTGGAAATAGAAGCCGTGGTGTTCTGAACATCATTTTCCTCTGCTGCTGCCACGGAATGGTTTGGGTGGGAAGGGACCTTAAAGCCCACCCAGTGTCAGGAACACCTCCCACTGTCCCAGGCTGCTCCAGCCTGGCCTTGGGCACTTCCAGGGATCCAGGGGCAGCCACAGCTGCTCTGGGAATTCCAGCCCTGTCACCGTGATATTTTCTGAAAAATCCCTTTGCCAGGAGTTTTTCTCCCAAGAAGCTGCAGAAAATGGAGAAATGTAAACAATAATTATCTGATCACTTCTCCCTGTGTTTTACTGCTTTGGAATGTGGCAGGTGCATCTTTGATTGGTTCCATGTGAATTGTTTTAATTTATTGGCCAATCCTAGTCCAGCTGTGTCAGACACTCGGGTTAATCACGGGATTTATTATTCATTCTTGTCTGGCCTTCTGTCTGTATCCTTTCTTTAGCTTTAGTATATAATATAAATATTCTATTAAAAGAAATTATATACTAAAACGATACTAAAGAAAGAGAAAGGAGACATCAGAAGGCCAGAAAAGAATGAATAATAAAAACCCGTGGCTGACCAGAGTCCAACACAGCTGGCTGTGATTGGCCATTAATTAAAAACAATTCATATTGAACCAATCAAAGATGCACCTGTTGGTGAGCAACCTCCAGACTACATTCCCGAGCAATCAGATAATTATTGTTCACATTTCTTTTCTGAGACTTCTCAGCTTCTCAGGAGAAAAATCCTGGGCAAAGAAGATTTTTCAGAAAATATCCTGGTGACACGAGTCCACTGCCAAGGCCACCACTGACCACGTCCTCAAGTGCCACATCCACGTGGATCTGAAATCCCACTGGGGATGGGGGCTCCACCACTGCCCTTGTTCAATGCCTGAAAACCCTTTTGGGGAAGAATTTTCCCCAATTTCCCACCTCACCCTCTCTTGGTGCCACTTCCTTGTGTTGGAGAAAGTTTCTCCACAGGGAACTCAACCCTTCTTTCCAAGAGTGCAGCGTGTCCCTCCTTGCTGTGAATTTGTCCAGCAGGAGGATCCAGGATGAGGCAGCAGGACTTGGGAACTGTTGCAAACTCTGCTGTAAATTATTGTGAGCAGGCAAAGATCTCTTCATCACAAACTTGTGATTTATTAAAAATGTGGATATTGATCTAGTACCGATATCCAACTGTGAGGGACAAGAGCTCTGTGACAGTTTAGAGTTAGAAAGTGAGTGTTTATTGTGGGATAGCTCCCAAATACACACTGATTTACAGGTGATTCCAGAGCCCTTTTATCTATAGAGTATTGAATACCCAAAATACAAATCCATTTTCATCACTTTGGTACATCCCATTCCCCCTCTGTATGCTAATTAGTTCAAAAGCCATTAAGCACGAGTAGTTTGTTCCTTGAAATGGGTCCGTGGTCCCTTTCATGGGGAGGGGTCCCAAAATGAGGAAGTAAATGAAGTCTTCCTCGTTCTGACCTTTCTACCTTTCCAATGCAAATATGACAAATGAGCCTTGGTAGAGCTCCCATTTCCCATTTTCAGTTGGTTTCAGAACAGAGGAGGCCTACAATTGTCATATGTTCCTAAGAGCTATTTATCAGTTTCTATATTCTTCTATAAGAATACAGAAAGTGATAAATATATAGAAGAATATTCTATAATCTTCTATAAGAATACAGAAAGTGATAAATATATAGAAGAATATTCTATAATCTTCTATAAGAATACAGAAAGTGATAAATATATAGAAGAATATTCTATAATCTTCTATAAGAATACAGAAAGTGAT
>JAYDZK010000080.1:1319991-1331151 GCA_034509185.1 Euphonia xanthogaster | reverse complement strand
TAATCCCAATATGCAAATGAACCAAACTTACAAAAGTGTGAAACCCATCATCCATTTTGGGTGCAGCCCCTGGGGGGCTTTGTCTGCCCTAAATGTACCTGAAGCCCCTTCCATAAATAAAAATGCTTTTTATTCCCTTAATTCTGCCTGCCTCTGTTTTTAGGCAGTCCCAAAAAGGCATCACTCTCCCAGCCCCAGCTGCTCTGGCTCCGTGTCCCTGGAGATGATGTTCCTAAATGCCTGTTTCCCTGGCAACCAAAGCCTAACAAATGATTGGTCAATTGATAAATATTTTTAGGATTGAGCACAGTTTATAACCTGCTGCCAAATTTCCCAGGGAATGGGATACTGGAGGCCTGAGCCCCAGCTTTGCACAGACTCTCCAGGCCTGTCTAAACCTAAATTTCCTTTTTGGTGGTTCTGTGCTCCTTGGAGCCATCGAAGCCAAGTGGGTGCTAATTAATCCCCAATTAAAACCAGCCCTGAAGGCCTCAGGGGATGGAGAGCTCAGCAGAGCTGTCTGTGCTGGCCGGGTGCAGAGGCAGCTGAGCAGAGCTCTGGAGGTCAGCAGTGAACAGAGGGAGCTCAGCACTGATCTGAGCTCACAGACCACCCCAAATTTCACTTTTCAGGGCTCCTGTAGCTGCTGGAGGAGGCTGCTCACCCCCCTCAGCCACCTCTCTCCCTCCTTCCTTGTCAGGATTCTGAGCAGAGGCTCCTTTCCCTTTGGAAGCTCTACCTGGGTGTGTTTCCCAGGGATGGAGGAGCCAGGGGAGTCGAAATCAGGCACCCAAGAAGTTTTGCTGCTGGTTTGAAGGGAGCCAGGATTCCATTTGAAGCCAGCAGAGGAGCAGGAATGGTCCAGCAGGGAATTCTGTGAAGGGAATTTGTGTGGAAGGGAATCGATTTCCTGCCTGTCCTCCACTCACAGAGAATTCTTGCTGGTTTTGAAACAGCAGCCAATACCTGCGGGGTGAGTTCAGCAGTATTTGCCTCTTTTAGATGAAGAGACACAGAAGTTTCTTTTATTTCCCTGAAATCTGCTCTGAAAGTGGCACTGGAGCAGCCCATGGCTGGGGATATAAATCTCCATTTGCATGGAGAGTCCTGGAGTGCCAAAGCCAAAACTCTGGAGCTGCTCTGATGATAAACGAGGTACACTTGGGGAGCTGGAGGAGCAAGTTAACATATTTACCTCCCAAAATGAGTCCTGGATACAATTCCTCATTGCTGACTGCAGCTATTGGCCAGAGCATCATTTCTGCATGCTCCCATTGCTGTTGGAGCTCACATTCCATTGATTTCATTGCAGATTCTGTTTTATTCCCTCGTTCTGTTATCAGGCAAACATCACTAAAAGGATGAACATTTACAAACTCAGAGCACAAACCAGCACAAAAGCATCTGTCTTAAGTGGGAGAGAGTGGAATAATGTGCGTGACAACAACAAAAAGAGATTTGTCTTGCTGAGAGCTGGGCTGACTCTCATTTGCTGTGTGGGAAATTATGGCAGAGATTGTATTAACACTGCAGGGCTCTGCCTCAGATCAAATCACAGAACACAAAAATAACCCTGGAGTTGTTACCAACAGCAGAACTCAGGGGACTTGAGCACACGGAGCAGGACAGGGGGAATGGCTTCAACCTGACAGAGAGCAGATGGAAGATTGGGAAGGGATTCTCCCCTGGGGGAGCAGTGGGATGGAATTCCCAGAGATCTCTGGAAGTGTCCAAAGACAGGGTGGATGGGGCTTGGAGCACCCTGGGATAGTGGAAGGTGTCTGTGGGAATTCAGGACATCCCTCTGGCTGCCCTGCACTGCCCAGACCCCTGCCAGGGGCTCAGAGACCCTGGCACAGAGCCCCAGACCCCTCTGACTCTGATTGTGACCCATGGAAAAAGTTCCCAACCTTATCTGAGGATCTGCCATCCGTGGAAGTCTGAGCAGAATAATAATTAGTTTGTCACGGGGTGAAAAATAGATTTTTTGGGGTTTTTAGCTTTGGGGTTCAGGGGGAAAGGTGGAGGGATCAGGCATGTCCAGCCTTTCTCCTTCTCCTTCTTGGCCTCCATCTTCTGCTGGGATGGTGGCACTTTTGGATGGGGTTAGAGTAGAAGCTCACTGTCTGACACAGGTGATGGGTGTTGGGAAGTTATTGTAAATAGTAGTTTTTAGTATAAAAAGTAGTTTTTAGTATAAAAAGATAACACTGCCCCGGGGGCAGGCAGAGTGCCTGGGACTGACCTGCTGGATGGACCTTGGCAGGACAGGAGAAAGAATTTGATAGATAAGGAACAATAAACAACCTTGAGAGCGAGAACTGAAGAGCTCTGACTCCTTCTTCAGCACTGGGCTGGGAAAAGAGACTTTGTGACCCATCTTGGGGTCACTGTGAGCAGCAGAGATCATGAGAGGTGTCCAGGGGTTGGAACTGATCCTTCCCAACCCAAAGCATTCCATGACTCCGTGGTTCTCCGATTTGCAGTGACACCAAGCTGGGAGCAGGTGTGGATCTGCTGGAGGGTAGGAGGGCTCTGCAGAGGGGCCTGGAGAGGCAGGAGGGAGATGAGGGGTTCCCCCTGCAGAGTCGTTAATTATTCATGTTCCAGCGCTCGTCATTAGCGCTCGCTGCTCCTGACTCGGGTTTCTCTTTAATCCAGATCAAAAAACTCAAGTTCAAAACCTGCTCGGAGGGAATTTATTCAGACTTTAAAAGAATGTGAAGCTACACAACAATTTTTTAGTCATAAAGTCAATTTTAGTGACTTTATGCTTTTCCCTTCTCCTGTGTTTTCCTGACCAGAATTTGTGGTTCCTCTCACAGCTCTGGATTCAGGACTTGACCCCAGGGCCCTGTCATTGCTCTGTCCCCAAAGGCCACCCTGAAGCCACTCAAACCCATCTGGTAGAGGGCACATTCCTTGTTTTCCTCAGCTCTGTGTGCAGCCCTTTCCAGGGGACAAAAAGAGGCGTGAAATTCCTGTTCTGTCGGGAAGATAATGATGAACATCCTGTTTTCCCAGCTCTGAACCAGAGCTCCAAGGCTGAGGGCAATGAATAACATGAATAAAATAAATAAATAAATAAGATATTATCTGAGCTGCTGCTCCTCTGTGGCAGCAGGGACTGCAGCCAAGGCTTCACCTCAGCTGAATGAAGAGGCCAAAGTCCTGGAGGATTTTTGGAGAGAGGCTGCAGGTCTTTTAATTCTCTCAGTTGATACTTGAACAGAGCTCTGGAGCAGAGATTTGCTGGGTGTGGTGGCTCTGAGGGGTTAAATCTCTTTATGGCCTTTGGGGTTCTGCGTGTGGTGGTTTTTGAGAACAGTTTGGTTCTAAGCTTGAACCAAATTATCTCACATTAATTACATCAGACACCTTTAAAAAACAAACAAGCCAGGGGGAAAAAAGAGCCCAAAGCGCCCCAAACCTACTGGAGAACATGGAGATGTCCCAGAGGCAGAAACAGAACCACCTGAGCCCAACTTTCCCTCAACCCTCCCAAATCCTTGGTGACCCCAAGAACCTGCAGAGGCACGAGGGCTAAAACAGACAAATCACCCCACAATGGCCCCCACAGAATTATCATTTGGGATAAATGTATAATTTATTTTAGATGCAGCTGGCATAGTTATTAATTTGTGTTATAGTTGATCCACATGGCAGGACTCTCAGCTGGGGGGCACTGCAGAAGTCCAGGGTCTTTGCAAGCAGGAAGGTGGAGTGGAATTCCACGAGGGAAGAGGCAGAAAGTGTTGGGAAGATGGTTTTGTGCCAGTGCAGGCTCTGGATTCAGTTCCTTCTCCCAGCCTGGGGGAGGAGAGCTGCTAAAAGAACATGAATTGTAAATTCCTGCCGAGAACACGGAGAATTCCTTTTCCCTGTAAGAACCAGGAGCAGGAAAAACCCAGCAAGGCCCCTCTGTAAATCTGAGCTAACAGGGAAGTTCCAGGAGCTGCAGATGTGCAGTTCCAGCCTGGGGATGGCATTGGGAACACCATCATCATCATTCCTGCCAGAGCTTTCCCTGCTCACAGCTCTGTTCTAGTGGGGAAAGAAACCCTCAGACAGGTTTGGGAGAAATCTGTTCAGTACCATCCTCCAGCTCCATGGGCTGAGCTTTCCATATGTTCTGACTCAGGCAGGCTCTGAAATGGGAAGAGGCTCTGAGAGAGGATTGATCACAGTTAATTGGGAATATCCAAGCTCACAGAACACTGCAAATGTCGGGGTTTCGCTCCTGAATCTTCTTTAGGTCCAACATAATTCGTTTTTTTACTCAAACTGAGTATTCAGGAGGAGGCATCACTGCCCTAAAAGTGATTTATCTAATGCCTTTTAATGGATTGCAAAGGAATTATTTTTTTTCCATAGGGGTCTTGAGGTCCTTTTGAAGCCTGAAGTGAATTAAATCAGCTCTCAGAATTACCTTTCCCTCTTCACCCCCAGAGAAAGCCATCTGAGCAGAGGCAGAGCAGGTTTCTATTCTGGCTCCTGCCTCCCAGGAAGAAAAAAGATCTGATGTTCAGCTCCCTGGGAAGATCTGCAGATCTGCCCCGTGGTGCCAGGGAGCTGCAGCATCAAAGGAATTTTCCACATGGATCAAAGCACGAGGAAGTCTTGACCACACGGTGCAGACTGAGGCTTTCAGCCCTCCTTAATTAATGATGGAGATAAAAGATGGGATGGGAAATCCACTTAAGCAAGGGGAAGTAATTAGTCAGAGGAATCAGGGAGTGTCCTGAGTGGGAAGGGAGCCACGGGGATCACCAAGGTCAAGTCCTGGCTCCAATTAAACCAAAGGCTCTGAGAAAAAGGTGTTGTCACAGCTGGAATTCTGGTGTGGGGAGGAGCCTTCTCTTTCCAGAGCAGTGGGAAAAAAAAAAAAAAAAGTTAGGAAAATTCAGAATTCGGATGGCATTCAGAAGGAAACGTGGTGATTCAGGGAATGTCTTCCAGCACTTGGAGATATCCAGTGGGAGAGGAAAAGTGTGTGTATTTTGGGACTGATAATGCCCTGTGGGTGTCTGACCTTCTTCAAAAGGGCTAAAAATGTTTAAATTTGTTGGAAAAATTGCTGAGCTCCCTGAGCTGGCAGCCTGCAGTGCTGATGTTCTCCCCAAGGTGTTGGGAATCAGTGGTGGGGAATTCTGGGCCCATCCCCAGCCCTGCAAGTCGGGAATTGCCATTTTCTAATTTTCCAGGAGGGATTGAGCAGGGGGCAAAGGGAATGCTGAGGTCGTCACTGTCAGCCACAAACCTCTCACGCAGAGAATTTGGGGCTTGCAGGGAGGGAGAGGGAAATCTCCATTGCTCCAGTTTGTCCCCAGTCCTACCAGTGCTGGAGCAATTTGTCCCTTCAGGAAGGGCTGGGAGTGATCCCTCCTCACCCCCCTGAACACAGCAACAGCAGGAGTGGGGGGTAAAACCAGCTGTGGCTGCCCAAAATTTAAGAAAAGGGAGTTGTTCTGTGTGACTGGAGCTCAGGCATGGATTTGGAATGAGGGAATTTGCTCCTTTCCAGTCCAGCACACAAAGCCATTCCTAGTCAGCAATAAATTAAAGATGAGGCTTTGCTGTGCCTCGGTCTGTCACAGCAGCTCAGCACCAGGAACAGCTCCCGCTCCTGGCCTCTGGAATATTTAACAAATTCCATCTGCTAATTGTGCTCAATCATTCAGACAACAGCACCGAGGGGGTATAAAGTCCAGACAGCTCCATAAAGGCTTTGCATGCTCTGATTTGCTTTTAAAAATGAGAATTTGTCAGGTCTCACACGAACTGAACGTCAGCTCCTGGGCTGACAGGAAACTTGGGATGCTCTGGATTAAGGACAACTCCCTGCTCGTCAAGGAGGGCAGGAAAAGCACCCCAGAGAGTCAAATTTCACTTCAAAGCCCAAAGAATAATGGAACCTTTCGAGGCGCTGACAGGAAACATTTAAAACAAAAGCTTTTCTGTCAGTTTTTTTCAGCTTATGTAACATGAAGTCATTCCTTGGAGCTCATGACTCCGAGATGGCTTCGAGATCCAGAGCACCAAGGGGTGAAATAAATGGATTTTCAAGGAGCAGCTGTGTGGTTCATGGGGATATTCAGGGTTAGTATTCAAAGAGGTCTGGATTTTTGGTGAGGATGCAAAATCTTAAGTTCAAGGACAAAACCTGAGCGATACAAGCAGACTAAGACTGGTTGTAAATGTTGAGCAGTGTTGGAGTTACCTCCCTTATTAATGATAATGGGATTATCATTAATATTAATGATTAATGATTTGGGATTCACACCTGCACCGCTCCAGAGCTCCTGTGCTCCTCTCTGGTGTTCAGGCTCATTTTCTCTGCTCTGATCCCAGACCTTAAAGTCACAATCCAAGAGCTCAAAGCCAGTCCTCTCCTGGATTTTTTGGGCAAGGGAAAGCCAGGCAGTTTATGTCACACTAAATGTCACTGCCAGAAGAGGAGCATCCCCTGGAAATACAGATTTTTATCAATCACTCAGCTGAGGATGAAAAGCCTGAAGTTCCTCCTGATGGGTGTGCCTGGAGTTCTTCAAAATGTTCAGCTGGGATGGAGTGGTGTAGAATGGAACCACAGAATTCCAAAGGGGTTTGGGTTGGAGGGACCTTGGATCCCATCCAGTCCCTGCCCTGGGCAGGAGAACCTCCCACTGAAGAACCTCCCAGCACACCCAGACTCCAGGGGTGTCAATTTTATTCATTAAATAAACGCTTGCAGGGCTCTGAGTCAGGACTCCTGGATGGATATGGGATAATACAACAACAATTTGTACTCACCGCGACACTGGCAACAAAAATAAACTAAAACACCCAAACAAAGCAAAGTTTGGAGCCCCAAAGGAATAACTGGTTTTGGGCTCTCAAAAACACCATCCCGACGTACTCTGAGGGCAAGCACTGAACACTGCACTGCTCACTTATTATAGAGCATTAGTCACTCCAGCACACCTCCAACCTCGCTTTTTGTTCTTTTCATTTCTTCTGCACCAGCTTATTTTTAGAGGGCTGCACTCAGATTCATGCGCAGCAATGCAGCCTAAAATACCAGCCTTTAAATTAATTCTATTTCCCCCCCCAGCCCCCACTTCTCCAGCAAAACAACTAAAATTACACTGCCTGGCAGATCCCAGGCTCTGCCTCTCCCCACCCTCTGCTTTTCATGGAGGAAAAATCTCTGCAGTCCACGTGCAGCAGCTCGGCCGAGCCAATCCCACCTGATGGCGTTGGGAAAGTCTCCGTGGCTCTCACTTCTACTGAGCTCCCAAGTTTGGGGACAATTCCTCTGGATGGACAGCTGGAAACGTGAGGAGGATCTGAAGGGGTTCAGTCCTGGTGGTCAAGGCTGGTTGGGATCTCTTCTGGTGGCCCCAACAGGGAGTTCTGGGCATTTTTTCCACCGGGTACTGGAGATCGCTGGGTGCTCTCTGCTGGTGCAGTTCTTTGGAAAATCTCCTGAGTTCCCTGCAGTTGAAACCTGTGATTAAATGTGGTGTTAATCAGTTGCCAATCACGCTAATTATGGATAAATTCCAACCTGGGAAATGCCAGGATGAGCCAAAGGACAAGACCAGCAGCACGCAGCAGGAAATGTGCAGGGATCTCTCTCCTGATGTTCATTCAGACCACAGCACTCTGAGCTCCCAGAGGAGGCTCCAGTCTGGAGCTCTGGGCAGATATGGAGGCACAATCCTATTTTTCCTGAATTTGTTTGCTGGACACACTTCATGGAGCCACAATCCTGTTTTTCCTGAATTCCTGTGCTGGACACACTTCATGGAGCCACAATCCTGTTTTTCCTGAATTCCTGTGCTGGAAACACTTCATGGAGGCACAATCCTGTTTTTCCTGAATTCCTGTGCTGGAAACACTTCATTCTCCCAACCAGACAGAAAACCCAAGACCTTAACCCCAGATTTCTGCAAGAAGCTGCTTAGAAGAGGCTCTGTTTGTCCTGGGAATATTTCTCTGTGTCAGCTCACTCTGCACTTCAATATAAAACCATAAAAATGTTTTTGGGGCTGTGGCTGCAGCACAAACCTGCCCTGGGACAGAGCCAGGGGCACCAGGATTTGGGGTGTGGAAGAGGATCCTTCTCCTCGGGGATCCAGGGTGTCTGAGCCCCTGACCTCACATGGGTGACTCCAAACCTTCAGAAATCCTTCTCCTCAGGGATCCAGGGTGTTTGAGCCCCTGATCCCACGTGGGTGATTCCAAACCTTCAGAAATCCTTCTCCTCAGGGATCTGGGGTGTTTGAGCCCCTGATCCCACGTGGGTGATTCTATTCCTTCAGAAATCCTCCTCCTCAGGGATCTGGGGTGTTTGAGCCCCTGATCCCACGTGGGTGATTCTATTCCTTCAGAAACCCTTCTGAAGTGGGGATAATAATGATGATTTTGGCCATGAAGTGCTGTGGCAGCGACAGTGACGGGCTGTCCTTGCGCCTCGGAGCTGGGAGAGAATTCCCTCCCCTCTCATCAGGGAGGCTCAGACAGGCAGCTGAACTTTAGGAGGAGACATTCCATCACCCCAGGGCTCAGCTGGTGGCAGCTGCAGGTGCTTGGATGCGCCAGGGAGCGGAGTGGGACAGCTCCGAGCGCACGGCGAGACGGGATCGTGGTGCAGAGGGAAAAGAGCCCCCAGCTCAAGAGGATTCTCCAATTAAAGCCCAGCTTGGGATGTGAAACCCTGCTCATGCTCCCCAGGAATATCAGATGCCATTGGGCTCCACCATGTGTTCCTTTTTTCTTTAATTTTTTTTTTTCCTTTCCCTTGGTTTTTTCCCCTCTCCCCAAGCCTGCTGCCTGGTAACCGCAGTATTTTTGGGACTGATTCTTTTGCTAATTGCTCACCAGAAATAGCACCTAAGTTTGGCAGAGCTTTCAGGAGAAGAATGAAGGCTTTTTCAGGGTGGGGGAGAAAACTCAGAAATGCATAAAACTTGCACAAAAACCTGGTTTATTCGTCTTGCTGAAAATTCCTTGCTCAGACAGGGAATGTGATGCTGACAAGTGGGAAAGGGCCCAGGAAAGCCAGGATGGTTTAGGGAGGTTAAAGTTCCAGAAATCCTCTTTTCAGCCTTAAAAAGGAGTTGGGGCTGGAGGCAGAGGCTGGGCAGGAGCTGGTGGTGGATGTGTCTCAGCTGGGAAGCTCCCAGGGATGTTTGTGCTCCTGCTGGGAATGTGAGGCTGGGATGTGGAGGGATAGAGAGTGAAAGAGGGACAAAAAAGGGATGGGAGGTTTGGAATGTCCCCCCTGTTTGACAAGGGCTGTGCAGGGGGGAAGGGGCCTGAGGAGAGCCTGGCCTGGGCCCTGGGGCTCGTTTCATCCAGCCTCAGGGCATGGAAATGTGGGATTTCTGTGCTTGCTGGACCTGCTGCAGCTCCTGCTGGAACTGGGGATGTTCCTCACTCCACATCCTGGCTGAGAGCCTGTCCTGCTTTGGGAGGGGATGGGATTTTGGGAAGGAATTCCTGGCTGTGAGGAGGGAAGGGGCTGGGATGGAATTCCCTGGATCCCTGGAAGTGCCCAAGGCCAGGCTGGATGGGGCTGGAGCTGCCTGGGACAGTGGGAGCTGTGGGACCCATGGTGGGACCAGATGAGCTTTGGGGTCTCCTCCAACCCAAACCATTCCAGGATTCCATGTGCTGGTTTGGGTGGGATTTTGGGAAGGAATTCCTGGCTGGGAGGGTGGGGAGCGGCTGAGATGGAATTCCCAGGGAAACTGTGGCTGCCCCTGGATCCCTGGAAGTGTCCAAGGCCAGGCTGGAGCCCCCTGGGACAGTGGGAGTTGTCCCTGCCATAGCAGGGGTGGCCCTGGGTGGGATTTAAGGTCCCTCCCCACCCAAACCACTGCAGGATCCCATAATTCTATAAATTATTAAGCTGAGCCTGTTTCTTTCTGGGTTTGTGTGACAAACAAAAGCAATCATTATTCAGGGACCAAATCCCAGAGGTTTTCCTGGTGCTGGGGAGCAGCTTCTCCTGCTTTTCCTCACTGACTCCTGAAGTTAGATGAGCTGCAGCATTAAAATTAAATTAAAATTTGGATGTTTTCACTACTCCCTGATGGCCACCAGTCCTTCCAGGCCATGGGAAGAGCTGGAACCCCTGGAATGCTGGAGGTGGACACAGCAGCACCTGTTGTGGGGAAGCTCCTGGAAATAGATGGGATTAAACCTGCAGGCCTCTGTGTGAGCCCATCACTCAGCAGGGGATGCTATAATTATTTTGTACTGGAGGCTGATAGAAAATGTCTCCATCTTTTATTTTATTTTCTGACTCACATATTTTTTATGGCAACTGCAGAAAAAAGAAAGCAGATAATGCCCAGAGAGGGGAAGCTGGAAATGAACCAGCTCAAGGCTGGAGCAGCTGAAAATGAACATTTAAAGTAAAAATCAGGAGGAAAAGGAACAACTGGAGTTCTTTCTGTGTCATGTTGTGCCTGAGAACAAATCAAAAGAGCACAGAACTTGTCCAAGGGTCCCCTAATTAACGTGGCATCAAGTGGCACAATTCAGTCCTGAAGCCTTTTCTCATGTTAATTTTTTTTTTCCTTAAAGTATTTTTTTCATCTCTGGATGGTTTTTTCCAAGGAACCTGGGATTATCCCGAGTGCCTCTCTTAGTGTGGCAGGTTCCTGTTGGCTGTTGTTTAGATGGTGCTAATCCACCTCAGCAGCTGCTTTATTATTCCAAGCTCTTTTGAGGTTTAAATTTATTCAATCATCTGGGGTTTTTTGTTATTTGTTGGACAATTAAAGCCTCCAGAGAACAAGAACTCCTGGAATTATATCCTGGACACAACTGGAGAGTCCCTGTTCGGGAGGATTTGGAATTGCAGCCAGTGAGGGAACTCAAACTATGAGAAAAGCAATTTTTTCATGGATTTACACCTCTCATTACTCAGAGGGGCACCTTTAATTGTCCCGGCCGCGTGTTAATGAACCCCAGCAGAGGATTGGAATGATCCTCTGAGGTTGGAATGATCCTCTGAGGTTGGAATGATCCTCTGAGGTTGGAATGAGACTCTTTCCAAGTCTCTCAGTCTCTATTTGGGTAAAACTTGCAGCCCTCCTGCAGGGCCAGCTGGGGCTCTGCTGGAGCAGGGATCCTGCACAAGGGGGGAGTTTCCCTCTGCAGCTC
>JAYDZK010000080.1:1245920-1260172 GCA_034509185.1 Euphonia xanthogaster | reverse complement strand
AACTCTGAGCTCCACACTCACCCTGAGCTGCTGCTCTCCCATTTGGGGCAGACACAGCAATTCCTCTCCAGGCCTGGGAACCAAGGACACCTCACTGCCTCAGGGCCAGAGATGGAAACAAAAGGGACTTGGGGCAGCAAACCTGGGGTCAATGACTTCACTACCTGGAATTGGAAGATTAACCCCAATATGCAAATGAACCAAAAAGTGTGAAAACCCGTGACCCATCATCCATTTTGGGTGCAGCCCCTGGGGGGCTTTGTCTGCCCTAAATGTACCTGAAGGCCCTTCCATAAATAGAAATGCTTTTTATTCCCTTGATTTTGCCTGGCCTCTCTTTTTAGGTAGTCCCAAAAGGGCATCAAGGGACAGCCTGACCCGAGCCATCCCCTCCTCCTCCTGCCCTGGCCTCCTGACTGCTCCAGAGCTGCAGCAATCGAGACTTTCCCCAGCACAGGCTCTCTCTCTTTGAACAAGAGACATCTGAGCCCTGCAATGTCTTTTTCATCTCCCAGCACAATAATATTCTCCATCAGTCTTTGCTCCAACCCTCCCAGTACCAAAGAGAATAAAAAATGCCCCTTGATTTCCTCGGTGAGCTCTGGACCAAGCCTCTGTTTTTTACAAAATTTTCGACGTGAGGAGGGGAAAATGAGCTGAATGTTAAAAGACAACTCTGAGCCAGAGTTGCAGCAGGGCCCCCGAGGAATTCATTATCTGGGTTTTGGGATCCCATGCTCTGGGAGGTCAGCTATTTATAGGTTCTAAGAGCTGAGCTGGTGATCATTAGGTGCTTTGAATAAATTACCAGGCGCTTGTTTGAGGTGGGTGTGTGTTCAAGGGGTTGGTAATTAAAGCTGTTTCTGGGTTAATGTTTTATCTGTTCATCCAGCCATGGAATCAATTCATGGTCAAGATCCCTTTTTAACACGCTTGCACTACACATCCCTGAGGTTTTGTTAAGCACCTTCCAAGGATGTCTGGATTTTTTTATGGATTCCTTCTTGTGATGACAATTTTGATGCATTTTAGCAATCCTTAAAGCAGATCCTTTTCCCACCACTGGCACATTATCTGCTGTTCCATTCCATGTCAGCTCTTCCTTTCATCTTCCTCGTTCATGAGAAGCCTTTTGGAACTTTACTTTAGGCTTGACATTCCAAATGTTATTTATTGCATTGTCTAGCAGGTTGTCTCTCCCTCCATGTGACCTTTCAAGATAATTTCAGAGCTGAGCCTCTGGCCCACAGAATGTCTGTGCTGGTGGCTGCAGCTCCCAGAACTTTTTGCTTAGATAATAACAACGTTTTCTATTCCAAAAATCAGTGCAAGGAGTCATCAACCTCTCATTTACAGCCTCCTCCTCATTGCACTGCAGAGCAAATCCACAGAGGAAGGTATGAAACGGCTTCTGCTGCAGCAGAGCAAGCCCCATGGACACAGAGATTCCTTCTCCAATATCACTTCCCAAGCCCAAGCCATCCCAGGGAGCTTTCCCAAGTCAAATTACCCATTTATGGCCCTGTGCAAAGGCAGGCTGACGTCCCAGCTGTAATTGCCTCACTGTGTCTGCTAAGTTGCTGCAAATCTGATCTCTCATTTATTCCTCCCAGCTCCTTCAGCATTCCCTGGCACTGAGTGCACTCTGATTTAATTTACCACAGGATCTTCCCCTGGATATTCCAAACCAGGTGCCTGCCCTGGCTCTGGCTTTATTTCTGCTCCTGCCTTTTCTCCTTCAATTCTGGTGAGGTTTAAACCAGGAACCTCTCTCTCCCAATGATATTTGCTTTATTTCTGCTCCTGCCTTTTCTCCCTCAATTCTGGTGAGGTTTAAACCAGGAACCTCTCTCTCACAATGATATTTACTTTATTTCTGCTCCTGCCTTTTCTCCTTCAATTCTGGTGAGCTTTAAACCAGGAACTTCTTTCTTCCCCTGGATATTCCAAACCAGGTGCCTGCCCTGGCTCTGCAGGGCCTCATGTGCTCCGTCCTGCGCTGGGAAAATCACAAACCTTGGAATGGTTTGGTTGGAAAGGGCCTTGAAACTCACCCAGTTCCATGGGCAGGGACACCTTCCACTGGACCAGGATGCTAAAAAACCCCAAAATATTGGGATCTTTGTGGTGAACACTGCACTGACCCCAAAATATTGGGATCTTTGTGGTGGACACTGGACTGACCCAAAACATTGGGATCTTTATGGTGGACACTGGACTGACCCAAAACATTGGGATCTTTATGGTGGACACTGCACTGACCCCAAAACATTGGGATCTTTATGGTGGACACTGCACTGACCCCAAAACATTGGGATCTTTGTGGTGGACACTGGATTGACCCCAGAATATTGGGATTTTTGTGGTGGACACTGGACTGACCCCAGAACATTGGGGTCTTTGTGGTGGACATTGGACTGACCCAAAACATTGGGATTTTTGTGGTGGACACTGCACTGATCCAGATCAAACACTGACACCACAACCCCGCAGGCCATTAATGATTCCCAGGGTGGGAAGCAGAAAGATTGAAGGGACCTTGTGCCATTCTCCATGAAATTACCCTTTCCCCCTTCCTCTGATGAGCTAGAAATGTTCTTTCCTTTTCTTTTGAGGTAGGAATGCTCTTTTCTTGCTTGTTGATGCAGCTGGGAGGATCAATAAGTTTGTCTCTTTTCTCGTGTCTCTGCTTGTCCTCAATTACATTTGATGGGAGTTTGAGCAGGGAGTGTTGAGCTGCAGCACTTGGTAGTTCTCTGGCAGAAACCTGCATAATTTGGGGCAATTTACTGAATGTTTTCGTGCATTGGGCACCTATTTTTAAACCAAGATAATGAGAATTTTGTTCTACCTGTCTGTGATGTCTCCTAATCCCTGTTCCTGGCCTTGCCTGGAGCCAACATTTCTGTAAGTTGAGGCTGCAGTGTAAACAATTCTGTTCCCACCATATTTCTGTTTACCTGTGTGGCTTAGGGGGACTTCTTTTTATTGAAAACCCTTTAATTGTGTTTGTTCAGACAGAAATTATCTGTGCCATGGCATGCAGGGCAGCATTTTGTTCTCTTCTCTTTCTTTCCTGGCCTAAATAAAAGGTGGGACAGGCAGAAGCACCAAAGCATTGCTACAGCTGCCTCTCCCCTTGAAACCACGGGGGAAACCCATAAATCCCAAATATTGGATTTAAGGTTTTGAAGATTCTTGATAGAAATATTACCAAAGGGGAGGCACCCTTGGGATTTACACCAGGCTTGGATTTAATTATTCTTAGGGAAGCATCATGTCCTGCCAAGGCATTTGTCCTTTGCTGTCAGGGCTGCAAGCACCAATTTCACTGTTCCAGAGAGGACCCAAAATGGTCTGAAAACGAGCAAGAGTGACCAATTGTGGCCGGGATTATTGCAATTTTTGGTGTCATGAAAAGCTCATCCCCTTCAGGATGCTCCAAATGCTCACCCAGAATTGCCCGTGGTCTTTCCTGGGCAACATCTCCTTTGGGTTTGTGTCAGCAGGGAAAATGGGATTGTGTTTGTAAAAACATGGAGATCTGGGCAGAAAGGTTGGGAGGTGGCACAGGTGGAGAGAGGAGGTGACACAGGGGGACAGAGAGGAGGTGACACAGGAGGGAAAGAGGTGACACAGGAGGGAAAGAGGTGACACAGGAAGAAAGAGGTGACACAGGTAAAGAGGTGACACAGGTGGAGAAAGAAGGTGACACAGGGAAGAAGGAGGTGACGCATGGGGAAAGGAGGAAGTGACACAGGGGAAGGAAGAGGTGACAGGAAGGAGAGAGGATGTGTCACAGGTGGAAAGAGGTGACACAGGTGGTTAGAGGAGGTGACACATGGGGAAAGGAGGAGGTGACACAGGAAAGAGAGAGGAGGTGACACTGGGAAGAAGGAGGTGACACATGTGGAAAGGAGAAGGTGACACAGGGGAAGGAAGAGGTGACACAGGAAAGAGACAGGAGGTGACACAGGTGAAAAGAGGTGACACAGATGGAGAAAGAAGGTGACACAGGTGGATAGAGGAGGTGACACATGGGGAAAGGAGGAGGTGGCACAGGGGAAGGAAGAGGTGACAGGAAAGAGACAGGAGGTGACACAGGTGGAAAGAGGTGACACAGGTGGAAAGAGGTGACACAGGTGGAAAAAGAAGGTGACACATGGGGAAAGGAGGAGGGGACACAAGGGGAAGGAGGAGGTGACACTCAGGTGGAGAGTGGGTGGCCATTTCTTGCTCTTCTTCAGAGGAAACCTCATTTGCTCTCATGGAACACCTTGTGGGTTTGCACAAGACTTTCAGTTAGAGAATCATGGAATGGTTTAGGTGGGAAGGGACCTTCAAGTTTGTGTGATTCCACCCCCGTGCCACGGGTGGAATTCTCCCAGACCTCCCCCTGTCCCAGAGTGCTCCAAGCCATGCCCAACCTGGCCCCTGGCACAGGGATCCAGGGGCAGCCACGGCTGCTCTGGCGATTCTATCCCAGCCCCTCCCAGGGAGGAATTCCTTCCCAGTATCCCCTCTAACCCTGCACTCTGGCAGTGGGAAGCCATTCCCTGTGTCCTCTCCATTATCAGAATAACCTTAGCAGGGAAATTCCAGGTGATGCTGCCCCCCTTTCAGTGGCCACCCCACCTCTTTTTATTCCTGAGCCCACCCCTGGCCCCGTGGTGCTGCTGGAGGATCCCAGCCCAGGGTCCCATCCCAAGTGGAAAAGCTCCTGGTGTTTCATCCCAGGGGCAGCTCCATCCCAGGGAAACCTCTGGGTAGAACCAGGAATGCTCCAAAAGCATCAGGAGCCTTCAGAGTGAGCAGGACTTTGTGTGTGCCTGGTCTGAGCCTCTCAGAGGCACTGGGGGAATGGGGAGGCTCAGCTCCCATTAATTTTTATGAAAATTTAGCACCCAAATGCCCCTGGGTAGTTTTGAAAAATCTTCTCTTTTAGTGGGAGGCATAAAAGCGAGTGTTTTGAATTAGCTGAATTGTGTGAGGAGTTCGTTAGTGTTGGAGATGATAAAAAATGCTCTTCCAGACAATTAATTATCTCCTGAGCTGTTCCAGAGGTGACATCTCCTTCCTGCCTCGGAGCACTTTGTTGTTGGCCTGGAGCTGGGGAGTTTATGCTCCTTTTTAACTCCTTAGCCCACTTCATATATCTCAGGAAGTTCTCAGGAGCCATAAAAACGTCTCACAGTCATTTAAGTCCCACAGCTTTATCAATATTGGTATTTAGGAAGAAGGGAACAACTCTTAATTGTTTTCCTGTGCTCTGCCATGGACTGCAGCTCTCATTAACTCTGCCAGGGAGCTCGTGGAGCAGGGGCAGGAATTTCCTCTGGGATGTTTATTCCTGTTAACAGTGAGTGATGGTTTTTAGGGGTTCTCAGGCAGCAGAATTTCAGGAGACCCCACTGGTGGGAGACATGCTCCTGGAGTTCAGAGTTTTCTATCCAGAAAGGTTTATAAAAACTTGACTTTTCTCTCTGCACAAATAATGCCGAGGCAGGATCTGAGGCACAGTTCCAAAAGGACGGTTCCTTTTGGTTTTGTTCCTTTTATTCCTGAGGAATTGTGCTTTTGGAATTGTGCTTGGATGGGACACACACAGAGTCAGGGAATCCCTGGGGCTGGAACAGCCTCCAAGACCACCAATCCAACCTTTGACTGAGTCCCACCACATGGGAAAGTCCCACACTGTGAAGTGCCTGGTCTCCTCCTTTTTTAACCCTTCCAGGGATGGTGACCCCAAACATCCCAGGGGAGCCTGTTCCTGCTGTCATAACAGCATCCTGTGGATCATTCCCCACTTCCAGGCTGAAAAATGAATTTGAAAAACACCTTGGGTGGGATAATTCCGTATTTTTCTGGAAGGGTCCTCCCCAAGCTCGCATGAAGTTGACTTCCAACATGCTGCTCTTGACTGGGAGTGTGTTACAGAGAGGTTCCCAATTCCTCTCCATCCCTTCTCACTGCTCTCCATAAATAAACTTTCCCAGCCTCTGTTTTGCATCCTGGGGGTATCGTTCCCTTCTGTCTCCAGGATCACTTACCCGGGGTGGGATGATGGGAGCCAGGAGCTCGTGCAGAGCCCTGCAGGATGTGTGGAGTGCACCTGCCTTGCTAATTACCACATGCCAGCTTTAATTGCACGACTGCGGCAATGGGATCACACCACTTCCCCTGACATGTTGTGACTGGAACAGCCCACGTCGATTCCTTAGCTACCTGTTGCCCCAAAATGAAATATTTGTCTTCTCTGACACAAATTATAATTATCCCAAGGAACCTGGAGCTTCTTCCTCCTCCCCTCCCCCTCTTTTTCTCTTCCTAATTATCACTGTGGCTCCCAATGGAAGTGGTTGGTATAGATGCTCATTAGCCAAATACCTTCTTTAGCAATTACCAGAAATTTAGGGAGCCAATTTGGAAAAAAACACCGCAGAGTTTTGCCTTTGGAAGGGTCTCAGGTGCAGCTCCAACTCTGTTGGTGTAAATGTGAGAAGCTGCAGCGATGCAGCTGCATTCCCTTGAAGCAGAGACAAATTTAGCTCTCATTTAAAACCCGGACACCAAATTTTATTGATTGATATTGAAGCTATAAATTGAGCCTGACTTTAGCAGGCCTGAGCCTACCCAGCACCAGGAGCTTTCCACAGAGAGACGAGATTTACACTGGCCCAGGATCCTGATTGAAATCCTGTGACCTTTCATTATTTTGTGGTGAAGTAATTTCAGCTCAGCCCTGACAAGCCCAGACGGTCAAACCCAGCCTCCAAGCCCCACCAGAACACCAGGGAACACGTTTCTTGTGCACCCGGAATTTTTGTGGAGCTCTTGAGGCTCTGCTTGGTGTTCGTATCTCGGGTGAAAGGTCTCAGAACCTTTAACTCAGTGAAAATTGTGGCAACCTTGCCATTTCACAGCGTCAGACTCTGAAATATGAAGAACAGACCTGAATTTTCTGACAGGAGAACCCCAGCTGTGGGAGCAGCCAGGAGGTGGCTCGGGTGGGGACATTGTTTCCCACAGGAATGAAGGACTGCAGATGGATTTGGGGAGGTTTTATCCCCAAATCTTTTAATCTTTTTAACGCTTTTAATCTTTTTATCCAGCTTTTCACGGGGGCAGAGGGTGCACAGGCTGGCACAGGCGCTGGGCACCCAGTGGGGATGATGGTGGGGACATTGATGGGGACAATGATGGGGACATTGATGGGGACATTGATGGGGACATTGATGGGGACAAGGATGGGACAATAATGGGGACATTGATGGGGACATTGATGGGGATGATGATGGGGACATTGATGGGGACAATGATGGGGACATTGATGGGGACAATGATGGGGACATTGATGGGGACATTGATGGTAACAATGATGGGGACATTGATGGGGACATTGATGGGGACATTGATGGGGGCATTGATGGGGACATTGATGATCACAATGATGGGGACAATGATGGGGACATTGATGGGGACAATGATGGGGACATTGATGGTCACAATGATGGGTGTGGATGATGTTGGTGGCAATGATGGGGACAATGGGGATGATGATGGTGACAATGATGGGGACATTGATGAGGACATTGATGGTGATGATGGATGAGGATGAGGGTGGTGGTGATGATGGGGACAATGGGGATGATGATGGTGACAATGATGGGGACATTGATGGTGATGATGGATGAGGGTGGTGGCCATGATGGGGACAGTGGGGATGATGATGGGGACAGTGGGGATGAGAGATCCAACAAAAGGGAGACAGAGATCCAAGAAAAGCTTGGGATTGGTTCCGTTCAGGACAGCGGAACTTTGCTGCGGCCGGGTGTCTCCATGTGCTGGTGGTTCCAGCAGGAGCTTGCCAGAATCTGGATTTCCAGTCCCACACCAGACCAGGAGAGCTAAGGAGGGGCCAGTCAGTGCAATTCCAGCCCTGGAGGAGAGGAGGGAACGCAGGCTTTGGAAAACAGAGTGTTGTAGGAGTTGAGCTGAGGGCGTGAGGCGCTGGCTGAGCTCCCAGCTTTGTCACCGTTTTTGGGTGACCTTGGCCGAGTCACACAATCTTTCTTTACCTGAGAGCTGTGTGTGGGAGTGATGATGTCTCCCTGGGCAAAAAGGTGCCTTCCCTGCTGCTCTCTGATGCTCAGGTGTCTGGGATCGCAGGTGTTCCTAGAAATTGGGGACATTACAGGATAGATTGTCCCATCCGACGCGTGTCGGAGAGAGCAGAGCTCCATAAATACAGACATAATCACCCCCAAGCCTGCTGGATCCCTTCCTCCGTGCTGCAGTCCTGACAGATGTGCTCCCAGCAAGATTCCCCCAACATTCCACGGCCGAGCAGAGCGCCGGATGCCGGGGAAAACAAAAGAAGAAGATTAATTAGGCTGTCATTGTGTGAAATTGGGTTTGGGGACGGCAGGCACGCTCGGCAGCCTGCACGGAGCTGGGCCATTTTTTTAATTAGAGGAACTGAGAGGGGGGAAAGGAGCCAGGTCGTGAGGGGCAGGGGTGTCACTGTGAGACATGAAACGAGCACGACACGGACACGCTGCTGTTCTCAAGGTAAAAAAGGGAAGTTTATTTTCTGACTCCAGCATTTGCAGATTTCCTAAAGTGCCAGTGGGTTGGAGGGTGACAGTGCCACCTCTCCAATGACACTGGACAAACCAACAGCCCATCAAACTTCTCTCCTCCTCCAGA
Organism: Euphonia xanthogaster; assembly: GCA_034509185.1. Classification (NCBI taxonomy): domain Eukaryota; kingdom Metazoa; phylum Chordata; class Aves; order Passeriformes; family Fringillidae; genus Euphonia; species Euphonia xanthogaster. The sequence continues at coordinate 1,251,463 of JAYDZK010000080.1, read as the reverse complement.
AAAGAATGCAAAACAATAATGATTTAAAGAAAGTGTGTGAGAAAGTTCCTGACAAGAATGCAAACATCAGAAGGCTCAGAAAAACTTTAAGGATCAGGGTGACACAGGGGCCTTGCCCGGGGGCTGTGGAGTTTGTTTGGGGACGTGGGGACGTGGGGAAGGGTCGGGGTGGTGCCCTGCTGCCCCAACACTGCTCCCTGCAGAGCCTGGGGGCACCAAGCGTGCTGGGGTGGAACAAATACCCCTCGTGGGCACTCACAGGTTAAACTGAAGAGCTTAAGGCAGGCCTGACAACCAGACCCAAGTTTGGAAGCCACAGAGACACTTTTTGAATCCTTATCCCAATTTTGTCCCCCAGTAAATAAATTGTTTTAAAGCTGAAATCTTAAAATCACTCAGGCTTTCAGTGACTGCCTTGGATATTTTATTTTTTTTTTTTCTCCCCAGCCAGAAAGCCAAATTATACAGGTTATATCCCATGTAATTCCTTTTCTGGCTCTATCTTATCTCCAGCTCTTAGCTGATGTGATTGAAAAACTCTGCCATTCCATGACATAAATCCCAATAAAGCCCCAAAGGCCAGCCAGGAGCAGGTCCAGTCGCTTTAAAGTGCTGCTCTCTCTTTATATCTAAATATTTTTATGTCTTGATTTATTTTTTAATTAATTCTTTTTAATGAAAGGAAGGGGAAAAATTCAAATTGCACCTCCTGATGCTGTGCTGGAACAGCAGTGTGGGAAGTGGGGAGGAGAGAAAAGCATTTGGATGCATTTGGATCTGGAGCTGTTGTATTTTGCAGCGACCAAATACCCAAATTTTCCCATTTATTTGTCACTTTCTTATTTTATTTGTCAGTTTTTTATTTTATCTGTGTGACTGAGCTGTGAGTCTCGTGTTCCTGAGAGCAAACCACCCTCCAGGGCCAGCCCAAAAAAAGAACATTGTCTCAGACTTTAAATTCTTCATGGCTCAAGTGGCTGAATTCCCAGCTTTTCTCCCTGTTTTCAGCACAGCAGCAAAAGGGAAAAAAAGGTTCCTTGGTTTCTGGGCAAAGCTCTGAAAAGGGGTGGAAATATCAGAAATTTTTGGTCCATCTGCTGTCTGAGCTGTCTCTGCTCCTGCATCAAATTAGAGGGATTTTGGGAAGGAATTCCTGGCTGGGATGGAATTCCCAGAGCAGTTGTGGCTGCCCCTGGATGCCTGGAAGTGTCCAAGGTTGGATCACCTGGAATTGTGGGAGGTGTCCCTGTGGGATGAAATTATAGAGGGACACAGCAGGGATGAAAGTTTGGGGGTTTTTTTAATTTATTTGTTTCTTTGGGGTTTTAATGCCCCCAAACCACATTTCAGACTGAATTCTCAGGTGGGACACTGAGATTTACACAGGTTCCTCTCTGAGGCTGAAATGCTCCTTGTTAAGCTGCTCAGGGAAACAGTGGGATTCTCCAAGACGGAAAAAAACCTGGATTAAAAGAATTTTAAAATTAAAATTAATTTAAATTTAAATTTTTAAAAAATTAAAAATTCTGGATACAGATTGGTGTTTAAGGTCTGCAGGTTCATGGAATTACCAAGGGACCTTCAAGATCTTCCAGTCACCCCAGCAGCTCCAGCTCCACCCCTAAATGTTGTCCCCAAGGGCCACACCCAGCAGCTCCACCCCCAAACTTTGTCTCCAAGGGCCACACCCAGCAGCTCCACCCCCAAACGTTGTCCCCAAGGGCCACGCCCAGCAGCTCCACCCCAAACGTTGTCCCCAAGGGCCACGCCCAGCAGCTCCACCCCCAGACGTTGTCCCCAAGCGCCACGCCCAGCAGCTCCACCCCAAACCTTGTCCCCAAGGGCCACGCCCAGGTGCCTCCTGAGCACTCCCAGACACCAATTCCATGGAGCAAATTCTTCCAAGGCCTGACACCTCTTCCCGCGGAAAATCCATTTCCAAAATCCAACCTGAGCCTGCCTGGCACACCTCGGGGCCATTTCCTCTCTTCCTGTCACTTGAAACCGACCCCACCTCGCCCCAGCCTCCTCTCAGAGAGCTGCAGCTCCCCCCAGATTTCAAACCACTCAAACAATTTCAAACAAATCACCAAATCTCCCCCACCGTGTTTATCGAGGATGTTTTGGAGGCAGAATTGCCTTGGCCTGAGCTGGATATAATTTTTGCTGGCATGACAAGTTGGGATTAGAGCTGGCATGCCACGGGCAGGATTTAGTGCTTCATCTCTTTGTATTCACCTCAGTCAATAAGGCAGGAAATTTATTTACTGCCCAGAGTCGGTTCCTGTCTGGAGCGTTGTTTCAGCAGCTGGAAATGGCTGGAACAATCCATGGATCTGGTTTGGAATGAATGACTTTCAACGCCCCAGGAGAAGGATGAGCAAACCTGTCTGTGCTGTATTGACAGAGAGATGAATTTCCCCTCCAAGTTGGATCCCGTGGATTTGTTGGTTCTTCTTGAGAAAGTTTTCAGTTTGATTGTTGTTTCCGCTGGATCTTTAACGTCCCTCCCATCCCAAACCAGTCTGGGTTGCTGTGGTTTTTAGCAATCCAGACCCAAATGTGGCCTGGATTCCCAGTAAGGCAGGGTAAATCCCAGGGACTTTGACAGAGCTTGGTGAGTTTCAGGCATTTGAGAAAGTTTTGGTATTTTTTATTTTTGTTAGTAAGCACATCCCTCCTTAGTAAGCCAAAAGTTGGGGGGGGGAAAATCAGAAATTCCTCTTTCTGCTCCAGGGAAGCTCCTGATTCCCTGGGAAGTTTAAGAGACTTTCTCCTTTGCTTAACAAAAAACCAAAAACAAAAAAAAAAAGAAAAAATTAATTGGAAATGACAAGAGGAAAATGATCCAGCTGAATGCTTTGATAAGCAATCAAGGCTTAATAGATTAGAAAATATAATTAATTACTTAATTATACTCAAAGTGGTTGTTGTTGGGAGATTGTTCAGTGAAAAGCCATTGTTGGGGGGGAGGATGTGCCCGTGGAATGAATGCTGGGCTGCAGGAAGCCTTTGGGGGGAGCAGACAAGCTGTTCCATGCTCACATTCCTCAAATCCCAAAAGGTTTTTACAAGGAGGAGCTTCCCCAGAGGGTGCTGGGCACTGCCCAATGTCTTGGTTTGAAAAAACAGGGATTTGAGGTGTAGGGAACACCCTGGAAGAGGCCACCCCGAGCTGGAGACAGGAGCTCCATCTGTGTCATTCCCAAGAGAACAACATCTCATGGATTAAAGGATGCTGTGGCTTCCCAGCTTGGATTTTTGGGCTGTGTGATGTGGCCCTGCCATCTGGAACATGTCCTGGTCATTCCTGTGGTGCCTGATCCTCAGAACAGCTCCTTGTGCTGCCCCCAGACGGATTTAAGCAGGAATCACTGACCCCTTTAATGGTTTGGAGCACAGATTCCAAATGGCCTTGAATTTTTAAGTAATACCCCCCCCAAATTTCACCCTGCTCCTTTTAATTTCAGGGGGAGTTCTGAGGAAAGAATAATTCTGATACTCCAAAAATGCACTGCACATTTTTCCTGTCCTGGTCATATTTCCCTGGAAGAGCCTGTGAGCTCCTAATGGTGGCAGTAACTTTTCCATAGGTTGAAATAAGTGACTGGTTTGGGTTTATTTCCTGAAAAACACATTTCCCATCTATACAGTAAATGAACTAAAGGCAGCTATGAGGAGCTGCTTACTCACCAGCTTTAGCAGCAGAAGAGGAGAAATTCCTTTGGAATTGCACAATAAAACTTCAGGAGCACCAAATTAGTCGTGTTTTGCCTCATTGACACAGAGTATTTTCCAGCCAAAGTTTTCCTTGGGCAGCTTTCCTTGCCTGGCTCAGGAATCCAGGTTAAATCTCCCTCCAAGTGGGACGCAGGAAGGTCCAACTTGAACAATTCCTTCCCCCTCCCCATTGCTGGGTTGGGAATAGAGGACTGGATTTTCCCTGGAGTGGTTCAAGCTGTGGAGGAGGCAGCAGAAATCTCAGTGAAATCCTGGATTCCATGAGCTGAGATCCACCCTTGGGAGAAGGATTGATGGATCTTCCATGGGAGAAGGATTGATGGATCTGTCCCTGGGAGAAGGATTGATGGATCCATGCTTAGGAGAAGGATTGATGGATCCCCTCCTGGATTCCATGAGCTGAGATCCACCCTTAGGAGAAGGATTGATGGATCCCCTCCTGGATTCCATGAGCTGAAATTCACCCTTTGGAGAAGGATTGATGGATCCCCTCCTGGATTCCATGAGCTGAGATCCATCTCCAGGAGGACTGATGGATCCATCCCTGGAAGAAGGATTGGTGGATCCACCCTGGGAGAAGTAGTGATGGATCCATTCCTGCTTCCCATGGCACCAGCAGGAAAAAGGTTGCTCAAAAATGTTGTTCTGATTCCCAGCCACCGCCAGACAAACATTCCTGCTCCCTGTGCTCTGCTGGGGCTGTTGCTGGATGTGGCACTTGGAAAAGTATCCCAGGATCTCAGCCTTTGGAAAGGCTTCACTTTAATTCTGTTCCACTTGCATTTACCTGCCACTCTCCATCAGTGTCTCAAACCCAGAAGCTCTTTTGGGGCTGTTTAGGGGGCTTGGGCTGCAGTTTCTTTGCTCATTTTTTATTTCCTTGAGTTTGGACCAAGCCCTGGCTGGAAGAAATCTGGAAAAAAGAGCAGAAACCTCATTCCCAAGTTGTGGATTTGTTTGTAAAAGAGGCTTGTGGGAGTGTCCTGGTTTGCTAAGGAAGTGTTAAAGATGGAGATTGTTAATCTGGGGTCCAGACGTGGGAAGGACAGAGGGACACCCAGGTGAAGGAGCTGGGGCACAGCTGGGAGGTTTGGGATCTGACAACATCAAAGGAACACAAATTAACAGGAAGGAGCTTTGGTGGGAGGCAAACAGTTGGTGGGAATGAGCTGAGCTCGGTGGGGTCAGATCTGCCTTTGAAGATAAGAGCTCAGCTCCTGCAGCTGTGCTCCAAAGCCTCCCAAAGCCTCCCAAAGGCTCCTGCTGCTGGATTCTGGGATGGACAGCACAGCTAAAAGAGTTTGAGGCACGAAATCACCCAATCTGCACTCAAATGCATCATCCTGGGGGTGCTCAGCCTGGAGAAAAGGAGACTCAGGGGTGCCCCCCGTCCCTCTCTGCAGCTCCTGGAAGGTGCCTGTGCTCAGCTGGGGCTGGGCTCTGTCTCCAGGAGCTGACAGAACCAGAGCACACAGCCTCGAGCTGTGCCAAGGGAAACACAGGCTGGATATTGGGAAAAAAATATAGGTTGGATATTAGGAAGTCGGTGGGATCCTATCCTATGGGTAGGATATTGGGAAAACCCTAATCAGGATATTAGGGAAAAAATACAAGTTGGATATTAGGAAGTCAGTGGGATCCTATCCTATAGGTAAGATATTGGGAAAGACCTAATCAGGATATTAGGGAAAAAATATAGGTTGGATATCAGGAAAAGGTTTCTTACAGAAAGGGGGATAAAGTTCTGGAATGTTCTGCCCAGGGAGGTGGTGGAGTCCCCATCCCTGGGGGTGTTTAACAAA
>JAYDZK010000080.1:1224806-1238179 GCA_034509185.1 Euphonia xanthogaster | reverse complement strand
GCAGAACAGAACCTCCCTGAATTTTGAGTAACACCTTTTCATGCAGGCCAGAATCAATGTGAATTTTGGGTAACACCATTTCGAATTTTAGGTAACATCTTTTCATGCAGGCCAGAATCAACCTGAATTTTGGGTCACACCTTTTCAATGCAGGCCAGAATCTCCCTGAATTTTAAATAACACCTTTTTATGCAGGCCAGAATCAACGTGAATTTCAGGTAACACCTTTTCAATGAAGGCCCAAATCAACCTGAATTTTGAGTAACACCTTTTTATGCAGAACAGAATCTCCCTGACTTTTGGGTCACACCTTTTCAATGCAGAACAGAACCTCCCTGAATTTTGAGTAGCACCTTTTTATGCAGAACAGAACCTCCCTGAATTTTCAGTAACACCTTTTTATGCAGGCCAGAATCAACGTGAATTTTGGGTAACACCTTTTCATGTAGGCCAGAATTTCCCTGAATTTCAGGTAACATCTTTTCATGCAGGCCCAAATCAACCTGAATTTTGGGTGACACCTTTTCAATGCAGAACAGAATCTCCCTGAATTTTGGGTAGCACTATTTTGAATTTTGGGTAACACCAGGCCAGATTCTCCCTAAATTTCAGGTAACACCTTTGTCATGCAGGCCAGAATTTCCCTGAATTTTGAGTAACACCTTTTCATGCAGGCCCAAATCAACCTGAATTTTGGGTGACACCTTTTCAATGCAGAACAGAACCTCCCTGAATTTTGAGTAACACCTTTTCATGCAGGCCAGAATCAATGTGAATTTTGGGTAACACCTTTTCATGTAGGCCAGAATTTCCCTGAATTTCAGGTAACACCTTTTCAATGCAGAACAGAACCTCCCTGAACTTTGGGTAGCTCCAGCTGCTCCAGCTGTTTTTGAGAGGAGCGCTTGGGGAAGCTGCTGAGCTGGGAACCTCTCCAGTGTCACTTGGACTTTGACAAGGAGGATTTGCATTCCTTAAACTCCCACGGCTGAATCTTTTGTCTTCCTGCTGTAGCTGGGGATTTGTGTAAATTGTGCTCCTAACAGGAGCTCTGTTTGAAGCGTGTGGCTGCTTGGATGCCACTTTTATTCCCTTTAGAGTGGAGATCCGTGGGGCGTGGGCTTGAGAAGTCAATACTGGGAAACTAATCCATCTCCAGGGCTCAAAACTCACTGAAAACTTCCACTTCTCACAGGGGAACAGCTCCAGGCTTTGCTTAATTAACTGTTTGCAATTTTGGATAGGATAACGAAATCACCATGGAATGGTTTGGGTGGGAGAAGACCTCAAAGGCCACCCAGGGCCACCCCTGCCATGGCAGGGACACCTCCCACTGTCCCAGGGGGCTCCAGCCTGGCCTTGGACACTTCCAGGGCTCCAGGGGCAGCCCCAGCTCCTCTGGGAATTCCATCCCAGCCCCTCTCCCAATATGCCTTCCCAAAATCCCATCCAAACCTGCCCATGGAATCCTGGAATGGTTTTGGGTTGGAAGGAACTCAAAGGCCACCCAGCCCCGCCATGGGTCCCACAGCTCCCACTCTTCTGGCCTGGGGGACTCCCAGGGCTCCAGGGGCAGCCACAGCTCCTCTGGGAATTCCATCCCAGCCCCTCTCCCAATATTTCTTCCCAAAATCCCATCCAAACCAGCACATGGAATCCTGGAATGATTTGGGTTGGAGGAGATCCCAAAGCTCACCTGGTCCCACCATGGGTCCCACACCTCCCACTATCCCAGGGTGCTCCAAGCCCCATCCAGCCTGGCCTTGGGCACTTCCAGGGATCCAGGGGCAGCCACAGCTCCTCTGGGAATTCCATCCCAGCCCCTCCCCACCCTCCCAGGGAAGGATGGAGTGTGGCAGAGAGTTCTGCCCTAAGGGCCAAACCCAAAATGTCCATTGTGTGTCTGACTCCGGAGCTCCTTCTCCTGCTGATTTCTGTCTTTTAGGGCTTCACGTAAGAATTGGGCAGTGCTGGTTTTGGAAATGAAAAGAGAAATGAAAAGAGAAAAATTAAAGAGAAGATTTTTCAGAAAATGCTGTGCAGGGACACAGCAGCTCAGAGGACTGAGCCCATCCCTGGCAGTGCCCAAGGCCAGGCTGGAGCCACCTGTGACAGGGAAAGGTGTCCCTGCCCATGGCAGGGGTGGCACTGGGGGGGGTTTAAGGTCCCTCCCAACCCAAACCATTCCAGGATTCCATGTTAAATCCCCCCAGGGATGGGGACTCCACCCTCACGATCCCAGGGCTGTGTTTATTTGTCGGGATTTTTTAAAAATTTATTTGACTGGAATTTGTTCTGACTTTTATTTTTTTGTCTCTTGGAGGCCAAAGCAGCTGAAAAGGCCCAGCTCAGGTCACAGCTGGGTTGTTTCAGTCTCTGCACAAACAGTCCTCACCTCAAAGAGCTCCGGGCTCCAAGGACAAGCAGGGGCAGGACTGAAGCTTCTCATTTTACAGCTCATAAAATGACTTGTGCAAGGTTATAGCTGAGTGTCTCAGGTATGAGTTCCATAGCAGGAGTGGGGAAAAAAAAAAAGAAATTACCTCAGAACCTCGAACAAAAACATTTCTAAAATTAATTCTCTGCAACTTAGACGATATTGAATGTGTTTTGTTGATCTCTGGATCTGTAAAAATAGAACAGCAACAGCTTTGTGTGGAGCCAACAGCATCCCCAGTGTTTTCCATCATTTTCCTGGATGAGTGCTGGCACAATTGTCCCCACAACTGCAGCAGTTCCCACAGCCAAGGCTGGGTCCTGGAAAAGCTTTCTGGGGGCTCAGGTGTCACCTGGGGTCACCTGAGAGTAAATAAAAGCTGAGCCCTGGGGTTACTGCAAAAGCAGAGCTGTTTTCCAGGGAAGGACAGGACTCCTTGTGGGACATTTTCCCTCTGGCCAGGAAGGTTTGACTTGCCCTTGTGGTTCTTTTCTTGGTTCTAGAGGCTCCCCAGGGGCTGTCAGGGGTGGCATCTCTGCCTTCAGTCTTCACTGGAGGACAAAGCTTCTCACCTTCGTTTGACACAATTATTTCTTTAATTTCCTTAGTGAAATCCAGGCCCCAAAAGAGAGGAAGAGCAGCACAAGGGCCAGGCCTGAGAACCCCTTGCTGGGCCTCATTATCCTCAAAATGCTCTACAAATTAACCTGCAGCACCCTGATTTGATTTAACCTGCAAATTCACCTGCTGCATCTCTTTTGTTTTATTTTTACACTGACAAAGAACACCCACCCAGCCACATGTACCTCAGTGATTGGTACGTGCAGAGACCTTGGAAGTGAAAATTAGCAAGAAATTCTATAAAGTCACTGGAAAAAGGCTGGAAAACCCCGTGTTTATCACTTTTTAGGGATGTTGTGGGAATCCTGGGCCCTTGTGGAATCCTCTGGATCCTTCCCCCGCAGGAAAATCCCCAGAGCAGAAAGCCTTGAAGAGACTTACCATGGAGTTTTCCCCACTTGGGCAGGCAGAAAGGGCTTCCCATGGAGTCTTGCACTTCCCCATGAACCACCCCTGTTCCCTTCCCCAGATGTCCCAAACTCTCCTGGTTTCTCCTTTCCCTGTTCCCTCACTGGTTGTGGTATCCCTGGGTGGCCAGCCCCATCCTCCCTGGAGGGCAGTGCCCTTTGTGCCACCCCTGTGCCCTCCCAGACTTAATTTTGGGAGACCACGTGGTCTCAACTTTAGTCCCTGGCTTCCCTTTGGAATTCTGGAATAAACCTTCACCCTACAAAAGGCCCTTCTGCCCCTCTGGGCTGAGCTGGCCATGGTGAGTGTGGTATGAGGACCTGACTGCTTGGCCTGAATTCCTCCCCAAGCAGCTTTCCCACAGGAGATGCTCCCTGGGGAATAAAGGCAGCAGCTTCCACCACCTAAACCCCACACTGCTCCAGTCCCTTTTGTGAAAAACACGTTCACCCTCCTGTGAAAATTGAAAAAGTTTACTAAAGGACAAGAGGAGACAAAGCAAAGCAAAGATCATGGCCCCAGCCAAGAGCACCCTGTTCTCTTTGGGGATACCCCTTAAATACCTTTAATTACATGTTCACAGACCCTTCTGCATAGCAAACCTTTCCCCAAACCAATTTACATGTTCCAGGAATTGTTCAGCCCAGCTCCTCCTTGGGTCTGCCTTGCAGAGCTGTGGACTGGCTGTGGGTTTTGTCCATTTTTTATCATCACCTCCAGTTTTTGGGCCTTGGTGCACTCTGCCTTCAGAGGGTGGGTGCTGGTGGTTGGCAGATCCGTGCAGGTGTCCTCATCCTGTGTTCACTGGGTGTTATCCCACCCCAGCAGGAATTTTAACACAAGCACACTGATATCAGCTATTCCACCCCTGTGTCTAAGCTTAATTAACAGCAGAAATAAAAACTGTGTCTCTATTACAAAGTTACTTTAACACCACGCACATAAAACCCAATTTAATATTTGTGAAAAGTCAATATTACAACATGCACCTGCAGCCCTCTGACTCCAGGTTTGGAGCTTGCAGCCAGGCCTCAGGTGCTTAATGGGCTGGGTGTTATTGCTGCCCTGCCAGGACCTCCATCCCTCAGCTCTCCGGAGCACAAACAGTCCTTGGCTTTTATGGAATCATAAAACGCTGCCTTAAACCTGAGGCCAGCTCAGCCCTGACAGGGACTGGCACGGATATTGCTTTATCCAGGGGAGATCCATGTTCTTGTGAATCCACAAGTGAGCACAGTTGTCCCATCCAATTCCACCCAGCAGTTTGTCCTCTGCATCCCTGCCACTCAGCTGCCGTGTCAAATCATATCTGCAGCTGAATTCCAGCTCTTGGAAGGATTTTGGGATCTCTCCAGCGTTCTGCAGGGGATCCACATCAAGAGGAGCTCTGACCCTGCAAAGTTTCCCAATTAGCTGTAATGCCTTTGCTTTTTCCATGCTTTTTTTTTTTTTTGGGGGGGGGTGGGGGGTGGGGATGAAGTGCACCGAGCAATGAAAATTTGGGAGAAATTAGCTCTGCTGGTCTGCACTTAAAGTTCAGCCTGGAAAATCAAAAGGCATTTGTTCCAAGATTGGATTATGTGTAGGATATCTCCAGCTATAATGAGCTCAGGTTTGCTGGCAGCGTTAGAATCAACTCTCGCCTCTCTCTCTCTCTCCTGCCACATGTTTTTCTCCCTCAGAGCATATTTCTTTCGACTTGATCAGCTCATCTCTTGCAGATGATAAAATTATCTGCAAAGATTTGTATCTGATGTTGTGCCATAAATCATATTTAGTCGCAGGATTAACATTTGCAAGCGTAGAATATTTATGGAAGGGGGGGGGAAAAAACCACGAAGAAAAAAAGCAGGTGGGGGGCTGGCAGTTTCTGAGGATTTACATAAGGAAGAGCTGGGATTCAGGAGGGATCTGGCAGGGTTTGGAAATCCATTTGTACAAGGTGTGGATGTGCTCAGCTCTGGTGAGCAGCAGCGGAGCTGCTTGGGCAGTGTTTATCTGGGGGAGGTTGGATGATAAAGAAGGCGGGGAGCCGTGACCTTGGGTGAGCAGCTTTGTCCTGGAAGCACTAAACAGATGTTCCAGCTGTGCTGGCACCACCCCTGCTGCCAGCTGCTTCTGCCTTTGACATTCCCAGGTTGGTCTGGGCACTCTGGAAGCACTCAGCACCTTTCCAGGCACTGGGAAAAGGGGATGGGTTTTTGGAAGCTGCTGGGTTTACAAACCCCTTGGTTTGGTTTTCAGAGCTGGGTCATCCAAAAGAATCAGAACTGAGCAGTTTGAGCATCTGCCCACAAACTGGGGAAAGGGGGAGAGGGAGGGAGAGCAGCTCCCTCTGCTCTGGCTCCAGCACTGCCAGGCAGGATCCATCCGGGAGTGGGGACACAGATCATGGAATCCTGGAATGGTTTGGGGTGGGAGGGGCCTTAAAATCATCCCATGCCACCCCTGACATGGCAGGGACACTTCCCACTGTCCCAGCTTGCTCCAACCTGGCCCTGGACACTTCCAGGGATCCAGGGGCAGCCACAGCTCCTCTGGCAATTCCATCCTGGCCCATCCCCACCCTCCCAGGAAGGAATTCCATCCCAATATCCCTCTGGCAGTGTAACACCACTGTCCATACAGAAAGCCCCTTTCCCTCCCTTTTGTCAGTGCCCTGGAAGGGGCTCTAAGATCCCCCTGGAGCATCTCCACCTCCCGCAGCTCTCCCAGCCTGGCAGTGCTGCCCCAGAGGGACCTGAACGTGCTGCGGGGAGCTGGGAGCCCTCAGGGCTTTCTCCTGTGGGCTGATCCCGGGGGGATTGAGGCCGGTTGGGATTCCTGGTGGCGCTGCACGAGTTGGGTTGGCTGCAGGAACGCGCGGCTCAGCTGCTGTTCTTTGCTCCCGTTTCTGGCGCAGGTCCCTCACCACATGAAGACCTTACCCTACTACAGCTACGACCAGCCCGTGATCGGCTACTGCCAGGCCCACAAGCCCCTCCACGTCAACAAGGGCTACGAGACGGTGTCCAGGGAGCCAGCAGAGAGCTCCACCCTGGACCTGGGCCGCGACCACAGCTTCATCGCCACCATCGCGCGCTCCGCCGCCCCCGCCATCTACATCGAGAGAATACCCAACTAACGTTGGCCACCGCCTCCGGGGACAGCTCTGGGAGGGACATTTGGTCCTGGAGGAGACCAGGCAAGGTGTTCCGAGGCCGCCGTTCCAGCGGGAAACGCTCCCGAGGGCCAGGGATAGCGGCGGCCTCCGCGCGGCGCGGAACGCGGCGCGGAGAACTTCAGGATTTCCCTTTGCTTTAAACTTTCAAACAAATTCCTCGGTGTAAATATTAAAAGAGAGAGAGAGAGAGAGAGATTGTCGAGTTCTTATTAAAAAGAACGACAGCGACAGCCGACAGCAAATAGATTTCACTCTAGCTACATAAAGGGATGGATTAAGAGTTTTGTTTGTATATTTGATTTTTCTACATTGCACGGTTCCGGGGAAGGAGAACCACAGGTAAAAATAAATGGGGTGGGGAGGGCGAGGCTCTGGGGAGGGTCAGCCATGTTCCCTTATTAAGTGTTTATTACAAAGATCCGTTGACTATTTTTGTTCTTTTTAAACCAACAAAAGATAGCTCTATATTTTCTTTTTTTCCTTTCGGGGGTTGGTTTTTCGGTTGGGATTTTTTTTTTTGGGAGGGGGGGGAGGTGTTGTTTTTTTAAGTGGTTGAGCATTAATATTTCAACCTTCAGACATGGGCATTAAAGCTTATGTTGAACCAAAAGGACCTTGGCAATTGATGCAGCAGAAACAAAGAAACTCGGGTGCATGTACATTTAAGGCACAGGCTGTACACTACGGAGGAGGCTTTTGATTTTTTTATCTTTATTGTGCTTCATTGTTGACACTCTAAATCCTTTTTGGGCTCTAAAAAAAAAAACGGGGAAATACTGCAACAGAGTCACAACTCAGATTTCCAGGCCAGTGGTGCTTGTTACACAAAATTCGTGGACGTTTGGGAACCAAAATGGAAGAGAAGTGCTTGAAATGGATCAGAAGGAGAAATCTTTTAAAGAGCATTTAGTGCAACTCACTGGCTGACAATTTCTAAAACACAGCAGAATGTGTAACGTTGTTTTTTTGGTTTGGGTTTTGGTTTTGTTTTTTATTAATTATTATGATCAGTTAGTTTTTGTGTAGTTTTTATCAATAAAATGATGACAACAAACAAACAAACAAACAAACAAAAAAAGAAGTGGTGGAAAAAGAAAATAAACATATTATTTTGTGGTTGGGACACCACAGCCACGGTACTGCTTGAATGATTTCTCTGGGTGTGTGACACGGGGACAATGCTGGGTCCTGTTCCTCCCTTCTTGGAAGGAAATCTGGGAATTGTTCTGAATTTAAAAAAACCTGAGTCTGAAGAAGCTCAATTCATTTGGTTTGTCTAAAAAAAGAGGTGGTTTGGGGGCTGGGGGAGGGGAAGAGAGGGAACACAACTTTTTTTTTTAGACTAAAAGTTGGGTTTTTAACCAGAAGGGAAGTTTTTTCATCTGCAAACCTGAGCTGGAGCTAAACCAGCTCAGATTAGAACACAAGGGATGAGTTTTTATCCAGAGGGGGAATAACACATTGACAAAGTTTAGGACTGAATGAATTTGGTGATTATTTCAGGTATTTATTTGGGTGCATTGTGCAAAATCTTGGCCACAAGGCTTAATGAATTCCAGCAAGGGCTGACTGCTGTCTCATAGGCACAATATTCTATTGTCTCCTGTGTTTCTCACCTGGAAAACTGATTTATTTTTCCCTGGAAGGCAGGGAAGGATGGGGATGGATGTGCTGGGCTAGGCAGGGAAATGTGGACACACAGAATGAACCTGAAGCATGGAAGGTAATGCATTTAGAATTAAGTGTTGGGCAGGAAATGAAAAGAAAATGGAGTGAAAATCCAGGTGAGGAGTTTCCAGATCAGATTCTCCTGAGATCTGTCAGCCCTGGCAGTGCCATGGATGGAGGGGAAAACTGCTCCAAGCAGGAGTTTAAAACACTGACCCATGCAGCTGAAAATGAAAGAGCTCCCACCCATTCCTGTCAGCTCCAGGCCAGCAGGAGGATGCATTCCAATAAATATCCAGAGGGGAACAGCATCCCTGTGCTCCTGAAGGATGAGAATGGAAATGTTTTTATTTTTAAGGATCATTAATGGTAATTGTATAATCCAGGTGTAATTTTTGAGAGGCTCGTTCTGTGTCTGCCAGGACTGGGGAAGGAAATGTCACCCAGAAATATTTCTTGTCTTGGTGTGTTTTTTTCCTTAGCCCCCCCACCTGCTGGGCATGTGGATATTGGAGGATTTATTGTTTATTTTTTAATTCCATTTATAATCATCTTGAATGCAACTTCCCCCTGTGCTCTGGGAAAAGCTGCTGAAAGAGAAGGTAAAACTAAACAAACTCCCCCTTCCTTGTTTCCTTATTTCAAAATAACCCAATTTTAGCATTGATTTGGAGGATGTTTGGAACTGACATTAGATTACAGATTTTCTTGGCAATTAGTGGGAATCGTGGAAACAAAATAAACTCCTGTGGGCACAATCTCTGGGTAAATTCATGGTTTTCTGCCTGAAATGTTGCTGGGTTTCCTCTGTTTATGCTCTGATGCCAGTCTGGATAAGAAACCCATAACTTCTGTTTGTATCCTTAAAAATAAAGGAGAAAATCCTCCAAGAATGAATTGATGGCATGAAGTTAAACCTTCCTCAAGCGCTAAAGGTCTGGAAGAGCCAAAAATTTGTGTCCTGGATTGCTTTGGACCAAAGCAGAAGGTATTGGGCTGAGCGCGAGGGATCAGACCAAGACGAGCTGATGTGGGGCTCGAAATATAAATATATAAATATATTTATTTTAAAAATAAATATATTTATTTAATAAATATATTTATTTTAAAAATATAAATTTTTATACATTTTATATACATTTATTTGGCTTGAATTGCAGGCAGGAGAATTAAATTTTTGATTTTACAAAAATCAAAACTTTAATTCTCCTGCCTGCAATTCAAGCCAAATAAATGTATATAAAGTGTATAAAAATTTATATCAAATTTATATCAATTTTATTTTTCCAGCCATAATGTCAAAAGTCAAGATTAATGTGTTGATCCCCAGCCTTTTGTTAGGAGCTTTAGATTTGCTGTGTTCTCTTTGAAGTCTCAGTTCCTGCACTCACGTGGTCCTGCTGCACCTTCAGCCTCAGACCTTGTCCAAACTCTCTTTAGGCCAGGCCTTTCTGCTCCTCTTCACACACTTCTGGTGAGGGAAGTGACTGCTCTGCAAGGGAGAGCGGAGAAACTCAACAGCTTTCCAGGTAAGACCCAAAAATTAAAAAATTAAACTTTGATGGTGTTCCCAGGGATTCCTCTCCCACAAAGGGGCGTTAACGAAGGGACCTCGTTAGTGAATGGTGGCTTTGGGGGCACCTTGGAGGTCACAGAGCCCCCAGAGGAGCTGCTGAGCTTCCAACCAAAGCTGAGAACTTCGTGCTCTGCAAAAAAAAACCCCAACAACTGATGGGTCTAAAGAACAGATTCCCCAGGATTTGGGGGGAAATCAGATGCTGCTTTTCTCCCTGGCTCGTATTCACCTTGCAAATGTCCATGGGGGGCTGAAATTCCCCCATCCTGGGAATGCTGGGGTGGGATCTGCATCCCAGAGCCTGTCCCAGAACTTCTCCTGCTCCCAGTTATTTCCAAGGCTGGCAATATTTTGCTGTGAGGTTTAAAAATCTTTTTGGAATAAGCTGCCCTTTTCAGCAATGAATTGCAAGTGTTCTGAAGATTGATAAACACAATTTCATCCTGACTCCCCACTGGAAAAAATCCCTGAAGGAATTTGGCACGATGGCCATGGCATATCTAGTGCTTTTATAGATATTTTCAAGCTGCATGAAGATTTAAGGCTCTAATGTAGTGTGTATTGAAAGTTATTAATTTTTAGGTGGTTTTGGCTCCTTTAAATGTCACTTGTCACTTTTTTAAAGCTGTAGAAAGGAAGGGGGGGAGTTGGTGGGGCTGTGAGTCCATCAAGCTGGAACCTTGCCTTAAATTAAGAAAAATAAATTACCTGTCTGATATAAATGCCTTCCTCACAAGGGTGAGAGCAATAAAGAAGGCTCAGACTGACTTGGAGTTTGGGCTTGTCGGAGGGCAGGAATTAAAAAACCTCCCTTGATCCCCAGAAAATGGAGGAAAGCAAATTTCAGGGACACACCACCCACTCCTCAGGGCAAGAGCAGGAAATGTTCTGACCCTGCTCGTCACTGAGAAGATGAGGTTTGATTACCTTGATTTTTAAAAGTGTCATTATCAGTATGATAAAGATAAGAATCAATTAAAAATAAGAATAAACCTGCCCCTTTTGGAGGAGAAGCTCTTGCTGGCCCATCCCTGGAAGTGCCCAAGGCCAGGCTGGATGGGGGTTGGAGCAACCTGGGACAGTGGCAGGTGTCCCTGCAGGGTGTTGAAAATGGATCTTTCAGGTCCCTTCCAACCCAAACCATTCCATGATTCTCCGATTAAAAACAATCCCATGATTCTCTGATAAAAACTCCCCAGCCTGACCCCATCCTGTAAAAGAGTTAAGCAGAAAATCTCAATAAAGAAACTCAAATTCACAGCAGAGCTGGGGCCCAAGTGGGGTAAAACACCAAATATCCCTCGTTTGCTCCAACAGCACTCAGTGCCCATTCCTGGCCTTGGGATTTAATAAACCATGGGCAGCTTAAAGTAAACCAGGCCTAGCAAGGAATGCTGTCAGTCCTAACTGGAGCCAGGGGACACATCCCAGGCACACCAGGTCAGATCCAGGCTGGCACAAACCCAGCTGTGTCTGGGGCAGGGATCTCTCAGTCTCAGTCTCAAGCTGCACCAAGGGAAATTTAGGTTGGATATCAGGAAAAAGTTTTTTTCCAAAAGGGGGATAAAGTTCTGGAATGTTCTGCCCAGGGAGGTGGTGGAGTCCCCATCCCTGGGTGTGTTTAACAAAGCCTGGATGTGGCACTGGGGGCCAGGTGTTGGGGCTGGGTTGGACTGGATGATCTTGAAGGTCTCTTCCAACCCAGTGATTCTGTGAATTCTGTGAATTCAGTGCCAAAAATGGGATTCATTTTCATGCCAAAAAAAGCCTTTTTCCATTTCTCCCCCCCTTTTCCCCCTTTTGGTGCCATGGTTTAGTTGTGGTGTTGGTGCAGGGGTTGGACTCCATGACCTTGAAGGTCTCTTCCAACCCAGTGATTCTGTGAGTTCTGTGAATTCTCTGATTCTGTGAATTCTCTGATTCTGTGAATTCTGTGAATTCTGTGAATTCCCCTAATTCAGTGTCAAAAATGGGATTCATTTACATGCAAAAAAAAAGCATTTTTCCTTTTTCTCCCCCCTTTTTTCCCCTTGGGTGCCATGGTTGAGTTGAGGTGTTGGGGCTTGTTGGACATGATCTTGAAATTCTCTTCCAGCCTGGTGATTCTGTGAATTCTGTGAATTCTCTGATTCTGTGAATTCTGTGAATTCCCCTAATTCAGTGTCAAAAATGGGATTCATTTACATACAAAAAAAAAAGCCCTTTTCCTTTTTATCCCCCTTTTTTCCCCTTGGGTGCCATGGTTGAGTTGAGGTGTTGGGGCATGTTGGACATGATCTTGAAATTCTCTTCCAGCCTGGTGATTCTGTGATTAAACCCAGCTCTTTGCAAGCTTGCTCTCAGCTTTTTGGTGTGAGCCAGACAGAAATCAGCGACAAAGTCAAACCAGGCCTCCGT
The DNA here is from genome assembly GCA_034509185.1 of Euphonia xanthogaster. Lineage (NCBI taxonomy): Eukaryota > Metazoa > Chordata > Aves > Passeriformes > Fringillidae > Euphonia > Euphonia xanthogaster. The sequence continues at coordinate 1,225,909 of JAYDZK010000080.1, read as the reverse complement.
GCCCGCCCCCCTCCCCTGCTACCCCCCAGTGATATTTTGTGTATTAAAAAAGCAGAGGAAAATCAAGTTGATAAGGCACAAACTGCAGCAGCTCGTGACTTTCAATCAGCTCCTCGGGCTCCCCAGTGCTCTGGAGGGCTCTCGTTGCTAAAAGGGTGTGCTCAGAGCAGCAGGATCCAGGGATCTTGAGAGCCTGATCAGGGAGGGGAAAGAAAGCGTTTTCCTCCCAAATCCTCCTGGGATTTAGGGTTGAAAGAGAGGGCAGGTTGGAAAATACGGTGATGTCAGGGTCCTGCTGGGATGGAAAACGTGGTCACAATCATTTAGAGCAAAATACATCATAAAATCTTGTCATAAAATCCTAGAAGGGCCTGGGTTAGAAAATCCCTTTTAAATTCCTTGTGCTGGACAAAGGGAGCAACACTCCAATAAAGTGTTGATGATACTCAAGTTGTAATTTATAAACAGTCTCCTCAAACATTGTGGTATTTGCAATGTATTTATATCATATTATGTAAGATAAATGGCTGGCAAACATTCATAAAGTATTTATTGGACATGCCACTGTTTGTTCAATGATTTATAAATCAATGCTGGGAAAGGAGAAGTGGTGGCAGAGTTTCAGATAAATTTGTTGCAAAATATTTGCTGTGCATCAATAATTCTGATATTAATTAGTTTAGACCTTATCTGCAAGTGCCTTGGGAATGATTTACATTTCACTTTCTCTCCAGTCCCAGGCTCAAGGGGTTGGAAATCCTGCTCAGGCTGGGGCCAGGCCTGGGTGTTCACACTCCTGGCTCTGTCCAGAGCTGGATCTGTTCCTGGTTTGTGCATGTCCTGGTTTGCAAAGCCAGGTGTCTGCTAAGGAAGGCAGGAGCCTTCCTGAAATGGAAGATGCAAACCCCCTCCCTCCAAATTATTGTAATTTTGGAATTAAGGGGCAAAGATATGGGAGCAGGAATAACAGTTCTTTACTAGGAAAATTAAAAATACAAATGCAATAGTACAAAAAAAGAAAACAAACCCTGGCAGAGTGAGAGCAGGAGCTGAGCCCCTGTGGGTCAGGGTGGGGGCACAGCCCCATCCCAGGGGGGCTCAGC
>JAYDZK010000080.1:1194249-1213906 GCA_034509185.1 Euphonia xanthogaster | reverse complement strand
ATAAGAATAAGAATAAGAATAAGAATAAGAATAAGAATAAGAATAAGAATAAGAATAAGAATAAGAATAAGAATAAATTGAGGGGGAAACTCCTTCTCTTGCTGCAGGAGCCCCTCCCAGCATTCCCATCCTGGTGCAGTTGTCTCCAGCTCACCTGTGGGGATGCTGCCACACCTGGCACAGGTGGAAGGGACACTCTGGGAGAAGGTCCTGCATCATCTCCATCCTCCCCCATGGATGCAGGGAGCTGCTGCTCCATTGCTCCAGGGATGGAGAGAGGCAGCCAGCTGTGTTGGGCTCTCTGAGTCTGTCACAGGATTTTATTGTTCATTCTTTCCTGGCCTTCTGCTGTCTCCCTTCTCTTTCTTCAGTACAGTTTTAGTACAGCATTTCTTTTCATGTAATATATCATGAAATAATAAATCAGCCTTCTGAGAACACGGGGTCAGATTCTCACCTCACCCTGGGGACCTCACACCACCCCACCTGCCTGCCTGCAAACATCCTCAATCCCAGCAGGGATTTCTGCTCCATCCCTTCATTTGGAGCTGCAGTGCTGCTGCAGAGCCCCTGTTCCTCAGCCACACTTCAGCAGTGACCTTTTCCAGCAGCACTTTTTGCTCCCTGAGCTGCATCCTGCCCGTGTCCATGGCGATGGAGGCAGCCCCGGGCTGTGTCAGGCGCGGAGGAGATGCCGATCCAGTTCCCCTTTCCACACGATCACTCCCTCTTGCTTTTCCCACCAGATTTAAACCTGCAGAGCACACGCAGACCCTGCTCCTCCTCTCTGTGTGTTCCCTGTCCCTGCAGTCACCGGGCTGCGGGTTTGAGCTGGGCTCAGCTTGATTTTAAATCCCCCTTCTCCTCCCAAACCCCGGGGGCTCGTTGTGCCAAATTGCTCCGGGTGTTGCACTCTTGCATTTTGTCCCTGCCTGCTGCTGTCAGAAGCATTTGGTGCCACCCTGCTGAGCCCCTGGGCTCTGTCTGCTCTCCCATCACTCCTGCTCACACAGCCCCCGAAGCAACCTCAGGATTTCAGCTTTCATATTTTCATTTATTAGTGTGTAACTCTGAGCTCCACACTCACCCTGAGCTGCTGCTTCCCCGTTTGGGGCAGACACAACAATTCCTCTCCAGGATTTCAGATTTTATATTTTCATTTATTTGTAATCCTGCAGTTCCTGAGTGTGTAACTCTGAGCTCCACACTCACCCTGAGCTGCTGCTCTCCCATTTTGGGGCAGACACAGCAATTCCTCTCCAGGATTTCAGATTTTATATTTCCATCTCTTTGTAATCCTGCAGTTCCTGAGTGTGTAACTCTGAGCTCCACACTCACCCTGAGCTGCTGCTCTCCCATTTGGGGCAGACACAGCAATTCCTCTCCAGGCCTGGCAGCCAAGGACACCTCACTGCCTCAGGGCCCAGAGATGGAAACAAAAGGGACTTGGGGCAGCAAACCTGGGGTCAATGACTTCATTACCTGCAGCTGGAATTGGAATATTAACCCCAATATTAACCCAAATATGCAAACTTATAAAAGTGTGAAACCCATCATCCATTTTTGGGCGCAGCCCCTGGGGGACTTTGTCTGCCCTAAATGTACCTGAAGGCCCTTCCATAAATAGAAATGCTTTTTATTCCCTTAATTTTGTCTGACTTTGTGTTTAGGTAGTCCCAAAAGGCAGCACAGCTATTGGAGAAAATGTGTTCCCCATATCCCAACAGCCTCAGAACCCCCATTAGCTCCAGGGATGAGCACATCTCTCCCTTTCCAAGAGCTCAGGGAAGCTGGTGTGGGGCTGGTTTTGACCCAGCAGTAAAACTCTTTCCTCTCTTGACAAGATCATTTTTGTTCTTTCACTTCCTCTCATAATCTATGAGTTTTCTACGAGCGTGGCTAAAAACAAAGTGCCAAACTTCAACCCCTGAAAGAAATCCCTGGGGAATTGCTGCACAGTTCAGAATCAATTTTTAGATGCCTTTAAAATCCCCCTAAAGCTCATCTCTGTCCATTGTGTGGAGCATGGGATTTGTAGATTGGGGACCAGCCTTCGTTTAGTTTGATTTAAAGGCTGGGGTTCTCAGGAAAGATCCTTTGGCCAAGTGGAATTGCTTGGAATTCCAAGCAATTTGTGGATTGCAATTCCAAGCACATTGTGGATGCAGAGTAACACCTTCCAAAACCATCTCTGAGTTTATGAAACACTCACGTTTTGCCAAACCCAAGGGGAATTCAGGCAGTTTTGATCATTTGAGCCTTGAACTCTCCTGTGCAACATTCTCTCCTGCAAATGTGGGCAAGCATCACATCCGTGGCTGTAGTTAGCCACGAATAAATTGAGTTCTGTGCCTCTTTCACCTCCTGGAAGCTGGATTCTGACAGCCCCATGCCACCTCCTCAGCTGCCTCTGTGGCTGCTGCAGTTCTCCCGTGTTTTACAGCAATTTTGGGGTTGCTGCAGTTGGAAATGTTGCACCTGGCTGATCCCTATTGGCAGCCAGGTTAATCCTCCATCCCTGCTCCTCCTGGAATCCTTACAGCTTCACCACACCTCAGGAGGGGCAGATCATGAAGGATCTGTTAATAAGGACACTTAAATCCCCTCTCATGCTCTTCCACCCTTCCCCAAACCCTCTGGGGCTCCTTCAGGCTTGTGGCTGATGTGGCAGCAATGCCCAAATGGAGCCCTTGGCACACAAGCAGTTAAACCCAAGCTGTGGCTGCTGCTGCTGCAGATGGTTCCACTCTTGGACAGGGCTGGGAGAGAGCAGGATTTCATCCCCTCCTGTGCTCAGCTTCTGTCAGAGCCTGGGCAGCAGAGGCAGCAGCAGATGGGGTGAGTGGTCTCCTGTTTAGGAATGAACCCTTCCCCTGCCTCCTCGTTTGCAGCATGGCTGACCAAACAGAGAAATGCAAACCTCACTCCAGCCAAGACAAAAGCCAAGCCTCTAAGTAGGATCCTCCTGGAGAATTCTGTGTTTGTACAGAATTTTTATCTCCCCTGCTGCCTCTTTCTCCCCCTCCTGCTCTGGTATCTCACATTTTTCAAGCTGTCTCTGTCACACATCTGATCTCAGAGCTGTGCTGCAGATAGGAGCAGATTTCCACGGCAGGAATCAGTGCCTGGGGTTGTAATCCCTGCGTGTCAACCTGGGCTCCTTGTCACTTCCAGAGCAGCAGTGCTTGATCCTCCTCATCCAGAGCCTCACTGAAGTTCCCAGGAACCCGGTGTCTGCCAGCATTAACATTCCACAGAGCTGCTGCCACATGAAAAGGGGAAAATGACCTCTTGCCTTCCCCAGAACCCTGAAAAGCAGGGATGGCTCCCAGGGCTGTAACACCAGTCCCAACACGGCAAAGCTGTGCCTTAGCTGGAGGAAATTAATTCATCTTGATGTGTGAGCCCTTCAGCAGAGCTCCTCTCTCTCTCTCTCTCTTGCTCTGCAACCTGCTCACAATTCTCAGGCTCTACAAGTTCGACCTGATTTCCAGAAGTGCTGCTGCTGGTTTGTGGTGCAGCTGGAGCTTCACAGAGGTTTGGGGAGGGCTGTGCCTCCAGGGCCGTGTTCAGGCTCTGGAAATCCTGCCTGACCTTTTCTGAGCAGCCTCAGGCTCTGGCACAGCCTGACAGGAAAGCACCAGGTGGAGAGCAGGGGCTGAGGGAAACGAGACCTGCACTTGGTTTGTCGGTGTCTGGCTGAATCATTTGCAGCTCTAAGGATAGGGGAGTGAGTGGATAAGTTTGTTTTAGAGATGGGGATAATGCTCAGTCAGATTGAAGTCCACAGAAGCAGTTGGTGAGTCACTCTGGGCACTCAGGATGATTTTTGCTACATCCCAATCCAGCATCTTTGTCTCCCTTCACAAGATCTGCTTTTTTCTCTTTTGTTGGAGGTCGTGTTTATGGGTTGTGCTGACTTTTAGTCCCCACTTTCACTATTTCAGTGTCAAAGTCTTGCTTTTCCCTTCAGGTTGTGGACTCCTAATTCAGTTGCAGTGGGTCTTGTACTAAAAGAAGTCACTGCAGCCCTTGGAGTACGAGTAGCCACTTTTATCCTCCAATATTCCTGTCCCCCACTCATCTTTGTGAGCACTAATTTCAGTCTCAGGGAGGTTAAGTTTTTTCTTGGACCTTTTCCTTAACCTCCTGACCTGCCTGACAAATCTGGGTGCTGTGCTTCTGCTCCAGGCACAATAAATGAAACGGGGCCAGAAGAGGGGAGCTTTTCCTCCCTCTGCAGCAGAGTGTTCAAAGCCACCCACACGAGGAGCTGTGACTGTCTGACTCGGATGAAAAGGCCCAGAAAGGGACCTTGAAGAGGCCACAACAGAGAGAAGCTGAAAGTTGAGGTTCCAAGGGCTCGGAAGTCGCCGCTTCAGAGGAGAGAGCACAACACGGCCACGGGTGGTTTTGTGTGGCCTTTGTGCTCCTCCTCAGCCTCATCCCAATAAAATGTGGAGAGCCACAACAAGGAGAACCTGCCTGACCTTGGAGGGCAGGAGATGCACATGGAGGATGCAGTAATGAGGCTGACCCTGCTGTCGGATCCCTCTCGTGTTCCGCGGGTGGGATGAGCCCTTGGAGTCTGTGAATAAGGACAGAGCAAAGGCTGGGGAGGCTGTTGTGGCTTTGTGGGGCTTCTTTTGGTCTTCATGCGAAGTTCACAGGGAGCTCAAAGCTCTTTGATACCACAGAGGGTGAATGTTGGACCTGAGGCACTTGGTGAAACGCTTGGGCAAATCGTCTTTGATTTGGCAGAAGTCACTTGAAGCTGCATCGGGGTGGGATTTCAGATCAAAACCAAGATCAGCAGCATCCTGGGGATGAATTAGAGTAGAATTAGTCAGTTACAGGACACTGGTGTCAATCTAAGGCTTAATTACCTTGGAATTGCCTCCAGCTGTTCATGGCAGCAGCACCCAGAGGCTGCGGTGATGCCTTGAGGAGGGAGAAAAGGAGGGAGGTGGGAGGTGTCCATCTCCTAGGATGAGGGAGAAAAGGAGGGAGGTGGGAGGTGTCCATCTCCTAGGATGGGTCACCTTGGCACGGCTCCTCTTGGTGGAGACACAGCTGCTCAGCATTAATTTTATATTTAAGGTTTGTGCAGCCAGCTGGGATTTAGCTCAGCCTCTGCTCCTTGCTGATGGGTTCCTTGAAGCTCAGGCCTGACCTTTAGGATTTTTTACGGGGTTGTCACGTCCCAGCCACAGCCCGGGGAGGGAACGCTGAGATCAGCCCCAGCACTTGACCAAGGATGGTGTCAGCAGAAAGGAATATTTCATGAAAACACTTCTCCTGACCCCTGCTAACGGGAGCTGTATTTTGTGGCAGAATTGCCACTAAAATGACTTTGCCAGCCTGAGAGCCATCAGCCCTCCCCAGCGATGTCTTTGGGATACAAATACACCCTGTGGGTTCTGAAATGCCTAAGGCTGGTTGCCCCCATGGGGCCTTTGAATTTCTCCTGGATTTACAGGGCATGGATTCACACCTGGAATCTCAGGATTTACAGGAATGGGGGGGAGGGAGGGGGTCTCAGCTCTGGATTCATCTTTAACCCAGCTGTTGGTGTCGTGTCCTTTGGGAGATGGCAGAGCAATGGCCACAGGCCATTGGGAGCACCTGAACCCTAAAATCTTGCCTGGGGATTGAACATGGTCAGAACCTCATGGAATTTTTACCTGGAAGAGTGGGAACAGGAATGTAAAAGTGTTTTCTCCTTGGGTGTCTTCAGGAAATGAAGGGTTAGGAGCCAGGAAGGTAAAAAGCAATGAAAACCAGTGACATTATTCACATTATTTTAAATTCCTCTCTTTTTGGTGGTGGTTTTGCCTGGATGGGGGTGTTTAAAAGGCAAGTTTCAGTTTGTTTGGGCGTTTGCTCCCATTTCCTTTGCACTGTAAACTTTCAGGAATGTCCATAATTCAGTGGTGAAATCCATCTCCATGCCTGGTTATAAAACAGGCATGGAGGGGGTTTGGAAGGAAAAACCCAGTGAGCTGCAAAATCCCAAATTTAGTCCAACTAATGCCTGGTTAAATTTATGGTTTAACAAGGTGATGGAATTGCTGTGGATTTACATTGATACCACAGCACAAATTGGTCCATTATCAGCTCTTCCTTCTGGAAGTGGCACTTAAGGAAAACAACACCGGTGCAGTTTTATGGGAATTAAGTCTGAACTGACTCAAATTCAGCCCACAGGTAGGAATGATGATTTGGCACTTATTCCTCTTTCAAACCTAAAAGCATCTGTGCAATGGTCTTTTAAAACTCATCAGCAGGTTATAAAAACAAAAAAAATAAATAAAAAAAGGGAAGTTTGGGGGTTATTTTTCCCTGCTTTATCCAGTGGTGGAGCTCGTTGCCACAGGGCGTTTGAGAGGGCAAAAATTGAAGTTATTTGGGAGAGAAAATAAGATGCACTTCCAAAAGAACAGCCTCGAGGGACAATAAACACAGCTGATAATGTAAGATCTTCTGGTTTGGAAAAGCTACACGTTGCTGTTTCTATGGAAATGGGAAAGAAGGAATCCATGGTTGTGTTTCCCACGTGTTTTTCCTAAACATCCACCCAGACTGAGGGGTGACCTTGGGGTCTCTGGACCTTCAGCCTGGCCCAGCACAGCCACCCTGCCACTTTGCTGCAAGAGGCAGGGAAAGGTTGAGTGAAAAACAGGAGAAAAAATAGGAGAGAAATGGGAAAAAATAGAGGAGAAAAACAGAAATTTTGCTCTGCCTGAACCAGATCCACATTTCAAAAATGCTCCATGTTTTTCAGGCAAGGAGAAGGGGAAAAGGAAATAATTTAATGACTTTTTTTTTTCACATTATCTGAAGGAAACTCGGTGTGTTCGTCAGCTCAGAGTTCAGTTTTGCCTGGGTGAGAGGCTGGAGTGTCTTGGAACTGAAATGTTCCCATCTGGGGCCTGGAGGTGACTGATGGCACCTCTTCTCCAGAACTTTCCCTCAAACCCTATTTTTGATCTCTCCTTCCAATGAGTTGGGAGGGGGAGAAGACGCTGTGTGGGTTGGGGTTTTTTTGTTATTTGCCTTTTTTTTCCTGTATTTTTTCTTTTTTGGAGAAGACACAGTGACAGAAACATTTCCAAATGACATTCCTCCCTCCACCTTCGTCCTGGAGCTCCCCCAGCCTCGCCAGGGTAGGAGGATCAGAGGATGAGCACAGCCATCACCCAACTTCAGAAAAACAGGAGCTGAGATGGAGATTTATTCCTGGGGAGACTGATCTCCCAAAATCCAGAGTTCCTGGTGTCACTCCCTCCTACATCCATCAGCTTCTTAAGGAACCAAATTCCTTATTTTTATACTTAATGCTCTCCATGGTAACGGAGGTGCCACGTTCTTGGAGGACAAGGAGAAAGGTGGAAGTGTCCCTGCCCATGGAATGGGGTGGAATGAGATGAGCTTCAAGGTCCCTCCAAAGCCAAACCATTTTGGAATTCCAGGAAACAGCAAAACTGTGGGGTTTTGATTTTCCTTGTGGTGCTGCCCTTGTTGCCCTCACCACAAAAAAGGCTTTGAAGCTGCTAAGGGGGTCCTGGAAATGTGGAATGGTTGGAATGGTTCCTCCCATCCTCACTTGGATGCCTCCTGATTAGCAATGGAAGTGCTGCTCTGCTTTCAAGTGACTCTTCTGCACCAGGACTACATTAAAAATTAAGGAATTTCATCAGGAGAATTTCTTGCCCTCTCTGTCCCCAATCTCCTGTGAGCAGGGAGATGAAAACAGCAGGATCATTGGAATTGTCTCCGTTTCTCCATTTCTCCTTTTCTTCATTCTTCCATTTCTCCAGTTCTCCCTTTCTCCATTTCTCCTTTTCTCCATTTCTCTGTTCTTCCATTTCCCTATTTCTCCATTTCTTCCTTTCTCCCTTTTTCCATTTCTCCTTTTCTCCATTTCTCCCGTTCTCCTTTTCTCCATTTCTCTGTTCTTCCATTTCTCCCTTTCTCCAGTTCTCCCTTTCTCCATTTCTCCCTTTCTCCATTTCTCCATTTCTCCATTTCTCCCTTTCTCCATTTCTCCCTTTCTCCATTTCTCCATTTCTCCATTTCTCCTTTTCTCCATTTCTCCATTTCTCCCTTTCTCCCTTTTTCCCTTTTCCATTTCTCCATTTCTCCCTTTCTCCATTTCCATGAGCACTGATTTAACTGAACAGCTCTCCTGAAGCCAAGGGAATTTTCCAACAGGTGGGCTCAGATGGGAAGCAGATCTCTGCCAGTGGAGTCAGGTGGATGAAACATTCCCTGCCTGGGATAAAAGCAGCTTGGGAGGTTTGAACATCCTTGGGAGTGTTCTGTTTCCCAGCTCAGCGCTGCAATCTGTTCAAAACAAGCTAATTTTAGGGCTTGGCTGGTGGAAAGGAGCTGTTTCCTTCATCTTAATCCCACATTTCACATGTGCAGCATGTGGAAGTTTGGGATTGACCTGTCAGAGGTTTCATGGGATGGAAAATGAATGGGTTGGGAAGGTGATTTTGGGGGGTGCTGGGTCTGACAGGGACTGGGTGGGCTTCAGCATTTGGGTTAAAACAACAGAGAAGAAGGATTGGGGTGGGATTGTGAATTCCAGAATCGCCCTGGATGTTGTGGTGGGAATAACTGGGTGACTTGATGGGAATGGGTTCCTCATTCCTAAAGGACCCTAACAAAGGATCCTAAAAATCCTAAAGGATTTTCCTCTCATCAGCTGCAGCTGGAGCAGACTGAGCTCCCTGAGATGGGTGTTTGCCAGTCCCAGGACATTCTGGGAACCCCCACAACTTCATTCTGGGAAGATGGGAACGTTCCTGGAGCACCGCGTGCTCTGGGCAGGGATTTCTGCTGGAAACGTGGGAGATGGAGGGTTTATTCCAGGGTTTATTCCAGGGTTTGTTCCAGGATTTATTCCAGGATTTATTCCAGGGTTTATTCCAGGGTTTATTCCAGGGTTTATTCCAGGATTTATTCCAGGGTTTATTCCAGGGTTTATTCCAGGGTTTGTTCCAGGGTTTATTCCAGGGTTTATTCCAGGATTTATTCCAGGGTTTATTCCAGGATTTATTCCAGGGTTTATTCCAGGATTCATTCCAGGATTCATTCCAGGATTTATTCCAGGTGTGGGCATTGCAGGAGGGAACAAGTGTCAGGGAATGAGCCTTGGAATTGCTCCTGGAGAGCCCTGGAGAGGCTGAGAGCAGGGCTGGGATCCCAGCTCCAGCCTGTCACTAAACAGAAACGATTTAAACAGCAAACAGAAGCCCCCAAAATGCCCAAATGTCCTTTCCTGCCTGCCCTGCACCTCCACCATGGCCAAAACCAGCTCCCATCCCAGTTGCCATGGAAGGGGCATCCAGTCAAAGCTCATTTGGCAGCTGCTCCCACTCCATGAAACAACACTGGGCTAGAAGTACAAATATAAAAGAAGGGAAAACAGCTCGATTTGCATCCAATTGCAAATCCCACTGGTGCAGAATGGAAACCTTTTGTGCTGAGAGTCAGAAATCTCCTCTGACAAGCTGATGGAAGGAGCTATGAATAGTAAACGAAGAATTTTGGAATTTGTTGCGATTTGGAGCTGTGTTTTTCCTGAGCAGATGCCTTTGCTGCCTATTTCTGTGGTGCCTTTTTTCCCCCCTCTAACTGCTCCAGCAGTGAATTTTGCAGATGGATCTGGGAATTGCTGCCTGACCTGAGCTGGATGGTTTGGAAGCTCTTGGGTACTCCCAATTTTTTTCCATAATCACTGGGATATGAAGATGTTTAGCACTTGTGAAAACCTGGTTGAAGAGCTCTTCCCCGGCGTGACTCCTGGGGTTCCCTGAAAATTTCCAGGAGCAGGTGAGCCAGCAAAGGTCAAATCAATTGGGTAGAGAACAAACAGGCTGATAAATCCTTTGGAGGCACCACTGCCCTTCACAAAATCAAACTTGTTACCCTGCAGGCAACAGGAAAAAAAATATCAGAAATAATTGAAAATGGAGAAATGCACAGCGGCAAAATAAAGGTTTTGCTTTAATCCATGGAGCCAGTTCTGTGGGAATGTTGTTGATCCTCAATCAATGGAAGTCCATAAGATTTATGAAATATTGTATTCCAGACTGGTGCAAACTGGAGGGAGGAATGGCTGAATGCTCTCACTGGTGTTATGGGGTTATTCCATAATTTTTTCTGGACTAAAAAGAATTATTTCTCAATCGTTGGTGATCAAATCCCCTTCAAAATAGCAAAAGGTTGTGAATTTCATGAATTATGAAACATTTTTATACCTTACTTATACCCCAGTTTAAAATAAGTTGGGAACTGATTCAGCCTGAGCAGGTCCAATCCCAGGGGATTTTTGGGAAGCTCAGCTCATCTTTCCAGAAGGATCTCACTCGAAAAAGGATCCCTGTTTTGAGGGTAGAAAAGGAGAATTTTTTTTGAAAAATGGGTTTAATTAAAGCACTGCAGGTGCTCGAGCGTTGCACCCTCCGAAGCCTTTGGCTGCTGGGATCTTCAGGAGAGTTCACTGGGAAGTTAAATGAACTTTTTGGGGGAACATTTAATTAAGGGGCTGTTTCTGCCTGATGCCCCATTTTGCTGCCTGGAGCATCAGCCTATCCAGAGCTTGCATCCACGTTACCTCCCAAGTCCCGGAGCGTTGGATCCCCTTCAAAAAGCCTTCTTTGGGCTGTGTGGGCTGGGATTCAGCCTCTCCTCCAGTCCTTAGGCAAAGATGAGTCTTCCTTTGCATATTTCATGCTGTGCTCATCCCTTGCCTGTCAGGATTCTCAGGGAACTTGGCTTCTTCGCCGGGGACTTTGAATCATGACTTTTCGCCTTCGCTGTGCTGCAGGGGAAGAGCAGATTGGAGGCAGGGAAATTGGATGGATTTGGCTCTTCCAGAGGTGCTGCTGGCTGTGCTGGTCAGTGCCCAGCACCGCTGGTGGCTCAGGTGTTGATTTTCCAAAGTGATTTTTGTTACTGAGCCCAATTCCTGCTCTGAATTGAGGCGAGCAGTTTTCTCTTCTGAGCCGTGACCCCGCCGTCCCCGATGACAGAAACTGAGCCCAGCTGACCCTGCAGAGGCACCAGCAGATTTTAACGAGGGGGTTTTGTGTCCTGCAGGTCACCCAGAGGTGCCAGGCCCTGCCAGGACTTTGTCCTTCCCCGTTCCCAGGTGGAAGGGTGGGATTTGGGGCACCTCAATCCGAATCCAGGGTGGAAAATTCCACTGATTTGGATTAAACGTGAGGGGTGAGGAAGTTTTGCTCTGGATTAAGCTGCAGCTCTGAGAGCTCTCAGCAGACAGGTGGGACAGAGGGATTCCTGGAGCCTGCAAAAGCTGCTGGGCTGGGGGTATCCCAACAATTGCCAGGAACTCCTGGGACTCTCTGAGGTCTCCTCAGGGAATGGTGCTTGTTATCCACCCTTGGTTTTGGCCATGCATGAGGCTGCTCCAGCCCTCTGGGATTCAAACCCCGGCTCCTTCCCCTCCCTTTCTTTACCTCTCTCTCCCTTTCTCTCCCTTTCTCCCCCTTTCTTTCCTTTCTCTCCCCTTTTTCTCCCTTTCTCTCCCTTTCTCCCCCTTTCTTTACCTTTCTCTCCCTTTTTCTCCCTTTCTCTCCCTTTCTCCTCCTTTCTCTCCCTTTCTCTCCCTTTCTCCCCTTTTTTCCCTCTCTCCCTCTCTCCCTTCCCTCTCTCTCCCTCTCCCTCCCTGCCCCATCCCCCCGGGGTTTTTCATTCCTCCTTTCCCAGCTGGGGCTGAGCCGGGAGCAGGATTTGGATCATCCCAAACTCAAAGACAAAGCTGAGCCTCTCTGGTGATTTGCATGAAGCTTTTCTTTCCCATCACATTCGAGAAAGAAATTCTCATTTCTTCTGTTAATAAATCACAGCGAGTCCATCCTGCTGCTTCCCCCAAACCTTTGTTATTCTTTTCTGGGATTGTGATCCGATGCTGCTCCTAATAGTGGCTGAACCCACAAGGATATAAAATATTTCATCTTAGTTAAAAGCAGCAAAATTCTCTGAGAATTTCCCCCCCTCTGTGGACACATTAAACTGAGTCAGATCAAAACTTCCTTTAAATGTTTGGAATCGTGGAGATGTTTTTTTCCCTTTCATCCCAGCTGAGGCTTTTGTTATTCCAGGCACTGAATAAATCTGTTCCTGCCCTTAGGAACTTAATTGAATTTTTGGCTTTTTTGTTGTAAATATGCAAACAGGATTTTTTTGCCCGTATTAAAAGTGGAAAAATGAAGTAGGGACAGATGGAATTTGTCACATTTTCAGGAAAAGTTGGGGCACCTGCTCCAGCACAATGGCAGCCCAGTTTCCTGGAGAGAGGAGAGCTGTGGAGGAGAGGAGGTCATGGCAAGGTTTTCTCTTCTGGGGATTTATCAAAGGAGATTTGAAACGTGGAGTTTTATTTCAGCCCGTGCCGCTTTCTGTACAGACATCTCCTAAATGGGTCATTGTATTTTATCAGCAAAACACATTGTTGGCATTGTCCAAACACTTCTCAACAATCAATATTATCTTTTCTGAGGGGAAATAATAACATTTTGTGCATGTCTGGAGCCCAAGTGATTTTCAGTGCTTATCTCCACTTTGTTTTCTCTCCTCCCGCAGTAAATTCATTCACTCTTTACTGGGGTACAAATTGATCCATAAACATTTCATTACCAGCAAGCTCTGCTCCTTTCATGGAGTATTTTATTTCTCTCATTTTAATTGCATCCAAAGCTGAGCACGGGGCTGGCAGATAATGAAACCAAAGCTGCCATTAACAGAAATGTGAAACTGTATTTCCTCCCTATTTTTTGAAGTCGTTTTTCTGCTTATCATGGCAATCTGCTGCTCCACTTCTCAACCTGACAAATTTTAATTTTTTTTTTCCCTGCTGAACAGCCCAGGGTTGGCCACAGGAGGGGGAGGAAGAGCCAGAGGGGCTGAGTTTTATGGATTTCCCTCTGGCAGCCAAGGAAGGGGAGTTTGATCTCCCACTCTTGAGCACTGCCCTCGCTCCAGAGGTTTGTGTGAAGAGGAATGATCACTGCCAGAGCTTCCCAAAAAATCCCATCCACTGTGGCATGGGAAGGACAGGGCACTTCTCCATCCTGGGATTCCGGATTTCCCAGGAATTCCGAGGCAGAGAAACTTTTTTCTTATTGAACTGAACTTCAGGAGTGTTTGGACAATGAGTTGGGGCATTGTTTGGACAATGAGCAGAGAAGGTTTTTCTCATTAAACTGGACTTGAGGAGCGTTTGGCCAAAGCTCTGAGGCACAGGGTGGGATTTTGGGGTGGGATGTTTGGGGTGCCCTGTGCAAGGCCAGGAGTTGGACTCCATGATCCTGATTCCAGCTCAGCATATTCCATGGTGCTGTGAAACTTTAACCTGAGGATCCACCCAGCTCTGAGGGGCTGGAACCCAGCCTGGCAGCTCTGCCTGCCCCATGGAGGGGCTGAGCAGGAGGTGCAGCTTCAGGGTTGTGATTTTGGGACCCTCCTTGGCTCTGAATGTGCTGGGGAAGACAACAGAGGCGCCACGGTAATGTTGGAAGGGAGGAATCATGGAAAAATGGAATGGCTTGGGTGGGAAAACCCCAAAGATCATTTCATTCCATCCCTGCCGTGGACAGGGACAGCTTCCACCACCCCAGGGAGCTCCAGCCTGGCCTGGGACACTCCAGGGATCCGGGGGCAGCCTGGGGAGGCTGGGGGATGCTCAGCCTGCCCTGGAGCTCCTGTGCTTTAGGTGGAACCCTGAGAAGGAGCCCACAGGACCCCGAGGGGCTGGGCAGGGCCTGGAGGCTGCTGGAGGGAGAGGAACGAGGAGGAAAAGTTGCTCTGGGCAGTCCCAGGAGGATGTGGTGGAGCAGAGGGCTGGGAGCAGCTCTGGGGCAGGAGATCCATGAGAGCTGGGTTTGTTCAAGGCTCTGCAGGTAAAAACAGAGTCTGGGGCAGGAGATCCATGAGAGCTGGGTTTGTTCAAGGCTCTGCAGATAAAAACAGAGCTCTGTGAGATGGATTTTGGGGCAATCCATGAGAACTGGGTTTGTTCAAGGCTCTGCAGACCAAAACAGAGCTCTGTGAGATGGATTTTGGGGCAATCAATGAGAACTGGGTTTGTTAAAAGCTCTGCAGACCAAAACAGAGTCTGGGGCAGGAGATCCATGAGAGCTGGGTTTGTTCAAGGCTCTGCAGATCAGAATAGAGCTCTGGGCCAGGAGATCCATGAGAGCTGGGTTTGTTAAAAGCTCTGCAGATAAAAACAGAGCTCTGTGAGAAGGATTTTGGGGCAATCCATGAGAGTTGGGTTTGTTCAAGGCTCTGCAGATCAGAACAGAGCTCTGGGGCAGGAGATCCATGAGAACTGGGTTTGTTAAATGCTCTGCAAATCAGAACAGAGCTCTGTGAGATGGATTTTGGGGCAATCCATGAGAGCTGGTTTGTTCAAGGCTCTGCAGATCAGAGCAGAGTTCTGGCCCAGGAGTTTGGGGTGATCCACAAGAACTGTGTTTCTCCAGGCTCTGCAGATCAGAGCAGAGCTCTGTGTGCAGCAGAGCAGCCCAGGAGCTGTGGAAGTGCCGCAGCCTTGAGACAGAAATGAGGAACTGCCTCTGGGAAGCTTTTTCCGAGGCTGGAGAGGGGGTGAGTGCTGCACTCAGCCCGACCAAATGCTGATAAACGACCCTGGAAGTAACTCCTGCATTAGGCACCACGCTATTGTTAAGCACATGTTTGGATCAGCAAATTCCCCCTGAGCTCAGGAGCTAAAGGACAACGTGAATCCTTTTCAGCTGCACTCTCCAGTGCTGCCCATGAAACCCTGCTGCTGCTGTAGGAGCTGGCATTGTCCACAGAGCAGAAAAAAAAATCGGGATTTGCATTATGGAACAGCGATGTCTATTTTGATTAAGAACAACACTCTCCCCTGCTATCCTGTTTCATGAATATTTAAGTTAATTAAGCCCAGCAAAGATTTCATTTCAGCTTAATGACTTCTAAATGTGACTTCTTATGTCTGTGGAAATGAGTGAGATACGACAGGCACGGCTCTTGATACACTGAATTATGGAATTGAGGCATTCCAAGGATATGGGGCAGCAGGGTTTTGTCCTTAGGAAATCCCTGAGCCTGTGGTGGGAGCTGGGCTGGCCTGGCTGGAGGCCAAAGGGGCTTCCACAACTGGAAAAGGGAGAAAAAAGAAAGGAAAACTCTTGTGGGGCTGTGACAGAAGAGTGGGACAAACTTTGGGTGATGTCCCTGCAGTGCTGAGTTGGTTTTGGGGCACTAAACATCACCTTGGGATATCAGCTCATCCACAGGAAACCTGGACAGAGAAAAGACCAGAGGTGCTCTCAAGTTTTCTTACATTTCACTGATTTGGAGCAGAGGGGTTGCAGGGAGTGATTCTGCTTTGTAGCAAACACCAAATTTGGGGTTTTTTGTCAGGTAATTAAACATCCAGCCCAACTTCCCAAACTGGCAGTCTTGAGATGAGTGAATTGGAAGCTGGAATTGGAGAAATGGTTGCATATGCTTGGAAAATGAGTCTCCTTAAGCTTTGGGTGTTAGGGAGCCTTATTTTATAAAAAGCACCTAGACAGAATTATTGGCTGCTTTGAAAAATCTGACTCCCATTTTCTCAGGCATCGCTGAACCTCGGTGCCAGGTAATTCAGAGCAGCTGATATTACTGGTAATGGTGGTTAAATGCAGAGTTTATCCTAATGCTCATGCTGCCATCAAAAGAGCCATCTCTAAAATCATCCCTCTCGGGAGTAATTCCGGAATCCCATTAGTGGCTGAGCAACCTTTGTGCTCAATCCTGAAAATGAGAGGATTATCTGCCCCAAAAAGGTCACAAGCAGGCAAAAAATGAGGTCTGTGGCAGAGAGCCTTGGGGAAATGTGGGGAGAAGGAACTTCAGAGCAGTTCCAGGCTTTTCAGCCCCTCCTGACAAATTCCTGCCCTGTTCTTCCCAGGAAAAACCTGAGTAATCCCTTGGGAAAAGGGCCCTCATTTCCTTCCTTCCTGGGCTGCTGTCGGAGTGAAAGGCTCAGAGATTTTGTATTTAGAAAGGTGGGTTGGAAAATAATGGCCTGGAGTGACAAAATCTTTGTTGTTCTGTGAGAAACTGGCACTTCTGTGGGACAGGCAGGGAAATCCTGGGAATCCCTGGAGCTTGCCCTGTCCTGGAGGAGCACGTTCAGAAGAATCCACCACCAAACTCATCCCTTGCTTGGGCACCACCCAAATCTGATGAATGAGGCAGGGAATGAATTGTTGAGCACTCCCAGGTTGTAGCAATATTTGATTTTTTTTTTTCCCTATCCTGATTCTTACAAGTAGGGGGGGAGCAGATTGAGATTCTGCCTCAAACTGATGGGTCTTGACTCAATTTAAATCCAGCTAAGAGTGTTAAATTGACACCTAAGTAGGTGAGTCAAGTGCTAAGTCTCTTTCAGAACAAGCTGTAGGTGTGTTGTGATTCCAATTTATTTCTTTATCACTCCCCTAATGGGATAAAACCTACGAGAGGGATGGAAATGCCTGGATGATGAGCCAGGAGAGCAGGGGATGTGGTTTGAAGTGGAGAAAGGACGAGTGAAATCAAGCAGATTAAAAGGATGTTCTCACCTGATGGAAGGTGCTCCCCAGGGGCTGCGCAGACGGGAGCAAAGAGGGGGCTCAGCCTCTGAGTTCGTCTTGGTTTTGATTCTCTGAGTTCATCTTGATTCTGATTCTCTGAGTTAGTTCTGATTTTGATTCTCTGAGTTAGTTCTGATTTTGATTCTCTGAGTTCGTCTTGATTTTGATTCTCTGAGTTTGTCTTGGTTTTGATTCTCTGAGTTAGTTCTGATTTTGATTCTCTGAGTTAGTTCTGATTTTGATTCTCTGAGTTTGTCTTGATTCTGATTCTCTGAGTTCATCTTGGTTTTGATTCTCTCCCCATTCCTGCTCCCAGTTCTCCCATGTGCTTTTGGGAATAGGAATTATTTCCTTTTCTTTCACCCTTTTTGCCTCCAGTGAAGCGAACCCTGTTCCTTTGTACCCCAAGAATTCCTTCCCCACTGGAAGTTTTGGGAGAGATCCTCTTTCTGAGGATGGAGCTTTGCTTATAGCAGAGAAATCCCAAAGTTGATTTAAACCAGCGAATTAACAAAGCTTGGCATTAAATGGGACAGTGGCCTAGCAGGGTCTGATGGTGGGGCACACGAGTGGAGTCTGTGCAGGGAAGTGTCAGAGACAACTCAGGGGGACCCAAAAAGGACCCCCTGAACCCCTTCTCGTGGGGAATTCTGGTGCAGCTGGATCCAGGTTTATTCCTGGGCTTGGTCGGAGGTCCAAATTATTGTCCAATTATTTTTGCCAGCCAAGATTTTGTGGTTTATAATGAATTAACTGTTAATCCTGGCTGTGAATCCCTTCCCAAGAATCTTTTACTGTAAGGAACCACTCAGCCTTCCAGGAGTAACTGAGTGTTACTCTTGATCTTCGAGGAGAAACTTGGAAAATTACTCTCAACCTCTGAGGAGTAATTTTGAGAGCTGCTCTCGATCTTTCAGGAGTAACTTTGAGAGTTACTCCAGACCTTCAAGGAGTATCTTTGAGAGTTACTCTCAACCGTTGAGGAGTATTTGTGAGAGTTACTCCTGACCTTCAAGGAGTAACTTTGAGAGTTACTCTCAGCCTTCAAGGAGTAACTTAGAGAGTTACTCTCCACCTTCTAGGAGTAACTTTGAGTTACTCTCAACCTTCAAGGAGTAATTTTAGAGTTACTCTCAACCTTCAAGGAGTATCTTTGAGAGTTACTCTCAGCCTTCAAGGGGTAACTTTGAGAATTACTCTCTACCTTTCAGAAGTAACTTTGAGAGTTACTCTCAACCTTCAAGGAGTATCTTTGAGAGTTACTCTCAACCTTCAAGGAGTAACTTTTAGAGTTACTCTTAACCTTTCAAGAGTAACTTTGAGAGTTACTCTCATCCTTTCAGGAATATCTTTGAGAGTTACTCTCAACCTTCAAGGAGTAATTTTAGAGTTACTCTCAACCTTCAAGGAGTAACTTTTAGAGTTACTCTCCACCTTTCAGAAGTAACTTTGAGAATTACTCTCAACCTTTCAGGAGTAACTTTGAGTGCTACTCTGCACCTCTGAGAAGTAACTTTGAAAGTTACTCTCCAGCTTTCAGGAGTAACTTTCACAGTTACTCTCAGCCTTTGAGGAGCAGCTTTGGGAGCTCCACGAATCCCGGGCTCTGCACTATTTATGGCGTAGGGTGGGTGACTCCCAGTCCTGTTTGCACCCCAGCTGTGTTTTAGGCTGGCCCCTGCCCAACATCCCCTCAGCTGCTGAACATCACTCTGCCCTTAGATGTTGACAGAGATTCATGGCTTTAACTCTTTTCTTGTGGTCTCTAAGCCAGATGGAGCTGTCACCCTTCCCAGCAGGAAAAGGGGGAGCACAGATGGTTCCCAGGCTGAACCTGTTCCCCTTCCTCAGGCATCAGGAGAACGAGGGAAAAATATAAACCTTGTGTTGTCTGCTCCCCAAAATGCACAATTCTGTGATGAAATGAGGGCTTTGGAGCCCAAATATTTGCCTTGGACCACCTGGTGTTGTCTTTTGCCATGATAAAAGTCTGAAGGACCTTTGGGATTTATTGATGTGTGTAAAATACTTGGAGACCCAAATATTATTTTTAGAGCTGGTAACAAAACATAGATAACCCCCAAAATTGTTCTTTGGTTAAAGCAGGTTTGTATTTCTTTGGGGATGGATGGATTAGGAGCTGAGTCTTGCAGAGCATTTTCAGTATCAAAAGTAGAACTTGATATTTTGCCCCTGAAAAAAAAAAAAAAAAAGAACCTTTTCAAGAGTCTGACTTTTAACCAACTGCTGCTTCTTCAAAATTCTTTGTGGTCTCCAAGTCGGATGTGCAAATTCCTGTCAGGTGTCCCAGTGAATAGATGAAACACTTCCTTCATTTTTATAGTAAGGCATCTCTTTTTTTGGCTTAAAAGAACGAGGCAGATGAAAAATAGAAATATTAGAAGCCTTTGTACGGAGAAGTGTCTAATGAGGCAGCTTTATCTGCAGCAATGAGGAGATCTCTCAGTGAATGGAGGTTGAAAAAGCCTTAAATGTGTCCTTAGTGCTAATCTGGGGTGTTTGATCTGGCCAAGGATCTTAATCTTCAGACATTTCACAAGCACTCAGACAGATTGATGCCTCAGTTTGTCTTGCCTTAACTTCGGCTGTTCTGCTGCTGCAGTGCTGATCCCCAGGTTCAATGAACTCATTGAAGCTGCGGTGCAGAAATTCAGCAGAAAATGGCTTTAAACTCCTTCAGATTCTGGGTTAATCTCAGAGGAACGCCTTGGATTGTAACAAAACAAATGAGGGCTCTAAGAATCCTTTTCATTTCTGAAATTCAGTTTATCACAGTGGGGAACATCAGGCCTGAGAGTTTGTAGGTTTGCTCTTGAGGCTTTGTTGTGTTTTTAATTGCATTTTGTAAGATGTTTTCTGTAATGGTGGGTGGGGGAAAGGGGAGGGAAGGAGATGGGGAAAGGTGAGGGAAGGAAATGAGGGAAAAGTGAGGGAAGGAGATGAGGGAAAGGTGAGGGAATGAGGTTGGGGAAAGGTGAGGGAAGGAGATG
>JAYDZK010000080.1:1166970-1179721 GCA_034509185.1 Euphonia xanthogaster | reverse complement strand
AGGACACAGGGACAGGCTCCAGGACAGAGGGACAGGCACCAGGACACAGGGACAGGCTCCAGGACAGAGGGACAGGCTCCAGGACAGAGGGACAGGCTCCAGGACACAGGGAAGGTGCCTTGGGCTGTTTTATTTTCCAGCACCAGCCTCATGACATGCAGGGACCCAGTGCCTCTGATCCAGCCCCATCCAGCAGGAAAAGCTCTTTATTTTGCTGCAGATTTCACACGTGATTTTTATAATTCCTTGATATTAAACCCAGCTGATGATCACCCTCCATGCTCTTCTTCCATCAAAATATTTTGGGGATTATTTACAGACAGAGAGAGCTTTGCTTTGCCTGCTGCCTCTTTGAACCCTTGGGTGAGCAGGGAAAAAAAAAATCAAACACAAATTATTTCCATGCCTGTGCAGCTTCCCTTGGAAAAGCTGAAGGAATAAACTGCATGGAATTCATGCTTTACTTTGGGGTTTTTGGGTTTTTTTTTGAACAATTTCTCAGCTCCTCAAAGAGAAATGCCAGGAACTGAAATTTGGAGTTCTGCCTTGATCATCTCCTCCCCAAAATGTGTGGATTGGCAACGTGCTCCCAATTCCCTCGGGAGAGCAGGAATAACTTGACCTTTAATAGGAATTTGGAGCCAGCAAAGGAGATTTCAGATTTGATTTTACCTCAGTGGTTCAGGCACAGGAGAGCACAGAATTAAAGGAGGCAGAGCTGAGGGAGAAAGAGCAGAAATGTTCCAGGGGTGGGATTGGGATTTGTTCCAACTGAGCCCCCATTCCTAATTCAGCACCTTAATTTCCTAAAGCACCCTCAGAAAGCAAATCTGATCCACTCACTGATAAATTCCCAGGATTAAAGTGACAATATTCCTAATTTTAAGCCTTTCACTAAATAAGAACCCAGAGTTTCATTAAACACGTAAGATTCAGCTCATCCTGGCATTAAAAACAACTTAAAAAAGCAAATAAATACACAGAACATTGTGAATTTTTTTTCCTTTTAATTCAGTATTTTTCAGTTTGGTTTTTTTGGGTTTTTTTGTTTGTTTTTTGTTTTTTGTTTTTTTTTTTTTTTACCCCTAGCAGCTGGTAATTCTGACAAGTTTGGGTTTGGCACTGCTGGGAAAGGATCTTTTTATTTTTTATTTTTTTTTTGTGCTCTCCAAAATCCTTCAGCAGCAATTGTGAGCTAACCCAGGGACTCCTCCAGCACCAGGCTGCTGCCAACCAGCTGATTCCCAGGCAGCTGCCTGATCTCCCTCAAAATTATTCACAGCTTGGGGATGGAAAAGATAATAAACATATGGAATAAGATGGTGAGAGGCTGGAGAAGAGAGGGGATAAATAAAGGTTCAAAATCTGCCAGCTGGGGAAATACGAGCCAGGAGGTACAAAGTAGGAGAAAAAAATGAAGTCTTGTCAAAGAGACAAGAGTGATTTGGTCAATTTTGGGAATGAAAATCCCTCTGGAATGAAGAAAATGAATGGGACAGCCACCAATCCCAGGCAGCAGTGGCATTTTCAGGCAATACTGGTGAAAGCAGTGAGCTGAAAATTTCGTTTTTAGGCACCTGCCAGCTGTCAATCCAAAAGACAAATCTCAAGAAAAGGATGTGTTGTGTGCCAGAGTTACCTTCAAAAATCAGTTTTCACAGAATCCTGGGATGGTTTGGGTGGGAAGGGCCTTAAATCCCATCCAGTGCCACCCCTGCCACGGGCAGGGACACCTCCCCCTGTCCCTGGTGGCTCCAAGCTCTCATTAAATAAGAATCCAGAGTTGCATTAAACATGTAAAATTCAGCTCATCCTGGCATTAAAAACAACTAAAAAAGCAAATAAATACACAGAACATTGTATATATATATTTTTCTTTTAATTCACTATTTTGGACACTTCCAGGGATGCAGGGGCAGCCGCATTCTGCTTTTCTGTTCTGGAAAATCCCATCTGGAAGCTGAGCTAGGTTAAAAATTAACAAAAAAATCACCTCTGGTCTAATATATCCCAATGTAGCATCCCCATTAATGCTGTGCCATCCCCATTTTCCCCTCAGGGACACCAAAACCCCATCCTTTGGCACAAATAATCCCCATTAATGCTGTGCCATCCCCATTTTCCACTCAGTGACACCAAGACTCCATTTATTGGCACAAATAATCCCCATTAAAGCTGTGCCCACCCCATTAAAGCCGTGCCCATCCCCATTTTCCACTCAGGAACACCAAGACTCAATTTATTGGCACAAATAATCCCCATTAAAGCTGTGCCCACCCCCATTTTCCACTCAGTGACACCAAGACTCCATTTATTGGCACAAATAATCCCCATTAATTTCGTGCCCATCCCCATTTTCCCCTCAGTGACACCAAAACCCCATCCTTTGGCACAAATAATCCCCATTAAAGCCGTGCCCATCCCCATTTTCCCCTTAGGGACACCAAGACTCCATCCCTCCATGTCCATTGGCACCAATAATCCCCATTTATTTTGTGCCCATCCCCGTTTTCCCCTCAGTGACACCAAAACCCCACAGCTCCATGTCCTTTGGACAAATAATCCCCATTAATTTCGTGCCCATCCCTGTTCTCCAGGCTCCCCTCCCAAATCCCACTCACTCTCTCAGAGCCAACAAAGCCACAGGATCCTTCTCCAGCAGCTCTGGATCATTTGCTGCTCCCAAAATGAGGATTTTCTCTCTTCCCCAGTGCTCTGAATGCAAGGCTGGGATGCAAATATGCCCAGCCCCTCCCTCCTGGAGGGAAATATGGACAATTCCAGTTATTAATTCCCCATTGTTGTTCCTGACTTTAAACTGCTCTTTAAAGCCACTGCCATCCCTTTCAAGCAGTGGAGGAAAAGAACTCTTTAATCACTAAAAGTGCATTAAAAATGCAGCCCTTGAATCCTGCCTAATAGATTGATATTTCCCATGAGCTGGCAGGGGAAGATTAGCCATTAAAATTCCCCCTGTCCCCTGGCATGTTCAATCCACCTGAAATTGGGCCCTGCTTGTTTGCCTGTTTGTTTTTCTGCTTAAAGAGACACTTAAATTCTGACCCCTTCCCACTTGAAATAAATCAGGGAAATTGATTTCGGTGTTTTTATGGGGTTTTAAGGCTGGCTTCCATTCCAGGAGCTGCAGACACTGGATCCTGCCTGTCCTTCCCAAATTCCCAAGGCTGCCTTGATATTTGCAGGACACTGGATGAGGAGCTAGGGGAATTTAAATCCAGGTGTCATAAACTCTGCAAATTCTGCTTTGTCACCCCAAACTTCTCCGTTAGCTGGGATAAAGATTAAGCTAAAAAAGACCCAAACACTGCAGAGAATCAGGGAATCGAGTGAAAGATTAAATCAGCCCCTGGAAATGCAAATTCCTCTCCACTGATGGATTTAGGGAGGAGTTTATTCCCAGGCTAAAACCACGAGAAATCATCAGCTCCTTCCTCAGTCCTTCATTCCTCCCATCCACCCCTTCAGGGATCTGCAAGAATCAAGGAGTTAAAATTATTTGATGATCTCAGAACTCTTTTCCAAGCTCAGCCCTGGAATGGTTTGGGTTGGAAGGACCTTAAATCCCACCCAGCTCCACCTCTGCCACAGGCAGGGGCACCTCCCACTGCCCCAGGCTGCTCCAAACCCCATCCAGCCTGGTCAAACCCTTCCAAACCCTCCAAATGTGGCCTGGGAACTGCAGGAATTTGAAGTTTGGGACTTTCTCACCCACCCAATCCAAGTGTTCCCTGCTTTTTGTGGCTTGAAAAACCAACAGGGATGGAAGTGCCCTGCATTTAGGGGCAGAGAGATGAAGAAAAGAGGGATGGATGGGTCTGACAGACAGACAATTATGGGAAGACATTGCCTGGTTCCTCCCATATTTCCTACAAATTTTTTTTTGGTAATTTTTGCAAATTTTTTGCAGATTTTTTGCGAATTTTTGCAATTTTTTTTTGCAATTTTCCTTGCGATTTTCATTTCAAACCAAGTGAGCTGCACATGCCTGGAGTATCCCTAAGGATTCCTAGTAAAGAATTGTTATTCCTATTCCCACATCTTTGCCTGAGAGCCTTTTAATTCCAAAATTATCATAATTTGGAGGGAGGGGGTTTGCATTTTCCATTTCAGGGGAGGCTCCTGCCTTCCTCAGCAGACACCTGGCTTTGCAAACCAGGACAGCTGGGATTGACCTTTCCCCCTCCACCTGGAGAGAGATTAAACCCCAGCAGATGCTTGGAGCAGAAAATGGGATCTCACCCAGTCCCAGCTGAGCAGCTGGAACGTTTCCTCCCTGCAGCCTGTCAGGGAGGGAATTCAGGGAGCGACTCCTGCTGCTCCCTTCTGCTGCTTGCCACGGGCTTTTCCAGCCCTTCTGCTGGCAGTGGATGGGTCTGACAGGGAGAGGCAGGACAGGAGTCTTGGCTCTGTCAGTGGGAGCAGAGAGAGCTGGGATGATGCTGATGGATGCTGGAATGGCAGCCCTGGACCAGGATGTTCCTGGAATGAGTTGAGCCCAGGCCAAGCTCTGTGCTCTCAGTGACCCCAGGTTTCACTTTTTTGGCCACTCTCTGCCCTGAAAATCCTGCTCTGGGCATCTTGTGGTGAAGGAGCTGGGGGAAGTTTCCAGGCCCAAGCTCCCAGGGATGGATCTCGGTGCTGGATGCCTAAATTGGGATTTCACCCTGGCGGTTATCTGGCACATGCAGAAAGTTGTTCTTGCTTTCAGGAATGAAGTAATCCTAAAGGTTAAGCCTGTGGGGTGTTCTCAGCCCTGCAAGAATTAATATGGTGACATTTAACTGCTATTAGAAAAAAAAAAATCTCATTTTTGCTTTCTCACACCCCTGCCCTCCCCTCCTTTTTTTTTTTTTTTGTATTTTTTTTCCCTTGGAAAAGCACATGAGGCGTTTGTTTTGTAGCAGTGCTGGTTTAAAATAAACCCACAGCTCCCACCACTGTCCCTGTCACTGCCTGGGCTAATGCAGATGGATTGGGCACCTCCAGCACACCCTCACTTTTCACTCAACTCTTCCATGGGGAGCCCTGGCCCAGGAAACAGGAATGGGATCCCAGCAGGTGCCGGTGGGAAATCTCCACTGGGGATGTCCCAGTTTGCAGTTTTTTCTTAATCTGGGGATTTTTTCCTACCAGCTCCGTGTTGTGCTGGTGCCTGGGGTCGGCCTGGTGGGGGAAAAGCAGAATGGAGCTGTGGATTTGTTGTGTAGGGTGGGATATAATCCACAGCCAGGTCTGGGTGTCCCTACATTGGCCTCATTTTACTCCTCCAGGCAGAGCTGGCTCTGCTCTCCCCGTTAATTTGTTGGACAAAAATGACTTTTGACATATTTGGCTTCTTTAAAATATCTTTATTGTATTTATTTGTCAATTTAATGCAAAAAAAGGAGAGAATAATCCTGGTTTGGGGGCTTGGTCCAGAGGAATCTTTTCCCCTTGGCTCTGTTGGGGTTTTGATCGTGATTTTTCCCTTTTTTCTTATTTTCATCCCTTTTTTTGCTCTCGTTTCTCTCCACTGAAACCAAGTCCACCTCTATTAATATCAGTTATCCTTGCTGTAAAAATCAGCCCATCCATCAGAATAAATAACCCCTCTCTAAAATGATGATCATAAAAAAGGGCTGAGTTAACACAAATTCTCCTGCTTTTTAAGGGCATGACCATCCTTGGACAGGCACAAAAACAGATCAATGAATGTTTGTTTCCTGTAGTTTTCTCTTAAGACTAATATTTTTAACTTAAATATTGAGAATGCACAGGCGAGTTATGATCCACTTGTGCAGTTTTGTACAGCCAACAATTTCTCTGCTATCAAAAGCTGATTGATTTTCCATTTAAATTACCCCTAAAGAGCCTCAGTTTATGAAGTCAAGTGGACATAAAAAAGCTCCAGATACATAAGGGAGGAACCTGGGGACGTGATGGAGCTGCTTTGTTTTGTGGAAGTCCAGATCAAAGACACAGGGGAAAAATCTGGGAAAGATCCAGCCCAAAAAAAAATAAAATTTATCAGGATTAATGACCCTGATACCAAAAAGGATGAAGATTTTGGATTAATCCCTCCTGACAGGGGGTACCAGAGGGTTTGCAGTGTCTGTGTCAGCCCCTCCTTGGAAAATCTCTCCATTGCTTTTGTACCTTTTATTATTTTATTTTAAATTGTCACCACTTATTTCATCCCATTGCTCTGGAGAGCAGCTCCTCCCAGCTCAGATCCTTTCTGTTGTTTGTTCCTGTTGCCCAAAGCACCAGGGATGTAAAACCAGGGATCCTTCAGCCCAAATCTTCCGAGCCATTTGCTGGAGATGTCACCACGGCCTGATGGCAGGGACAGGATGGAGTGGCCCTAAAAAAATCCCTTTTTGATGGATGGAATGGCCCTAAAAAAGCCCCTTTTTTTGCCTGGATGAATGAAAAAAACACCAGGGCTTCCTTCATTCCAGGTTATTCCCAATATACTTTAAAAATGGCAAATCACAAATCCACTTTTATGGGAGGCTCGTGCTTAACAGATCTTTTTTCCTGTATTATTCTTCCCTCCTAAAAGCAGAGCGTTATTTAAAGTGTCAGCCCACAAAACTCCCATAAATAATGAGCTGGGAAGCAGGGAGGGCCACGGGCTCCGGCTGCCGTGAGAATTCCAGCATTTACTCAACTCCCAAAGTCCTAAACCAGCTCTTTCCCCCAAAACATTTGCAACCAAACTGCTCCCTGCAGCACTTGTGGATTCAATGGCAGAAATTTTTAGGAGTGCTGTAATATAATTTGTAAATGATGTTGATTTACTCATTCCGAAGGCTTTTGAAGGAAATAGATTGTGTTCATTTTCTCCAACGAGCTGCACATTCAGAACAACCATCGGAGCACTCCATTTAAATATATCTGCAATTAAACTAATGATGTTTTAGAACATCCTAAATAACAACACAGCACAGGGACAGCTGTCCACAGCCTCTGTTTAGGTTTACAATTCTGCTGTTTAATTTTTTATAAATATTGGTCAAAATGCTCCTTTTTGCTGCGTCTCTGAGAGCAGCAGCTGCCCCCCAGCTCGGAACTGGCCGTGAGAGGAGGAGAGGGCGGCAATAAAAGAAAATAAAAAGCTGTTCAGGTGTAAAACTGGGGGAAATCTTGGTGCTTTCAGATGGCATAGAGGCACTCCAGGGGAAAGGAGAATTAGGCCCCGGAATACCCCGTGTAATTATGCTAATTAGTGTGACAGAAAGGGCTTTTAATTGGGGATGGAATCGTGGAATCATGGAGTCATGGAATTAATCATGGAATCGTGGAATCACGGAAGCATGGAACTGTGGAATCATTGAACCATGGACTCGTGGAATCACGGAACCGTGGAATCGCGGAAGCATGGACTCATGGAATCAAGGATTTGTGGAATTATGGAAGCATGGAATAATGGATTCATGGAAGCATGGAATCATGTAATCGTGAAATTGTGGATTTGTGGAGTCATTGAATCCATGAATTGATTTCCAACTCATTGAATTTCATGAGTTCAATGGAATCGTGGAATCATGGAATCGTGGAATCATGGAATCATGGAATTGTGGAATCATAAAATCATGGAAGCATGGAATCACAGAATCATGGAATCACAGAATCACTTAATCATGGAATCATGGAAGAATGGAATCATAAAATCATGGAAGCATGGAATCGTGGAATCGTGGAATCACGGAATCGTGGAACGATTTCAGTTTGGAAGGACCTCAAAGTCCATCCAGTGCCACCCCTGCCATGGCAGGGACACCTCCCCCTGTCCCAGGGTGCTCCAAGCCCTGTCCAAGTTGGCCTTGGACACTTCCAGGGATGGGATCCTTGTTTCCCATCGAGCATTTCCCAGGAAGGGATTTTCCCCGCGCCGAGTTCCTGATTAATTTCGTCTCCTCAGTAAATAAATCTCCAAGCAAAGCTCACTTCCAGATAACGATCCCTGGCTTGAGCTCACATCAACTCCCAACATCTCAGCCCCCTCTCCACTTCAGGAATCGCTGCCCCCGGTCGCCCCCAGCCCTCCGGAGGCGCTTCCACTCCGCGCAGGACGCGCCAACGCTCGGCTCGTTAGGAGCGCGGCCCCCTCATTAACGACGGGCATTAAATGAGACAGCTGAGCTGGTTCCCAAACCAACAAAGGCACGGCCGCCTCTCCCTGGGATTGGGAGACTTTGTCATCCCCCATCACATTAATCCCATGGATTAATTCTATGTCCCATTATACTGGAATGAGGGGTTTGGTGTCAAGGCCGGTTTTGTTCTCGAGTTTTTCTGCTCTGCAGCTGCTTTAATGCTCTTTATCTTTCCGGGAACGAGAGCAAATGACAGATTTCTTAACCTGAAGGATGAATTTGGAGCAGTTTTGAATGTCCCTGGTGCAAAATGAGTTCCAGGAGAAATGTCCAACCTGCAGAGGGGGAGGCTGGTGCAGGTCTGCCCTGCCATGATCCCTCCCACGTTTTTTTGGAAGCAGGCAAAAAAGGGGACAGACCCCACATCCCTGGCATGATCCCTGCCCTTGGGAGGAATTTCACCTCTTTGGCCTCCACTCTCCTCCAGCCCTGTGGGTTTAGAGCTGTGATCCACCAGGAACTCCTGATTTCAGACCCCATTTTAAGCCCCTGGAACTGGGATAAACTGGGGGGAAAAAAGCTCTTTGGCTCATGCCAAAACTGCTCTGGGAACTGAACCAAAACGATGTCAATGAAAAAAAAAATCACAATTGCTTCAAAATGTACCCAAAACAGAGAAAATGGATGGGATCAAAGGTGTTCTACAGCTTCAGGACAGCCAGGCTTGGATTGGATGGGGACAAAGCTGTGTCACCTCCAGGACGCCCCGGCTGGGAAGTGTTGGGGGTGGTTCTGTTTCCCCTCCCTCCACCTGAGAGCTGGGCAGCCACATCCAGAAGCTCAAGGAATTCTTGGACATCAATGCTGGAGTCTCCTGCCTGGTGTCAGGAAAGGAGCAGAGGGGATTTTCAGGCTAAAACACCCGGAATAAATTAATTAACTGACTAAAGTAACGCTAACGAGCTGTGCAAGCACCTTGATAAATTCAGCGCTGCCCCAGCACCGAAGGAAAATTCAAGTTTTGATGAGGGTGGTGACACTTCCAGTGACACTTCAAAGACAGGGATAAGGACCAAGCACTTGGAAATGAGGGATGTGTTTATCAGCAGCAGCTGCCAAACTGGGGGAACGGGAAAATTCAATTTGTCCCATAATTATCTTTTGTACAAACAGGCAGAGGCCCTCCAGCCAGGCAGCTCCTCAAAAAAAACCTCTAATTATTGCATATAATAACTCCCAACATTAATCTTGGCTGTTCCTTGTACAAAAATTATAAATTACTGCACCAAATCCTTATTACTGCAAATATTAAAAGTTACTCAGCATTTATTGGAACTTTGATTTTTTTTTTTTTATTTTATTTTTTTGCCTTGTAACTTTGTGGTAATTTTCTCCATATTTCACAACTCCAGCCATCGCTGCGAGAGAGTTTTGAGAGTTTCAAAAATTCATCGCTGTGAGATTGGACTCGTATGGAAAAAGGAAAGGCCTTGAAGTCAGGAATATTGGGAGAATTTCCTGGATTGGACCAACTCCAGGAATTCCTTCTTGCCCAAGGGGTGTTCCTCAAGAGTGGTTTAGTTTACAAATCAGCTGAATGCTTCAAGTTGTGTTTCTGAGCCCCCAAACCAACCAAGTCTTCCCCTTCCTGCAGGAATTCTGGGTGGGGAATTTAATGCTGGAGAATTCTGGGGAGTTTAAAGCTGGTAATGCTTTTAGGAGCTTTGCTGGACTGGATTGGGAAGGGGGAGGAATTATCACACGACAAAAATCATCAAAATCCGACTCGACTTTTCAGTTATTATTGGTCTGACATCCACAGATGGAATTTTCAAGGCTTCTGTTCCAAACCTGGTGGGTCAAGGCTTAAATGAGCTTTTATCCCATTTTTATCACTCTCAGACCTCAAGATGCTTTGAACACTGGAACTTTTTGACTTTTTGGGACTCTGACGTGCAGGAGGACTCGGGACCTTACGGGACCATCTTCACACGCCTGAAAATTCATGGAATTATGGAATCATGGAGTGGTTTGGGTTGGAGAAACCTTAAATCCCATCCAGTGCCATGGGCAGGGACACTTTCCTCTGTCCCTGGTGGCTCCAACCTGGCTTTGGACGCTTCCAGGGATCCAGGGGCAGCTGCTCTGGGAATTCCATCCCAGCCCCTCTCCAGCCTCCCAGGGAACAATTACTTCCCAATATCCCATCCCACCCTGCCCCCTGGCAGTGGGAACCCAAGCTGTGGCTGGTGCCAGGTGTGGCCACCTCTGAATTCCCCCTTTTTTGGTTCCTTTTGGTACCAGGTGTGTCCTGGGAAAGGCCCCCCAGGTCCTCAGGTACTGGTTTTGTTAGGAATTCCCCCATTTTAGGCACAGAGGAGGATCCAGAGAGGATTTCCAGGCTCTTCTCATTGCCAGAGCTGTGCCTTCATGGGTGCAAGAAACCATGGATGGCAGGGAATGGGCTGGAGCTGTGGCTGGAATGGTTTGGGAATGTTCAGCAGTGGTTTGGGAATGTTCAGCAGTGGTTTGGGAATGTTCAGCACTCTTTTGGGAATGTTCAGGGATGGTTTGGGAATGTTCAGCAGTCTTTTGGGAATGTTCAGGGATGGTTTGGGAATGTTCAGCAGTGGTTTGGGAATGTTCAGGAATGGTTTGGGAATGTTCAGCAGTGGTTTGGGAATGTTCGGCAGTGGTTTGGGAATGTTCAGCACTCTTTTGGGAATGTTCAGCAGTGGTTTGGGAATGTTCAGGCATGGTTTGGGAATGTTCAGCAGTGGTTTGGGAATGTTCAGCAGTGGTTTGGGAATGTTCAGGGATGGTTTGGGAATGTTCAGCAATGGTTTGGGAATGTTCAGGAAAGGTTTGGGAATGTTCAGCAGTGGTTTGGGAATGTTCAGGGATGGTTTGGGAATATTCAGCAATGGTTTGGGAATGTTCAGCAGTCTTTTGGGAATGTTCAGCAGTGGTTTGGGAATGTTCAGGGATGGTTTGGGAATGTTCAGGGATGGTTTGGGAATGTTCAGCAGTGGTTTGGGAATGTTCAGGGATGGTTTGGGAATATTCAGCAGTCTTTTGGGAATGTTCAGCACCCATTTGATGCCAGGTTTTGCAGGAGTCTCCTCTCTAATCAGGCTCATAAACTGAGGAATTCTTCCACTGCTGCTCCAGGAGCTCCAAACTCTCTGGCCCTGGCTTGGGCAGTGGCAAATTCCCGTGCAGTTCCCAGCACTGAAGCCGACCCAGCAATGGTTCCTTTGATTCTGATATTCCTGAAGGGAAAAGGAAAGAAAAGGAGCCCTTCAAGAAGCACACTGGCCTCGTTCTCCCCCAGTCCCCTGCCCTCTCATCTCCAAAGGAATTTCTTGATTGTTCTCTCCATTACAAACTTAGCTTCAAGGGAAGGGAAAAGAGCTTTTTTTTTACTTCTTTTTTTGCCTTTTTCTCTCTCTGCTCCCCTGAGTGCTCCTGTTTTGAGTCCTTCAGCCTGATCTCTGTTCAGCAGGGCTCCTCTGCTGACCACAAAGGCAGCAAAGAAAACCTTTGAGCAGAAGTTACTCACTAAGTCAGGGCTTTTTTTCCTCCCAATCTTTTCAGATAATTTCCTAATGGTGTGGGAACATCAGGAGTTCAAGGTTGCTTTCCTGCAGCTTCCACTGTTTCTCCAAGGGTTTCAAATGGCATTTGAAATCCCACAGATGTATCCACGCAGCCCTGGGAGTGATTCTGAGCCATTTACTTCCAGAGGTGACTCTGCTCAGGGCAGGGAAGGGGTGCAGGGTGAGTGTGACAGGTCTCTAAGCGTTCCTTTCTTTTTTTAAGGAGCCTTAGAGGTCACCTGGGGTGTTGTTTTCCACCAAAAAAAAAAAAAAAATTCCTGTTTATCACCACGCCAGGATTGTGTGTGGGGCAGCCCAGGCAAAGTGAGTTCTCCAGCTGTACTCTGGAATTGCTGAAGGGAAAAAAAAATCGAGTCAATCCTGTTGATTTAGCAAGAGAATCAACATTTTTGTTGTCTTGTTTTCCCGCCCCATTTCCACTTCTTCCCAGTTCTCACTGCCGTGGGCAGGGACACCTCCCGCTGTCCCAGGGTGCAGTCTGGCCTAAAGTGACACAAATGTGTCACTTGACTCCAGTTACCCCCTGATAACAGCACTAAAATGGGACCTTTTCCTCCTTTCTTTGCCTTTTCAGAGGTGTCACCATGACAGCAACCTGTCCCGGCGATTACAGAACATCAGGTGATGGAAAATGTTCTTTCCATTCCCCTCTCCCTTCTTGATCTGCTCTCCAGCCGTGCCCTGTGCTTTCTGTGCTGCTGGGGGATGCTCTGCTCTCACCCCCTCCCGTGGCTGCTGCTGGATTGGGGTCAGGAGGTGCCCCCAGGAGAGCTGGACTGCAAAGGTGCAGCAGCAGATAAACCCTCCTCAAAACCACTGGTGAGAATGGAGCCAAGGATTTCATATTTGGAAATCCATTTTGGCCTCCCCATCTTGCTTAAAATGGAATTGAGGAGAAGAAGGAGAAGAAAGAGGGAGAAGGAGAAGGAGAAGAAGAAGAAGGAGAAGAAGGAGAAGAAGAAGAAGGAGAAGAAGGAGAAGAGGAGGAGGAGGAGGAGGAGGAGGAGAAGAAGGAGAAGGAGAAGGAGA
>JAYDZK010000080.1:899003-911871 GCA_034509185.1 Euphonia xanthogaster | reverse complement strand
CATAGACAGGAAACGGCCTTGGAGTCTCAGAGGATTTGGGTATTTACAGGGGTCAGGAACAGACCAGTTACAGGGCTGAGCTGGTGCCCAGTTACAGGGCTGAGCTGGTGCCCAGTTGCAGGGTTGAACTGGTGCCCAGTTACAGGGTTTTACTGGTGCCCAGTTGCAGGGTTTAACTGGTGCCCAGTTACAGGGTTTAACTGGTGCCCAGTTGCAGGGCTGAGTTGGTGCCCAGTTGCAGGGTTTAACTGGTGCCCAGTTACAGGGTTTAACTGGTGCCCAGTTGCAGGGCTGAGCTGGTGTCCTATGTACAGTGTTGAACTGGTGTCCCAGTTGAAATGTGTCACTGGTGTCCCAGAGCAGCCCCAGTGCTGCTGGTGTCAGTGTCAGGTCAGTTCTGCTCACGGGGAAGGGCCTGGGGGCTCTGGGAGGGGAAAAACCTGAAGGATTCATCCAGGAAAAATGAGGAAAAAAAAAAATCACTTCCAGGGGTGCTGGGACCAGCGTTCCAGGGCTGGGCCTGGGCCCTGGCTGGAGAAAAAGAAAATTCCTTTAAAGCCTCGGCACAGCTGGGAAGAGCTGGAGGGAGCCTGGATCCCCACCCGGGTGGGAAGAGCCCCCTGGGGACCCCGAAACGCTGCTGGGTGGAACTGGGAGGAGCTGCTGGGTGGAACTGGGAGCACGGGGGGGGCAGGGGCTGCTGGGCGGGAATGGAATCCCGGGATTCCTCCAGGGAGGATCCTCAGATTCCCCCAGCCAGGGGGAATTCCTCCGTGGTGAATCCTTGGATTTCCCATCAGGGGAATCCTCCAGGGAGGGAGGGAAGGGCTGTGGGAGGGATGGGGCTGTTCCCAGCCTGGGTGGGGATGTGGGGTGGGCGACCAAAGGGCTTCGCTGCAGCCGCCGTTCCCAATTCCCTGAGGAATCCAGCCTGCAGCAGGAGCCCTTCCTGACTCCCTCCTCCTCCTCATGCCAGGAGCCTTCTCCTCTTCATCCCCATCTTGCTGTGCTTCCTCCTCCTCCTCATCCCCATCCCCATCCCAGCTGCCTTCTCTTCCTAAACCCCAACCCAGGAGCCTCCTCCATCCCAGGTGCTTCCTCCTTCCTGTGCCAAAATCACCAATCCCACCCTTCCTTTGCCAAAAATCACCAATCCCACCCTTCCTGTGCCAAAATCACCAATCCCACCCTTCCTGTGCCAAAATCACCAATCCCCCCTTTCCTTTGCCAAAATCACCACTCCCCCCTTTCTGGCCCCGTTTCGCCGCCAGCGGCGTTGCCTTCGCCCAGCGGGAAGAGAGGGAATTCCAGAGCACGGGACCCTAAAATCCACCGGGGTGCGGGACCCTAAAATCCACCGGGGGCGCGGGGCCCTAAATTCCACCGGGGTGCGGGGCCCTAAAATCCACCGGGGTGCGGGACCCTAAAATCCACCGGGGTGCGGGGCCCTAAAATCCACCGGGGTGCAGGACCCTAAAATCCACCGGGACACGGGACCCTAAATTCCACCGGGGGCGCGGGACCCTAAATTCCACCGGGGTGCGGGGTCCTAAACCCGCCAGGGCGTGGAGCCACCGGGGCCGCCGGCGTCGGGCAGGGCGGAGCGCCCCCGGGGTCCTCGGTCCGTGCTGACCGCGGCGCTATCTACCTAGCTCTAGGTATAAATAAAGTGAAATTCTGGACCCCGGGCGGGCGGGGCTATAGGGTGGTCTCGCTGCCCATGTCCCGCGGGGCCTTCTCCGTGTCGCTGTCCTCGTAATCCGACTCCATCTCGATCTTCACCTGGGGCACGGCGCAGATGGGGCTGCGGGAGAAGTTCAAGGCGGGGGACGACGGGCACGAGATCTTCAGGTGCAGGGTGATACTGGGGGGGCAGCAGAGGAGAGGGGGGTGAGCAGCCAGAGGGGGCTGCCCCCGCCCCAAACCCGCCCCACTTTTTGGAGCTTTTTAGATTTTGGTGGAGCATTCAGCTGGGAGGATCCCAAAATTTCCTCTCCCGCCCCCAGGGATGGGGAGGGGGGGGGTCCCGGTTACCTGCGATCCATGTCCGAGCCGTTCGGGGAGGAGTCAGAACGCAAAGCTCCAGGTGGAGGCCCTCTTTCCTGGGGGGGACACGCAGCTGAAACACTGC
Organism: Euphonia xanthogaster; assembly: GCA_034509185.1. Classification (NCBI taxonomy): domain Eukaryota; kingdom Metazoa; phylum Chordata; class Aves; order Passeriformes; family Fringillidae; genus Euphonia; species Euphonia xanthogaster. Next base: position 909,740 of record JAYDZK010000080.1, on the reverse strand, counting down.
CCAGGTGACCCCAAAAATCCCCCTGGGCCCCCCCTGCATCCTGGGCCAAAAAATCACCATTCCCACCTTGCTGGGCCCAAATCACCATTCCCACCTTTCTGGGCAGTGGCAGGAGGAAGGAAACTCCTGGGAGTTGCAGATTTTGGGGACCATCAGCCAGAGGAAAGGCTCTGCCAGCCCTGCCAGCAGTAGTTGAGGAGTTAAACTGAGCTCAGACTCTCTGGGGTTGTGAAATGAACCCCCCCGAAATTTATTCCGAGGATTTTTGGTGAAGGTGGAGCCAAACCTGCTCCTTCCCAGCCATAAAACTCCATCAGAGAAGCTTTTGGGAGCTCCAAACCATCCCAAATTCAGGTATTTCTCACACACTCCCACCAGCACCAGCATGGGGGCGACAAAACCCGGGAGACTGCCGGATTTTTTTTTTGTGATTTATGGAAATGTTGGTGATCTTTGGGATGAGTGGTGCTCTGGTGGCTCTGGAGCTGGTGGATTCCTTCTGGTGAGTTTTCCTGGTGTGTTTCCATGATGGATTTCCCTGCCGGGTTTCCCTGCTGGGGTTTCCCTGCTGGTTTTCCCTACTGGGGTTTCCCTGCTGGATTTCCCTGTTGGGTTTCCCTGCTGGGTTTCCCTGCTGGGTTTCCCTGCCGGGTTTCCCTGCCGGGTTTCCCTGCTGGGATTTCCCTGCTGGTTTTCCCTGCTGGGGTTTCCCTGCTGGGGTTTCCCTGCTGGGGTTTCCCTGCTGGGTTTCCCTGCCGGGTTTCCCTGCCGGGCTGTGTTCCCTGATCCTGCTGGGCGGGGCTCGGGTGCGTGTCCGGCGGGGTCGGTGCCGAGCGGAGCCCGGGGCGGGGTTGGCAGCGGCTCCTGGGCTCGGGACTCAGGGCTGAGGCAATGGGGGCCCCGTGTCGGGGCAGGGGCTCCATGGGGATCTTAATGACTGAGGGAGGTGGGAACTGGGGAAGAAACGGGGAAATTCCTGCTGAAGGCAGCGCCTGGGGGGGCTCTGAGACCGCCCGGAGCTCCCAGAGGCACCCGAGACCTCCAGAGGAGGAGGAGGAGGCTTTGCCTTCCTCTTCCCAAATCCTGGGACAGGAGTTGCACAGAGGCTTTGAGAGATAAGGGCCGTGCCCTAAACCAGGGATTTGGGCTCTTCTCCCTGAGGATTTCCTCGTTTTTGCCATGATTTTTCAACTTTTGGGACATCCCCTGGAGCCCCTCCCTCAGCCAGTTCTGCCCCTGGAACAGCTCCAGGAATCCAAGACCTCCATCCCAATTCCCAGTGGGAATTGTCCCTCCCCAGCTCTGGGATGTCCCCCTGTCCTCGGGAGGCCCTGGTGACCCCGTGCCCACCTCCTCGTCGCTGCTGCTGTCGCCTTTGTTGCCTTTTTTCTTCTTCTTCTTGTCATCCTCCTTCTTCTTCTCCTTCTCGGGGATGATGTTGTCGATCCAGGCCAGGTCGTGCTGGGAGAAGACGAAATCCAGGAGCCTCCTCACCAGGATCAGGGCCAAGATCTGACAGGGGAGAGGTCCAGGAGCATCTCAACCCAAGATCTGGCGGTGACCACCAAGCCAAAATCCCTTAAATCCCAAAAACCCCTTTGGAGCGAGGATGGGATTACCCACAATGGAGAAGATGATGGCAGCCATGGTGGGACCACACCAAAAATTCCATTAAATCCCAAAAAAAACCATTTGGATCGAGGATGGGATTACCATGACAGGGAAGATGGTGGCAGCCATGGTGGGACCACACCAAAAATTCCATTAAATCCCAAAAAAACCCATTTAGATCAAGGATGGGATTACCATGATGGGGAAGATGGTGGTGGCCGTGGTGAGACCATGCCAAAAATCCCAAAAAACCCTTCCAAGGTAGGATGGGATCACCATGACAGGGAAGATGGTGGCAGCCATGGTGGGACCACACCAAAAATCTCAAAAACCCCTTTGGATCATAGACAGGACCACCACGATGAAGACGATGATGACAGCCATGGTGGGACCACACCAAAAATTCCATTAAATCCCAAAAAAACCCATTTGGATCGAGGATGGGATTACCATGACGGGGAAGATGATGGCGGCCACGGTGGATTTGAGGATCCAGAGCACGGCCAGGCAGACGATCTGCACCAGGGTGAAGAGGTGGATGCGGCGCAGCGGGACGTGCCGCAGGAACACGTAGTCGGGCTGGTGCTTGGCCGGCATCAGGAAGAGCTTGCAGCGATCCCAAAACTGCCCAGGGAGGAAGGCCGGGGTTAATCCTCAGCCCCACCCCACTGGCTGCCCAGGAAAAGCCTGTTTTGGTCCCCCCAAGTTGGGGAATTTCCAGGTTTTTGGTGGTTCTCGGAGGGTTTTGTGTCCCATGCGTGGGAATTTTGGAGTAAGAATCCTCCTTTTGGAGAGAGCGTGGGACAGTCTGTGGTGAGCGAAGAGGAGGACAATGAAAGGAGAAGGAGGACAAGGAGGAAGAGAAAAACAAGGACAAGGATAAGGAGGATGAGGAGAAAGAGGAGGAGGATGGAGGATGAGAGGGATGAGGACAAGGAGGATGAGGATGAGGAGGAAGGGCACTCACCTGGATGCCGTTCAGCGACGCCACGCCCATGTAGAGGAAGACCCCGTAGAGCACCGGCATGGGGATGTACTGGGAACAGGGAACACCAGGGCCCTGACCCCAGGGAAGGCAGCAGCTCCTCCCCAGGGCAGGGACAGGGCTGGAGGGCACCAGGATGGGGCAGGGCCCAGCTTTTGTCCCCATGTCCCCAAATCTCTGCAGGGAGCGGGGAATGGGAATGTTTTACCTTCAGGATAGGAGCCAGGAAAACCGAAATGCCCGTGAGCACGAAGACGATGATGCCGGTCACCCTCTGCTCCCTGGAGGGGGGACAGGAGCAGGGTCAGCCCGAGGAACCTCCGAGGAACCCAGAACCACCAGTGGGAATGGGATTGAACACTCCTGCCTGGCCGTGATGCCCCCATGAAGGACAATCCCTCCCTGTCCCTGCTGTTCCTGATGTCCCCCCAGGACAGGGATGTCCCCCCAGCTGCAGGACCCCTCTCAGGCCCACCTGACCCCCAGGAACTGGGGCTGCTCCCCCGGGGCGCTGGTCTCCGTCTCCATCTTGAGGCTGTCGATGTGGGCGATGGAGATGACGGTGGCGGCCACGTACCAGGGCAGCCCCATGAAGGAGCACACGGCCATCAGGATGCCCACCCAGAAGAGGTCCAGGTGGTACCCGGCTGCCTTCTGCAACACAGCACGGGGGGCTCTGCACGGGGGGCTCTGCACGGGGGGCTCTGCACGGGGGGCGTCCCCCAGGCAGGGCCTTGGTGCGCCCCCAATGGCCTTGGGGCACCCGGTGTCACCCCATGTCACCCTACACTGATATGGGGCACCTGGTGTCACCCTACACTGATATGGGGCACCCGGTGTCACCCCATGTCACCCTACACTGATATGGGGCACCCGGTGTCACCCTACACTGATATGGGGCACCCGGTGTCACCCTACACTGATATGGGGCACCCAGTGTCACCCCACACGGACATGGGGCACCCGGTGTCACTCCATGTCACCCCACACGGACATGGGGCACCCGGTGTCACCCCGTATCGCCCCTGCACCCCGTTACCCACAGAACTTCACCCCCAGGCCCTCCCTCACCCCAAGCTCACAGCTGGCCGAGGACAGGGCAGCCCCAATCCCACCCCAATCCTGGGTGCTGGGGGGATCCCCCGGGGCTCTCACCCTCAGCTTGTGCTCCTTCCTGTTGACGATGACGGCCGTGATCTGCTGGTCCATGAAGATGAGGATGGTGACCAGCAGGGCGGGCAGGGCGCTGGCCAGGTACACCCACCACGGGTTCTTCCCGAAGGGGAACACGAACCAGCCCCGGTCCACGCGCGTGGGCTGGGGAGGACAGCGGGGTCGGAACCTCGGGAACGCGGCGCGGGTTGGGAGAACCCAAGGGGTGGCGTTTGGGGACAACCCCGTCCTGGATCCATCCTCAATCCCACGTCCCAAATCCTCATTGGGATCCCCATTGGGATCTTCACTGGGATCCCCATTGGGGTTTCCATTGGGATCTTCACTGGGATCCTCATTGGGATCCTCACTGGGGTTTCCATTGGGATCTTCACTGGGATCCCCACTGGGGTTTCCATTGGGATCTTCACTGGGATCCTCATTGGGATCCTCACTGGGATTTCCATTGGGATCTTCACTGGGATCCCCACTGGGATCTTTACTGGGATCCCCATTGGGATCTTCACTGGGATCCCCATTGGGGTTTCCATTGGGATCCTGCCTGGGATCCTCATTGGGATCCTCACTGGGGTTTCCATTGGGATCCCCAGTGGGATCCCCATTGGGATCCCCATTTGGGGTCCCCATTGGGATCTTCACTGGGATCCCCAGGTCACCCCCTGGATGGGGGAGGAGAAATCCTTCTGGAATGGGGTCCTGTGGAATTTTGGGGTTTTTACCTTGAAGTCGGTAGGCACTTGGAGCTTTGGGGTGTTGAGTCCAAAGAGCACATCCAGCCCCACAAACATTAGTATGGACATAAAGATGGAGAAATCGCTAATGAGCTTACGGAGCTGCCGGCCGGGGCGGAGAGGGAAACGGGAGGGAAAATGGCAAAAAGGGAGGAAGAGCAGCAAAAAAAGGGAGGGAAAATGGCACAAAAGGAGGAAAAATGACAAAAAAAGAGAGGAAAGAAAGTCAGAAAATTAAAATATTGTTCGAAAAGTCTAAGTAGCTTTTAAGACAGTGCCTGGAGCTGCGAGATTCCCAAAAAAACCTGGAAAAAGAGCGTGGGAGAGGAGAGGAGGGGAGGGGAGGCCGAACCTTGATGATACTGGGGATGTGGAGTTTGGGGGTGTCCAGTCCGAAACAGGCGTCCACTCCACAGAAGAGCAGGATGGAGAAGACATTGGAAAAATCAGCAATGAAAGCCCTGACCTGGAGGCAAGACAGGGAAACGGGGTGGGAAAGGGAATTAACGGGGTGGGAAGGGAATTAACGGGGTGGGAAGGGGAATTAACGGGGTGGGAAAGGGAATTAACGGGGTGGGAAAGGGAATTAATGGGTGGGAAGGGAATTAATGGGGTTGGAAAGGGAATTAACGGGGTGGGAAGGGAGCTTGTCCAGGTCTCTGTGGACGTCCCCATCCTCAGGAATTGTCCCTTGGTGTCACCTGCAAACCCCTTTGTTCCCACTGTTAATGAGCACATTAATTAATGCTGGCCCTGACGGGAGCCCTGGACACCACTGGTCAGTGATGTCCATCAGACTCTGGGCTGGTGCCCACTTCCCTGTGGGATCATCCCACGAATCCCTCATCCATCATCCCACAAATTCTTGTTCATTAATTGCCCACCCATTAACCCAGCTCCAGTTTGGAGAGGAGGCTGCCATAAAAACCTCACAGAATTCCAAAAATCGGGGTCTCAAACCTCGGGGATGACCCCAATTGTGGCCAAATCCTCCTCAAACCAGGGATTTATTTTCCTGGAGTTCTCTGCCTCCACCCAAACCTCCCAGCAGTTCCTGTTTCCCCTCGTTTTTGGGAAAGGATCTGGCAGAATTCGGTTGTTTCCTTACCTTGGTGGGGAAGTAGCGGCTGAATTTGAATTTTTTCAGGGTCAGGGTCATGGAGTAGGTGCCGAAGAAGAGGATGAAGGACATGAGGGCCAGGTCGGGCACGAACTTGCAGGATTTTCCCACTAAGCTGCCACCGTATCTGAGACATTCCTTCTTACTCAGCTGGGTCCAGTCCAGAGCTGTGAGGTTGAGAGCATTGGACTGGCAAGAAACAGGAAAAAACCAAAATTATTGTAATTTGGAATTATTGTGGTGTGCGGGGAAAAGGGGAATTTCAGGCCAAACCCAGCAAAAGTGGCATTTTTAAGGTGCAGTGTGGAAAGAAAGGGAAATTTCCTGTCCAAAACCCAAACCTGGACTTCAAGGATCAAACTGTGCAAAAAAAAAAAATGGAATTTCACAACTGAATTGAGCAAAGCCAGCGTTTTTAGCAACTGCAGCTTGCAAAAAAAAGGAAATTTCCTGCTCAAACACCAAAAAGAGCAGATTGAGCTGGTTCAGCACACGAGGAAAAGCGAATTTCCAGAGTTTTGGGAATACCCAAAACCACAGAGCTGATACAAATTTTGGGGGGGAAAAAACCATGGATTTGGTGCTGCTGGATTCCCAAATTTGAGTTCCCCTTGCTCTGAGCTGGCCCATCCCACTCGTGGGTGCTGGAATCCCGCGGATCCTCCCTCCCTGATCCCACATTTCCCCGGGCATGAGCAGATCCCAGTCCTTACCAGAGACACGTTAGTGGTGTTCGGTGCCACTGGAGCTGAAGCATCGAACAAGGTCGCGTTGGCTGCGGGAAAGGAGTCGGTCATTGAGGTTTTGGGGTTCAACCCGAGCTTTTTGGGGCTAAACCCCAGCTGGGCCTCGCCTGCTGAGCCCGGCAGGCATCGGCATCCCGGGATTTTGGGGGGAAATCCCCCTTTTCTAACTTCTCCCTGATTAATCCCACGCGCCGGGGAGGACGCGGCGGCTCCCGCGGCAGCTCCTCCCTGCGGGGCTGCCGAGGGCTGGGCCAGAGGGGATTTTTAGGAGCTTCCCAGTTCCTAAAATTTCCCAGGAGCTTCCCAGGGAAGCCGCCAGGAATGAGGTGGACTTAAAACCACCGTGGTGGAAAGCTGGGAAAGCAGCCTGGGGTGGTTTTAATATTTATTTTGTTTTGGAGAGGTGGCACCCAAATCACACCTGCTGTGCCTTTCTTTAAATTATTTTTGTTTTTTTAAATAGTTTGGGGGTGGTTTGGTGTCATCGGTGCAAAATTCCGTCTTTTCGAGCCCCCGGCACCTTCTCCTCCTCGGCTCTTCAGGCGACGCAGCTCCGCAGCTCCGGGAGCACCCCCGGGATGTCTCGGGGTGCCCCTAAAAGAGGGAATTATTCGGGAATTTGGGAATTCCGGGACGGCTTTGCCGCCCCTCTCTTCCATCCTCTTCGCCAAGCGGGAATTTCGGCCGCCGCCTCCAGCCCCGGTGCCGGGGGTTAATGAAGGAGAGGCTGGGTTAGGACAGAGAGCCCAGGGCTGCCAGGACCGAGCTCTGGGGGACAAACTCAGCCCTAAAAACATCGGCTTTGTTCTCATTTCTCTCCTCCACAACCTTTTTTTTTATCCACAAACCCAATTTTGGGGTTTCTACGCCTTTAAAGGGCGGCACGGCACCGGTGGGGTTAAAGAGAGGAGCCCTAAGAGCTCCACACAAACCTTTTCAGAGAGAGAGAGAAAAGTCAAATACATGGGGAAAAAAAAATAACAATGGCCCCCCCCGCGGGGGGGAGAGTATCAAATATTAAAATAAATTTAATATTTAGAAGGCGATACTCACTTGAGATTGAAATCAGCCCCAATTGATGTGTGCAGCAGAGACAAATATGGGACAAATCAGTTATAATAATCAAAAATCAGCAGGGATGGAAAAAAAAGGGAATTAAAAAAATAAAAAATTAAGGATGGAGAGGGAAATAAACATCATTTCGAGAGGGATTTTAAATCCAGCCTGGACACAGCTGCCTCGGGCAGCCAGGGGGAGGAGTGGGAGCAGGGATTGGGGTGCAGATGCCTCTGGGCTGCTTGGGGTGGGGGCTTGGAGAAGGGGGAGACCTCCCTGGAGGCTGCAGGCTCCTCCCGGGGGTGCTCACGGCTCCGTCCGGGAATTCCGGCTCTGGGGGTTCCGGCTTCGCTGCCTGCGGGTCGGGTTTGGGCAGGAATTGGGTCGGTTCCGGTGCCGCTCTGGGGTCTCGCTTCCCAGTGGGATCGCGGTGCTCACGGAGGGGTGGATGAGCAGGAGTTGAGGAAAATGTGGAATTCAACCCGATGGCTGCGCTTGCCGCGGGGTGAGGGCTCTCCTTGGAGCGGCAGAGGCGTTGGGAATGCCTTGGGTGGAGGGGCTGGGGTGCTGCTCTTGAAGGAAGGAGATGGGCAGAACTTCACCGTGACCTTCATCCACCGTGACCTTCATCCACCATCATCTTCATCCACCATCATCTTCATCCACCATCATCTTCATCCACCATCATTTTCATCCATCATCATTTTCATCCACTATGACCTTCATCCACTATCTTCATCCACCTTCATCTTCATCCACCGTCACCTCCACCCACTGTCAGTCTCCTCTGGCTGCAGCTGGTGCTCCCCAAAATTTGGATTTTTGACATAAATTCAGCTCCTGGGAGAGCAGCTGCTCGCTGCCGTGAGCCCGAGGCCGTCTCCACTCCCCTCCAGGGGCATCCGAGCTCCACAGTTCGGATCTGGGATCATCCAGGACGTCCACCCAAGAGCAGAACCATGGAAGGACCTTCTGCTCAGAGCCTGATGGCCTCTCCTTTTGGAAAAGGAGTGGAAAAAGGAGGAAAACGGTCCGTGGAGGTTTCCACTCCCAGCTGGGACATCCCGGGGTGTCCCAGACACCGCAGAGCACAGAACCACTCCAGGCATTTCCTGGAGATTCAGTTTCCATCGGCAGCAGGCTGGAATCACCCAAAATGTCCTTTTTTTTTTCCTTCCATAATTCCTCCTTAGCCATCCGGGTCTGGCTGCTCCAGGCTGAGATCCCAACTCTCCATCCGCTGTGTCCCAGGAAGCTCATCCAAGGGGGACAAGGCTCTTCCTCCATCTCCACAACCCCCTCGGAGGAGGACGGCGAGTTCCAGGTCTCTCCAGCCCAGGCAGCTGCCTCCTCCCTCCTCCTGGGCCGGGATTCATCCACGCCAGGACCCTCCCACCCCCGGCTCCCGCCCGGGCGGCCCCGGGGTGAACTCACCTGGGTCGGGGGCCACGCACTCGCACTTGTACATGGTCACGTAGTCGGGCTTGAAGTCGGAGTTGATGGGGTAGTACTTGAAGGCCCCGATCATCTTCTTGATGGCGTCGTAGATGAAGATGAAGCTGATGAGGGTGGAGAAGCCCTCCTCGGTGAAGCGCGTGATGTACTTTATGATGAAGCTGGCGTCGGTGGCCACCAGGATAAGGCACTGCAGGGCCGAGTGCAGCCCGATCCACAGGCGGAATTCCATGTAGTCGATCCCGTTGCCTCTGGAAGGGGGGACACGCGGCCCCGTGAGAGCGGCCGGGGGATGGGGACGTGCCCCACCCCCGTGGGGACAGAGCCTGGTGTCCCCTGGGGTGGCCCAGCACTCACTTGCTGAAGTCGAAGAGCAGCTTCTCGAAGATGAGGATGGGGCCGGTGCTGCTGAGGATGATGAGGGGCTGCCCGGCGAAGAGGCAGAACATGGAGCCGGCCATGGCCGTGCCCAGGAAGCTCTCCATGACCCCCTGGGGACGGAGCAGAGGCGGCGTCACGGGAATGCTGGGCCACGCCACGTCCCCGTGGAGCCCCGGTGGAGACGGGGCTGAGGGATGGCTGGCACCGTGTCCCGTTGCTCCTGGCATTGCCATGGAGGGATTCCAGCATTCCGGGGCTGCCAGGCCCAGCTGGCAGAGAACGTCCATCCCCAGAAGCTTGGCATGGCCAAGCAGGGTAAAATCCATCCCATCCCAATCCCATGGATCCCAGGGATCCCATCCCTGCTTGTCCCCAGGCCGGTGACACCTGGGCCACACCTGGTAGTTGTCGGTGGCGTCCCCCAGCAGCCCCCCGAAGGTGATGGCGTTGGTGATGCAGCCCAGGTAGATGAAGAGGATGGCGGAGATGGACTGGATATGGAAACCTTCGTAGAAGTCGCTCGGGAACCAGGGCAGCTTCCTCTTGATATCCAGGTAGAGGCCACCACAAAACCTGCGGAGACACGGCTGAGGTGACACCGACACCCGGCGACTTCCACCAAAACAGAATTGTGGAGTCCTGGAGAGGTTTGGGTTGGGAGGGACCTTAAATCCCATCCCACCCCTGCCGTGGCAGGGACACCTCCCACTGTCCCAGGCTGCTCCAGCCTGGCCTTGGGCACTTCTGGGGATCCACAGTCCTCTGGCCAGTTGGGAGATTTATAAATATTGATACATAAATATAATTTATATATAGACACATAAATAGGCCTGGTGCTGACCAAAACTCCTTCCCACCAAGATCTCACCCCTCAGTGCCCCAGGACACCCCAGGATGAGCCCCCAGGACAGATCCTGGCACATTCTGGAGGATTTTGGGGGTGGCTCCTGGCTCACCTGCCAGTCCAGGCCAGCTCCTCCCCAATCTCGTGGACTTCGGGCATCTCCCCATCGTCGCTGCCGCCGCCGCCACCCCCGGCGCCCGCCCCGCCGGCTGCGCCGTTCATCTGCCCCACCTCGTTCAGAGAGAACACCGACTTCCTGCGGGACAGCGGCAGCGCCTCGCACCCGCTCCGGCACCGCCGGGTGGGCACCGCTGGTGGGCACTGCTGATGGGCACTGCCTGATGGGCACTGCCGGGTGGGCATGGCCGGATCAGCCCCAGCGTGAGGACCATGGCCAAGGCCGTGGTGCAGCTCTGAGCCTGCACTGCGCGTGTGTTTCGGGGTAAATTTGGCCAGATCCAGAGCTGGGTTTGCTCAGATTGTGGAGCCCTGGGTTGAGTTGGGTTGGGTTGGGTTGGGTTGGATTGGGTTGGGTTGGGTTGGGTTGGGTTGGGTTGGGTTGGGCTGGGTTGGGTTGGATTGGGTTGGGTTGGATTGGGTTGAGTTGGGTTGGATTGGGTTGGATTGGGTTGGGT
>JAYDZK010000080.1:871219-886249 GCA_034509185.1 Euphonia xanthogaster | reverse complement strand
CAATCCCAGCAGGAAAACCTCTCCAAATCCCATTTCAATGGGAAAAACCCATCGGGATGTCCAAAACTTTTCTGGAAGCCGAATTCCAGCCAGGAAAACCTCTCCAAATCCCATGTCAATGGGAAAAACCCATCGGGATGTCCAAAACTTGTCTGGAACCCCATTTCCAGCCAGGAAAACCTCTCCAAATCCCATTTCAATGGGAAAAACCCATCAGGAATGAGGTGTGAAGGCTGTGGAGAACCCCAATCCCAGCAGGGAACCCCTTCCAACCCCATCCCAACGGGACCAACAAAGCCAGGACCGGGCGGAGCAGCGTCACCGCACCGCGAAGCCGAGCTGATCCAGCCCGGAATGTTGGGATTCCAGGCACTCACTGGTCCTGCTGGCGTTGTCGTTGCCGCTCTCGGGCCAGCCCTGGCCCTCGTCGGTGTCCGAGGGCTCGCGGGGCCCGAAGTGGCGCTCGCTCCCGCTGCGCTCCCGGCTGGAGCCCGGCGAGCGCCGGCGGCGCCGTTTCCTGCGGAAGCCGCGCGGCACCGGCACCCCGATGTAGATGGAGTGGTAGTCTGGGAACGGGGAGAGGAAGGGGTTAAAAAATGTGGGTTTTGGGGAGGAAATGATGTGAGCGGGGTGATAAATGCAGTGGGAAAAAAAATTCATTTATCTGGGAGAAAAATTCCCGGTGAAAACGGCGCGGATGGAGCGATAACTGCAGTGAGAAATTCAATTTCGAGGGAGAAAAATTCCTGGTGAAAATGAGGTGGAGCAATAATTGGAATGAAAAATTCCTGGGGAAAATAAGGTGGAGCAATAATTGGAATGAAAAATGAAAATTTCATTCCTGGTGAAAATGATGTGGGTGGAAAGAAAATTGGAATAAAAAATTCATTTTTCTGGGAGAAAAATTCCAGGTGAAAATGACGTGGATGGGGCAATAATTGGAATAAAGAATTCCAAACAATCTCCAGGACATTCCTGGGATTTCTCTTACCTTCCTCATCCTCAGATCTCCACTTTGGGACATTCCTGGGATTTCTCTCACCTTCCTCATCCTCGAACCTCCTCCGGGAGCCGCCGAGGCCGCGCTCGCTCATCCCATCCTCATCCTCCAGCATGGTCCGGCCGCTCGGGGGAGCTGGGGAAGGATTGGGAAGGGGATCTGAGCGGGATCTGGGATTTTCTGGGATTTGGAGGGGAAGAAGCTCTCTGCACACCTGCCAGGAGCTCCCTGCTCTGGAATCCTTCCCCCGGGATCATCCCAGCGGGATTCCCGGTGGGATCAGGGGGGACCCTCGGGCACCTCCTGTGCCACCCCCACCCTGCCCAGTGCCACCCCTGCTCTCCTCTCCCCACATTCCCGAAATTTTCCCAGGATCCCATCCCCATCCTCTAATTCCTGCTGCTCAGAGGGTCCAGGAGAACATTCCAGAGATTTCCTGGCACAGTTCCGGACAGGAATCTCCCAAAATTCCAGAGCCTGGCAGAATTCCCGACACAATTTCCCAAGAAATCCAGAGCCTCCCCATTATTCCGGAGCGACCCCACACATCCCAAAGGGATTTCCCACCCCAAATTTTCCTTTCCCCACCCCTGATCCCACATTTCCTTTCCACTTCCAGCCTTTGATCGCGGTGGGGATCTGCCAGGACGCTGCTGATGAGTTAATTAACGGCTCCCTAATTGGCCGAGCTCCAGCGATTGCCTTTCACACTCGGCTGCCCGGGCGCGGCTGTTTCCATTCCCGGCCCGGTCGATGCTCCCAAAGTCACTCGGAGGGCGATCCCGAGCGGCATTCCCGCATTTTCCAGCTCTTTCGGGGAGGAAAAACCCCAAATTTGGCCAAAACCCTCAAAAACGGGAATGGCTGGAGCCGCTGGGGCTGGCAGGGCGGGGATTCCCGACCCTTTTACCTGGGAAAATCCAGGTTGTCCCAGTCCAAACTAAATCCAGTTAATCCCAGTCCAGCTCCAGTCCCATCCTGGTTGAGATTTAAATTTGATTTTCCAGATTTGGGATTTTTTTTCCGTCAAACCGACACTTTTGGCAGGAATTGGTTTCATTTCAGGGGAAACAAATTTAGGGTTTTTCCTCTGGAGGGAAAACCCAAACTGGGCAGTTTTAGGGATAACATCATCCACGAGCCTTGGCTTCCCAAAAACATTCCGGGGTGAACCCTGAGGATTTTAGGAAGCTGGAAAAGCAGAAAAAGCAGGAAATTGCCCCCCAGGAATATTTTTACTCTAAAAATGACCTTTTAGAAGATGAAGGATCACAACCCCCAGGAAATCCCAGCAGGTTGAGGTTCCCAGATGATGGATTGGGATACAAACCCTTCCAGCTGGGATAATTCTGGGATAAAATGGGATTTTTTGGGGATCTGGGTGAGCTGTGAAGCACAAAGAACCCCTGGGGTAAAGCCAGGCTTTGTTAGGAACGGTTTAATGGAAGCTCCTGATCGATTCTGGGGTCAGACAATCTGGGATTTTTCCCACACGGAGCTTTTTCTCCCCTAAATCCCTAAAACCCAACCCAGAGCAGGAATTAGAGCTGGAAAACCCAACTGGAATTCCATGGAAATCCGAGCAGGGAAAGCCAAGCCCAGCGCTGCCCCCATTCCCGTGAAACCCCAAAAAGATTTCCCAAAAAAACAGATTTCCCCTTCCAAACTCACCTGGAGCTCCCCAAAGAGAGATTTGGGATCAGCCTGTGGGGTCAGGGAAAAATGGGAATGCCAGGAGTCTGAGCTGCTCTTCCAGCGACCCCAAAGTGCCGGCTCCGATCCCGATCCCGATCCCGCGGGGCCGGGGAGGCGCCGATCGATCCATCGATCCCGGCCGGAGCATCACGGGAGCTCCAGGGGAGGGAGGGAGGGGGGAACCCACGGGCTCGGCCCCACACAGGGATGGGGTTTCCGTGTGGGATCGCTGGGATGTGGGAAATCCACCCCAAGCTGCGGGGTCTGGGTTTGGGGGCCGTGGGGGATTTTTTTCGGTGGGGTTTGGATCGGTTTTGGGGGATTCGGGATGGGAGCTGCTCTGGTTCTGTGTCTGGAGCTTAGGGAATGGCAGGGAGCTCCCAAACCCCCATCCATGGGATGATCCCAAACCCCCATCCATGAGATGATCCCAAACTCCCATCCATGGGATGATCCCAAATCCAACACTGCGATGATCCCAAACCCCCATCCATGGGATGATCCCAAACTCCCATCCATGGGATAATCCCAAACCCCTGCAGAGCCGGGCTCAGCCCCCAGGGGATCCCCCCCAGCCTGGGCAGGTTTAGGGTCAGGATTTCCCCTGGAATTGTTCCCAATTCCACGTTTTCCCTTCCACCCCACGAATTCCGGGTTGGGAACCTCGGCCGTGGCCCTGCTCCCTGCAGCCTTTTATGGGAACATCAATAAATCCCATCCCATTCCTTCCTAGTTTTCCCAAAGAAAACCCAGAACCTGTGAGGAAAAAAATCCCATTTTTTTACACTTTTCCCAACAGGAGCGGAGAATAAAAAAAAAATAATAAAAAAAAAAAAATCCCATTTTTCCCCCAATTTTCCCAAAGGAAATCCAGGACCTGAGAGGAAAAATCCAATTTTTCCAACGTTCTGCTCCAAGTCCGAGTGCTCCTCACACTTTGCGGAGACAGGCGGCTCCTTCCTCCTCCTCCTCCTCCTCCTCCTCCTCCCGGGCATTCCCGGTGTTTCCGTACCCGCCCTCCCGGGGCAGGCACCAGCAGCAGCCGGCGCCGCGCAGATCCAGCGGGGCCGCGCCCGGAGCCGCCGGGATCGCCCGGGAATCCACGGAATCCCAGCGGGAACGGAGCTCGTTCAGCTGCTGCCAGTGCAGCCAGGCCATGGCCAGCCCCAGCACCTGGGGGAGGGGACAATTCCCAAAGGGATCAGGAAATCCCAAAAGGGAACAGGGACAATTCCCAGTCCATCCTGGACCTGCAGATTCCAGGAACATTCCAATATTTCTTCCCCAAATCCCAGCTGAACCTGCGCATGGAATCCAGGATGGCTCAATGTCGATTTTTCCTTCCCAAATCCACCTGGAAGCGGATCCCAAGGGGATTTCCATGGATCCCAATCACAGAAAAAGCAGGGAATGCCATCCCTGGAATGTTCTCCCAGCACTGAGCCCACCCTCAGCTGGCTCCTGTCCCATTCCCACTTTCCCAGTCTCTCCCAGGAACCCCAGGGGTTCCCAATGGTTCGAGATCCCTGGGAATGGGGTTGATCCCAATCCTGGGGTTGCTGCAGGGTCCCAGGGCTTTCCCAGCTCTGGGAATTCGGGCTTGGAAAAAGGGAAAATCTGGGAATCTGTGGGAATTTCCTGGGACAAGGCTGCCTCATCCTGGCTGGGACTTTTGGGAAGGGCTCTGGAATTCCAGGAACTGCTGGGAGAGCTGGGGACACCGCTGGGCTTACAGGATAATAATGGGATAATAATGGGATAATAATGGGATCGTGCTGATCCCCACCCAGAGCAAATCCTTTGGAATTTGGGGTTTGCAATCCCATTTCCACGGATGTCGAGCTGCAGCCTCGTTCCCGTCATCAATCCCCATTAAAATCCCAATCCCAATCCCCCGGAGCTGGAAAAGCCCTTTGAAATGTGGGATTTGGGACAAACTCATCATTTTTGCCTCGCGGAAGGATTTGTGTGTGCATTCCATGGAAACGGAGCCGGCTCTGGGGCAGGGATGGCTCCTGCTCCTCCTGCTGAGGAATCCCAGAAAAAATGGGAATTGTGGAAGGGAATAAACCCCTCAATGGGGATCCCGAATCCCAGAAAAAATTGGGAATTGTGGAAGGGAATAAAACCATCCAAACCCCTCAATGGGGATCCTGAATCCCGGAGAAAATGAGGAATATAAAAGGGAATAAAATCATTCAAGATCTCAAATCCCAGAGAAAATAGGGAATCATAAGGAAGAAAAACATCCAAACCCCTCAATGGGGATCCCAAATCCCAGAGAAAATTGGGAATCGTGGAAGGGAATAAACCCCTCAATGGGGATCTCAAATCCCAGAGAAAATCGGGAAGTGTGGAAGGGAATAAAACCATCCAAAGGCTTTTGTCAGGATCATGAATCCCAGAGAAAATGGGGGGGGG
The DNA here is from genome assembly GCA_034509185.1 of Euphonia xanthogaster. Classification (NCBI taxonomy): domain Eukaryota; kingdom Metazoa; phylum Chordata; class Aves; order Passeriformes; family Fringillidae; genus Euphonia; species Euphonia xanthogaster. Next base: position 881,133 of record JAYDZK010000080.1, on the reverse strand, counting down.
GAAAGAGACTAAAACCATCCAAAGGCTTCAGTCAGGATCCCAAATCCCAGAAAAAACTGGGAATTGTGGAAGGGAATAAACCCCTCAATGGGGAATCCCGAATCCCAGAGAAAATGGGGAATCAAAGGGAATAAAACCATCCGAACCCCCCCAGTCATGATCCCGAATCCCCTCGCCGGCGCCGCCCGCTGCGTCACGGCCCCGTTCCCGTCCCTAAATCCCCCGGGCCGGGCGCGAGGCCGGCAGAGCTGTCAGGGATTATGGATGCATCCAATATCGGCTCCGCGCGTTTACGGCACCGCTGGAGCCGCCGAGGGGGAGAACGGGAACAGAGCAGGCTGAGGCTGGAAAAACGGAAAAACGGAATTTTTTCTGGGATTGGGATCCAGGAATTGTTGGCTTTGGAATTTAGGGAAGCGCCTGCTCTTCCTGGATGGAATTCCATCCTTCCCAGGTTTCTCGCCGCGGGATTTGAGTGCCCAGGGGGTGCAAATCCATGGAAAAGCTGCTCCCCAAGGGGGTAAATAAATCCCAGAAGCTTATGGGAATCCATAAAAAATCCATAAATCCCAGAAGCTTATGGGAATCCATAAAAAATCCATAAATCCCGGGAGCTTCAGGGAATCCATAAAACTTCCAGTGGGAATCTGGGAATTCCATGGAATGGGACAGTCCCAAAGGTGTCTCCTGACCCGAAGCATTCCGTGGTTCCTCTAAACCTGACTCCTGTGGAGAATTCCAAGGCTCAGCTCCATCCCAAAGCCCAGCTTAGCTCGTGGGGTCTCTGTTGGTTCCTTTGGATCAGTTTTCCACAGGGAATTGGGGCTGGAATGGCCCCAAATCCTCCTGGGAAGCCGTGGAGAGATCCTCTCCTCCTCCTCTGGGAAAGGGGATCGGGAATGAAGGAAAAGGCTCAAACTTCCATTTTCACCCCATTTCCAATGGAAAAGGGAAGTCCATGGAGGTTTTCCCATGGGGATGGGCTGTGCCTGACTCCAGCGAGGAAAATTCCCTGCCAAAATCCCTTTTCCATGGAAATTTGGGAACATTCCTCAGTTCTGGCTGGATCCTGCTCACCCGGAATGCTGAAAAATTCCCGAATTTCCCAGAGTTAACAAAACCCAAAGTGGGGTTTTCCCCCCTCCTTTTTTTGGCTTTCCATTCCCTAAATTGGGATTTATGGAGAGCTCAGATGGAAAAATCCTGCTCATTCCCTTTTCCCACCCCGACAACGCTCAGAGAACCCCCGGAGCTGTGGGGGAGATTGGAGAAGGAACAAATCCCAAATTAATCTTCCAAGGAAACGTTGAATGTTCTCCATCTCTGTCAGAGGGAGATGAAGATGCCGGCCTGGAAAACGCCCGGCCGGAGGAAAATTCCGCGTTTTTCACGGAATGGCCTCGTCCATCTCCGGGACTGACGCTCCGGGGAGGGAACGGCTGCTCCCACTCCGAGATGGATGGGAAAGAGGGAGAAATAATTCTCAGGGATGGATGGGAGCCCTCGGCAGGGACCTCCCAGGATCCTCTCGCTTCTCTGCTTTGTGGGGGTGGGGGAAAAATCCCGGATTTTATGGGAAAAACAAGGAATGCAGAGGTTTGGCTGCTGCTGTTTCTGTTTTACTGCAGTGGCTGAGAGGGGCAGGGAATGATCCCGGGGTTGGAGCTGCTCTGGGAGAGCTGGGAATGTTCCCCTGGAGAAGGGAAATTCCAGGGAGAGCTGCCAGCACATTCCAGGGCCTGAAGGGGCTCCAGGAGAGCTGGGGAGGGACTGGGGACAGGGGATGGAGGGACAGGAGCCAGGAAAGGGGAGATTTGATGGGATTTTGGGATGGAATGAGGGTGGGGAGGGGCTGGGCTGGAATTCCCAGAGGAGCTGGGGCTGCCCCTGGATCCCTGGAAATGTCCAAGGCCAGGCTGGAGCAGCCTGGGACAGTGGGAGGGGATCCTGAAGCTCCAAACCAAACCAAACCATTCCAGGATTCTCTGGAATAGCATCATTAAAAAAAAATCCCTGGAAAGGCCCAGGAAGGAAGGAGCTGGAGCTGCAATCCCTAAAAGCTGCTGGAAGAACAAGGCTGGAATTTTCGAGGCTCATTCCCACCCCGAGCACGTCCCCAGGATGGATGAGCTGGAAATCCGGAGCCGCTCCGTGATGAAGCACGGCCAGCCCCGGGCCAGGCGGGAATTTGGGATGAGAAATCCTTGGGAGCGACAGGGAATGTGGGGGATGGAGGGAACAGAGCAGGCTGGGAACGCCAGAATGGGGAAAAAGAGAATTCCAGGGATGGATGGAGGCAGAGTCTGCGCCTGGCTCCGAGCGGAGGGGAAATGAACACAACCCCTCCCATGGGATTGGGGCTTTCTCCTTGAAAAGGGCCGGGATGCTCCTGGATTCGGGATGATCCCGGATTCCCCCAGCCATGGGAGCAACTCCAGCTCCATCAGCATCCCAGGGATTTGTCCCCAGCATTCCCAATTAACGGCACCACTCCAGCTCCATCAGCATCCCAGGGATTTGTCCCCAGCATTCCCCATTAAGGCACCACTCCAGCTCCATCAGCATTCCAGGGATTTTTGCCCCCAGCATTCCCCATTAACGGCACCACTCCGGAGCCATCAGAATCCCGTGGATTTCTCCCCATTAGCATTCCCAATTAGCAGCGCCATTAGCATTCCCAATTAGCAGCCAGCTGTTAATGGATGAGGCCCTGGGATGACTTTCCCTGCCCCAGCACAAATCCCAGATGGATCCCAAAGGATTTTTCCCATCCTCCAGAAGGGGAAAGGAGTTGAGCCCTCGGTGCTGAGAACCCCAAACCCACGGGGTCACCCCCTGATCCTGGGGGGGATCTTTGAGCTGGGAATTGCAGGTGGGAATTTGGGAATTGCAGGTGGGAATTTGGGAATTGCAGCTGGGAATTTGGGAATTGCAGCTGGGAGTTTGGGAATTGCAGCTGGGAATTTGGGAATTGCAGGTGGGAGTTTGGGAATTGCAGCTGGGAGTTTGGGAATTGCAGGTGGGAGTTTGGGAATTGCAGCCGGGAATTTGGGAATTGCAGGTGGGAGTTTGGGAATTGCAGCCAGGAATTTGGGAATTGCAGCCAGGAATTTGGGAATTGCAGGTGGGAGTTTGGGAATTGCAGGTGGGAATTTGGGAATTGCAGCTGGGAGTTTGGGAATTGCAGCTGGGAGTTTGGGAATTGCAGCTGTACCTGAGGCAGCAGCAGGGAGCAGACGATGGCCAAGGTGGCCTGGAAGTTGTCCCGGAGCCAGAGCCCCACGGCGTGGATGCAGCCCCGGACGTGGATGGTGCCCAGCAGCTCCAGGCGCTGGGGGGCAGAGAGAGGATCCCAAATTCCCGGGAATTTTGGGGCTTTCCCGCGGCTTTCCCCCCTCAGGGACCCGAATCACCGCCCCAGGGGAGGGATTTTTGTTCTTGTGCTTCCAAAGGAAGTTTTGGAGCTGAGGTGGGATTAAATCCCAACTTTGGGGCCTTGGGAGAGATCCTGGAGCATCAAATTCCCTCAGATGGGACCTGCCCGAGCTGGAAATTCCCACAAGGAATTCACACATTTCTGCTGGGAAGTCTGCAGGGAATTCCCACATTTCTGCTCTTGGGCAATCCCTGAGGGGATCCTGGGCTGATCCCTTGATCCTTCTCCTGCTGGAAAGGGTTGAGGCCATTCCCAGGTGAGGATCCCAGGGCACCAAAAATGTCCCAAAATTCCAGGGAAAAGCCCCAAAACTGGGCTGGGAGCAGCAGGGGAAGGGAAATTCCTGCAGGGAGCGTTTGATCTGTGGGATTTGGGGGAAGAAGGAGCAGAGAATTCCCAAAAATTCCAAGGTCACCTCCTTGTCCAGGGCGCGGTACCCGCACAGGGTGTTCACCACTCCTCCGGGAGCCTGCGGGGAACGGGCACGGTTATCCCGGGAAAGGGGAGGGGTTATCCCGGGAAAGGGGAGGGGTTATCCCGGGAAAGGGGAGGGGTTATCCCGGGAAAGGGGAGGGGCTATCCCGGGAGAGGGGAGGGGCTATCCCAGGAAAGGGGAGGGGTTATCCCAGGAAAGGGGAGGGGCTATCCCGAGAGAGGGGAGGGGTTTATCCTGGGAAGAGAGAGGGGTTATCCTGGGAAAGGGGGCGGGTTTATCCTGGGAAAAGGCACGGGTTTATCCCGGGAAAGGGGAGGGATTTATCCCGGGAGAACACCAGAAATCCAAAGGAAATTGGGAATTCTGGAGGGGCCCAGGATGGGACAACCCTCGGAATCTGGGGCGTCCCTGGCACTGAGGGGTCTTGAGGGCAAATCCCAACCCAAACAATTCCAGGATTCTGGAACCGGGCTGGGAGAGCTGGGAATGCTCCCCTGGAGAAGGGAAATTCCAGGGAGAGCTTCCAGAACATTCCAGGGCCTGAAGGAGCTACAGGAGAGCTGGAGAGGGATTTGGGATAAGGGACGGAGGGACAGGACCCAGGGAATGGCTCCAAAGTGGGAAATTGAAATGGGATTTCGGGATGGAATGAGGGTGGGGAGGGCTGGAATTCCCAGAGGAGCTGGGGCTGCCCCTGGATCCCTGGGAGTGTCCAAGGCCAGGCTGGAGCCACCTGGGACAGGGGAGGTGTCCCCAGGATGGGATCCAAGGCCAGGAAATTCCCAAGGGATTTGGCTCTCCCAGTTCTTTTCCTGGAATTCTGGGACTGGTTCCTTAAGGAACGAGGCCAAATCCATCCCAAGGTTTTGGTGCTTCCCAGGTTCCGGAGCCTTTGGGGAGGCCTCACTTCCCAAAAAAACCTCAGAGCCACAGGCAGGGCCTTTCCCTCTTGGAAAAACCACAGAAATTCCACAGATTTATGGAGATTCCACGGATTTTCCTCCTCGAACACCCTCCAGACCCAGCTGAGGGAATCCTGGAGTGGTTTTGTGGGAAGGGGCCGTGAATCCCATCCCACATCAGGGACAGCATCCCAAAATCCCAGGCTGCTCCAAGGCCACCTTCAGCATTCCCAAAAAGTTCCCCAAATTCTCCCCCTCTGGATTAAGGGAATTTTTCCCTTAAAGCTGCTCAGGTTTTATTTTTACCAAATTGTCCCAAAAAAAAACATGGGAAAAAAAAAGCTCCCTGCAGGAATCCCTGATTCCATCTCCAGGAGCCTCAGGATCCCTAATCAAGGCCTTGATTAGAGAGCAGCTCAAATCTGCATCTCATTTGCATATCAGGCTAATTAAACCCCTTCACATTTCCCTCTTTTTTTCCATGAAAAACAATGAGGGATTGATGAGGAATTCTCCTGGCTGCCTTTTTTTGGGAGTTCTCCCAAACTTTCCCTGGGGTTGCGGGATCTTTCCCCTGGGACTGTGGGATCTTTTCCCTGGGATTGCAGGATCTTTTCCCTGAGACTGTGGGATCTTTTCCCTGGGATTGTGGGATCTTTTCCCTGGGATTGCAGGATCTTTTCCCTGGGACTGTGGGATCTTTTCCCTGGGATTGTGGGATCTTTTCCCTGGGATTGTGGGATCTTTTCCCTGGGACTGTGGGATCTTTTCCCTGGGACTGTGGGATCTTTTCCCTGGGATTGCAGGATCTTTTCCCTGGGATTGTGGGATCTTTCCCCCAGGATTGTGGGATCTTTTCCCTCGGTTTGCAGGATCTTTCCCCCGGCATGGCGGGATCTCTTCCCCGGGATTGCGGGATCTCTTCCCCGGGTTTCTGGGATCTCTCCCCCTGGGTTTCCGGGATCTTTCCCCCTGGTTTCCAGGCTCTCTCCCCCTGGTTTCCGGGCTCTCTCCCCCTGGTTTCCGGGCTCTCTCTCCCGGTTTTCCGGGCTCTCTCCCCCGGTTTTCCCGGGATCCCCGCTCACCGCCCGCACGCAGCACGAGTGCGGCACCCCGCAGGCCAGGGCCCCGCTGCCGTTGCACCGGTGGTACAGATTCACCTCCCAATCCCGGAACTCGTCCCCTCCGCAGCAGGAAAACTGCAGGAAAACCACAGGGAGAGGGAAGAGCTGGGAAACCCCAAAATTCCAGGGAAAACGGGAGGGATTCCCGCTCCAAAGGGATCTGGGGTTGGGATTTTGGGAGGAAATCCCTCCCTGGGGAGGGCGGGGATGGAATTCCCAGGGAATTTTCCAGCCCTGGAAACTCCTTAAAAATCCTGGGAAAGGGGTTTGGGATCAGCCCTGGGAGAACAGGGAATGGATTCCCGCGGGCACAGGGATAATGGGAGATCATCAATTGGGATCATAATTAACTGGGATAATGGGAATTCCTCCCTGGCAGGGTTGGGATGGAATTCCCAGGAAAGCTGGATCCTTTGGAAGTGTCCAAGGCCAGGCTGGAACACCCTGGGATGGGGGGAAGGGAATTTTAGGATCCCACCCATCCCAAAATTCCAATCCCATTCCCTGCATCTCCACTTCCCAATTTTTCCCTGCTCCCAGGGAAGTCGAAGGGTGGAAAAAAAAGGGAATTTTCCCCCTTTATTTTCATTCCAGAGGGATTTGGGTGTGTCCCAGATCCATCCCCACTTCCACGCTTTAATTCCAGGTGACAAATCCATTCTTTCCCGAGGCAGGGATGGATCTGGGGGCTCTCAGCCATCCCACCAAATCCCCACCAGCCCCCCAGGGATTTCTTTTCCTGTCAGGATAAATTGGGATCAAATCCTGCAGCTACAAAGGGAAAAAAATTCAAATTAAAAAAAATCTCTTTTTTTTCCCTCAGGAAAGATTAAAAAAAAATCCAATCAAAGTCATTCCGAGCCCTCCACGTAATCAAAATGAGATTTTTCCCATTTTTTAAGCACCAAACCCGTCCAGGAGCAGATTTTGGGAGAGGCTTTTCCCTCTGCTCCCCTTTTCCAAGGAAAAGCAGGAAAAATTCTTGGGGTGCTCCTGCTCTGCTCCATTCCAGGCACAGATTTCAGGATTTTCCTGGATTCCCAGAGTTCCCTCCTCAAGTTTTGGGATTTTCATTTTTCACAGATCCCAGGATAATTCCCCAAAAAATCCCTCTGGGCTGAGCTCAGGGAGGCAAAACCCAAAAAAAATTCCCAAAGCAGGTGAAGATATCCAAGAAAAACACCCCAGGGATGGGAATACAAATGGAAAATCCAGGGGAAAATCCTGAAAAATCCAGGGGAAAATCCTGAACAATCCAGGGGAAAATCCTGAACAATCCAGGGGAAAATCCTGAACAATCCAGGGGAAAATGGGGCATGGGATGAAGCATTCCTTCCCCACCTTTTCCTGCACAAAATCCAGGATATTTTTGAAGTCCAGGTCGTCGTAGTAGTGCCGGATTCCCTCCTGGATGTTGGAGTGGAAAACCTCGTTCATCTGGGATGGAGAAAGCCAAAAGTTGGGAAAATCCATGGAAAACAGCACAAAATTCCACCTTTTTCACACCGGAGGAAGGATTTACCCCGTCCCAGGGTGATTTTTTGGGATAAAATCCCCAATTTTGGAGCTGTCCGGATCCGTTCCCGCCACATCCGAACCAAGGAATTTTTCTCCGCCTGATTTTTCCTGTTCCTCATTTGCATACCAATGAAGCTGATTTGCATATCAACATTAATTCCCGGTCGTGGCTGATTTCACCTGAAATCCAATTAATTCTGGGATTGGGGGTTGGATGAGGATCCATTGTTCCAGAGGGGGATTTGTGCTTCCCACAATTCCCTCTTGATTTGGGGTTTAATTCACTTTTGATATCATCCCAATTAATTCAAATTTATTTTCAATTAATTGAACTTTAAAACTCCTGCTGCATCCCAGAGTTCCGGGATCCCGAGGAGCTGCAATTCCAGTTTTGGGAATGACAATTCCATGGTCAGGAATAGAAAAATTCCATTTTTGGGACTGACAATGGAATTTTTAGGAATAATGATTCGGCTTTTGGGAATGACAATGGAATTTTTGGGAATAACCATCCCATTTTTGGGAATGACCATCCCATTTTTGGGAATGACAATTTCATGGTCAAGGATAAAGAAATTCAATTTTTTGGGAATGACCATCCCATTTTTGGGAATAACCCTTCTGGTTTTGGGAATGACAATGGAATTTTTGGGAATGACAATGAAATTTTTGGGAATGACCATCCTATTTTTGGGAATGACAATGCCATGGTCGAGGATAAAGAAATTCAATTTTTTGGGAATGACCATCCCGTTTTTGGGAATAACCCTTCTGGTTTTGGGAATGACAATGGAATTTTTGGGAACGACCGCCCCGTTTTTGGGAACGCCGATGGGATTCCCGGGAATGCCGGGTGTGTCCCTGTCCCACCTTGCTCTCGAAGATGATCTCCACCAGGATCAGCAGCAGCTCCGTCAGGAAGATCAGCAGCAGCACCCAGAAGAACTGGAAGGAAAAGAGGGAGGAAGGATCCGGATGGTCCCGGATCCGACCCTGACAGGGACACCTGGGAAATGAGGAATTTGCCACCGGAAATTCCACCTTGGTGGCCGTGTCCCAATGTGTCACCGTCATTCCCGGAGAGGGGATCGGGAAGGAATCAGGAAGGGTTGAGAAGGAGATTGGGAAGGAGCACAAAGCTCCAAAGAAATTCTGGATTTCTTGGAGAAACTTCCCGAGGAAATCTTCCTCCGGGCCTGGATGCTGAGTCAGGAAGAGCCGCTCGATTCCAATCCAATTAACGCGGCCGCTAACGAGCTCATCAATCCCAATTCCCGCAGCAACCTCGGGAATTGATGAATCCCTCTGGGAGCTGCTCCTTCCCTCCCTTAACGATCTCCGAGGTTTTGTTCCTCCTTAATTATTCCCAAATCCGGGCATTCCAGCCCCAAGAGCGGAATTTGGGTGGTTGAACTCCTCTCCCTCCGGAGAAAATTTGGGGTTAATTCCTCTCCCTCCGGAGCCCGAATCCCATAGGTTGGGATTTCCAGGCCATCGATCCCGGGGATCTGGGGCTGTCGGGAGCGGCGCGCTCCCAGCGGAAAAACGGGAGCGGCTGCGGAGGCAGGAGATGGATGGAGCTGCCAGCTCCAACCCAACGGGCACAAATCAGCCAAATTCCAGTGGGAATTGCACTGGGCAGGCACAAATCAGCCAAATTCCAGTGGGAATTGCACTGGGAAGGCGCAAATCAGCCAAATTCCGGCGGGAATTGCACTGGGCAGGCACAATCAGCCAAATTCCAGTGGGAATTGCACTGGACAGGCACAAATCAGCCAAATTCCGGCGGGAATTGCACTGGGCAGGCACAAATCAGCCAAATTCCGGCGGGAATTGCACTGGGCAGGCACAAATCAGCCAAATTCCAGCGGGAATTGCACTGGGAAGGCGCAAATCAGCCAAATTCCAGCGGGAATTGCATGGCCCCAGGGAGAATCCAGCCTGGCTCCTTTGGAACTCCAATCCCAGATCCTTTAAAACACAAATCTGGATCTTTTAAAACACAATTTCCCAGCTTTCCCAAAAAAAAAAACCCCAAAAGCTCCAGCTCAGCTCCAAGAGTTCCTCCAGGGCCTCTCTCCCTGATCACTTTTGTTCTGGGAATTCTCCTGGAAGGGACAATTCCCCATCCCACAAGGGCTCTGATTGCTCCTTCCTGTCCTCAGCAATTCCTGGCTTTTCACCGCCCCATTCCCACAAAACTGCTGCTGGGAATTCACTGTTCCTTGGGAATTCTCCTTTCCTTGGGAATTCGCATCCTGGGATGGACCTCAGGAGGGAAAACACCATGGAATTTGTTCCTTGGGATCCCCAAACCATGAAGGCGACTCCAAATCCATGGAATTCCCTCCATGGAATTCCCAAAGCATGGAAATTACCCTGGAGGTGACCCTGGATCCATGGAATTCCATGGAGGTGACCCCGGATCCATGGAATTCCATGGAGATGAGCCCGGATCCATGGAGATGACCCCAGATCATGGAATAGATCGGAAGAGC
>JAYDZK010000080.1:852990-865331 GCA_034509185.1 Euphonia xanthogaster | reverse complement strand
TCCCTGGCCAGAGTTGGGGACAGGTCAGTGATGGGGTCATCCATCCCTGGCCAGAGTTGGGGACAGGTCAGTGATGGTCAGTCCTGGCTGGGGTTGGGGACAGGTCAGTGACCAAGGTTGGGGTTTCCCTGCCCAGTTCCTGCCAGTTCCCACTGGAGCCATGATCCCAAGCTCAGCTGGATTCTGGATCCCACTAGAGCCGTAATCCCAGATCTCACTAGATCCATGATCCCAAGCTCAGCTGGATTCTGGATCCCACTAGAGCCGTAATCCCAGATCCCACTGGAGCCATGATCCCAAGCTCAGCTGGATCCCAGTGGGACTGAGGGACCCCAAATCCCCAGAACCCCCAGGATGTCCCTCCCCTCTCCCAGGAATTTAGGGTCAGGGACATTTCCCCCTGGAGCCCCAGGACAAATCCCGGCTCCGGAGCTGCCCCGTGGCTCCCTCTGAGCCTTCAGATTTTTCCAAGGCCCCATTCCCGGAGCCAGCCAGGCTCTGCCCTTCTCCCTGTTCCCAGGGAATAAAGGGAATTCTGGCAGGGATCCCGGGGGGGTGGGGAGGAAGGGTTTTCCTGCCCTTTTCCAACACCTCTGGAGCTGCTGGCTGCAGGAATTCCCTGCGGGAAGCAGGGCTGGGGGTGGGTGAGGCTCCCCAGGCGTTAAAAACAGCCCCAGGTTTGGTTTCTCACCAAATCCTCTCCCTAAAATCCACAGGAATTGAGGCAGCCATCAATAAAAACCGGGATATTTCCAGTTCCTCTCCCATGGTGCGGTTCCAGGAGGATCCTTGGAATCAGCTGGAAAAGCCCCTTTGGGGCTGGGATGAATTCCAGGGATTATTTTTTGGGCTGAATAATTTAATTTATAGCCTTTGATCCACCCTGAAAAATCCAGGAAAGCAAATCCAGGGAAGCTGCAGTAAAACAGGGAGGTCTGGGAGGCTGGGGCTGGAATTTTTTTAGGATTAGCATTCCCAAAAAAATCTTTCTGCACCTGCAAACCCTGAAGAGAGGCTTGGTTTTCCCAAAACATCCAGGCTCCCATCTGGAAGCTGCAGCTCCAATTGCATCCCAAATTCCAGCCAAGAATGGGGAAGGGAACGAACCCCAAATCCCATCCTCAGCCCCTCCAAACGTTGGGAAAATTCTTTTTTCTGTGACTGGGAGCTGACAATGGAGCTGAAAGGCAGGAAAAGCAGGAATTTGTTCCAGAATCCTGGGAGGGAGGATTCCCAGTTCCCAAAGGTGGAACTGGGAATAGGAGTGGGGAGAGCCAGAACTGGGATTGGGACTGGGCAGAGCTGGGTTGGGGTTCCAGTCACAGCCAGGATGGGGCTGGAATTCCCAAATCCCATCAAAAATCAGGGAAGCAGCATGGAACAAGCCTTGTGTTCCCAGCTGTGGAATGGGTGGGATTGGGAAGGACCTCAAATCCCACCCAGTGCCACCTTCCCTATCCCAGGCTGCCCCAAACCCCTCCAGCCCAGCCCTGGGCACTTCCCGGGATCCAGAGGAACCCAGGGCTCCCCAGGAATCCCCCGTGGGATTTTTTGCGGGATCCATCATGGATCTATGAGGGATTTTTGCTGGAAGTTTCTCCATCCCCTCCTTCCCCTGGAGCTGCTCCAGCCCTGGGCACGAAAGAAAAACAGCCGGAAGTTGTTCGGAACACTCGGGACAATGGCAGGAAATTTGGGATCAGGGCTGGCACTGCGGGAAGTGCCTCAGGAAAATCCCAAAGAATTCAGGGCCTGGCAGCTCCCTCAGCTCCCAGATTCCCACCCCATCCTTTGTTTGCCCAAAAGGGAACACAGGGATTTCCCAGCTCCCATTCCCGCTGTTCCCAAAGCTGGAGAACACCGGGATTTTCCAGTCCTAATTGCCACTTTTCCCAAAAGGAACACTGGGATTTTCCAGCCATATTCCTGCTGTTCCCAGACCCAGAACTCTGGGATTTTCCAGCCCTAATTCCTGCTGTTCCCAAAGGGAACCACAGGATTTTCCAACCCTAATTCCTGCTGTTCCCAAAGCTGGAACATTGGGATTTTCCACCCCTGATTCCCGCTGTTCCCAGACCCAGAACCCCGGGATTTTCCACCCCTGATTCCCGCTGTTCCCAGACCCAGAACCCCAGGATTCTCTGGCCATATTCCCGTTGTTCCCAGACCCAAAACCCTGGGATTTTCCGGCCATATTCCCGTTGTTCCCAGACCCAAAACCCTGGGATTTTCCGGCCATATTCCCGCTGTTCCCAAACCCAGAACCCCGGGATTTTCCGGCCATATTCCTGCTGTTCCCAGACCCAGAACCCCGGGATTTTCTGGCCATATTCCCTCTGTTCCCAGACGCAGAACCCCGGGATTTTCTGGCCATATTCCTGCTGTTCCCAGACCCAGAACCCTGGGATTTTCTGCCCCTGATTCCCGCTGTTCCCAGACCCAGAAGCCCGGGATTTTCCCCCGGGATTTTCCCGTTTTTCCCGCACAGGTACATGGCCATCATCCACCCGCTCCGGCCGCGCCTCTCGGCCGCGGCCACCAAGGCTCTGATCGGGCTGATCTGGCTGCTGGCGCTCCTGCTGGCCTTTCCCCAGGGATATTTCTCCGTCACCGCCGAGCTCCCGGGACGCCTCGTCTGCCTGGTGGAGTGGCCGGAGCCCGGCGGAGCCACGTCCGGGAAAACGTGAGTGGGAATGGGGAAAATGGGGTGGGAATGGAGGGGGGAAAGGGAAAGGGAAAATGAAAGGAGCAAAAAAAGAATGGGAGAAGGAGGAAAAGAAGAGGGAGGAAAAAAGGGGGAAAGGAAGGGAACTCCTGAATTTCCAAAGGGTCTGGGAATGGTTTGCCAAGGGGAGTTAAATGTCAGGTGTTGAGGAAGAAAAGGAGGGGGAGGAATAAAAAAGGGATTTTTAAAAAGGGAATTAAAAAAGGGAAGAAAGAGGGGATAAAATAGGGAATAAAAAAGGAGCTGGTGATCTCCAACCCTGAGGAGGGAGGAACTGGGGCTGTGGAATTCCACTCTGGAATTCTGGGCCAGGTGTCAGACCCAGGAATGGTCAGTGCCAAAGCCTCTCTGTGTGTCCTTTGTCATCTCATTCCCAGAGTGGCACCATTCCATCCCTGGAGTCCCTTCCATCCCAGAATATTCCCAGATTCCCAGCCTGGAATGAGGCAGCTGCTGATCGGGATGGATTATTCCAGTGGCTTTTCCAAAGGCTGATCCCAAAGGAAAACACAATGGATCCGCATCCCGCACCCTGGGAAACTGGGAAGAGTGGGAAAACTGGGAAAACTGGGAAAGGAGATCCCTGGCAGCTTTGGGATGGGCAAATCCCAAAGAATTTGGGGACTGGGAGGTACTGGCAGCTCAGTGGCGTCTCCAATCCTCGGGAATGCCACGAGCAGATCCCGGGATGGGATTTTCCTGCCCTAAATAACTTGGGACAGGTGTTTGGGTCATTCCAGAGGCGCCATTCCAGCCCTTCCCCGCTCCATGGCCTCGGAGTGGATATTCCAGGAACGCTCCGGTGGCAGCTGCTCCGTTTGCAGCGCCAGGAGGAAAAAATTCCATCCCTTCTCCAGTTCCCAGGGAAAACAGGGGGAAAACCCAGGGAAAACAGGAGAATTCCAACACTTCTGGGGGGAATTCCTTTGGAAAACCTCTGGGGAGCAGAAGCCTGGTGTGCAGAGGGTACCAGAGCTGGTTTTTCCTTGGAAAACATTCCTGCTTTCAGCCAGAGCTGAGAATTCCGCGGGATTCGATCCGGCCGTTGATCCCTGCTTCCCAAAGGGATCAGGAATTCCGTTTGGGGTTTTGAGGGAAGGGAGAAGCCACCCCTGGATCCCTTGGGAATTCAGGGACGTCCCTTCCATGCCAACATTCCCGGGATTCCCTGGGAAAAGGAGGTGGCAGCTCCATCCTCCGGCATCCCGCGATCCCCACGGGATCCTCCATTCCACACCACATCCTAAACCCCTTCCCGCTGGAAACCCCAAATCTCCCGGAGTGCTGCGATCCCGGGAATGCTGCAGGCAGAGGAATTCCCAGTGCTTTTCCATGCCTAGCATCCCAAAAGGATTCCTGGAGCTGTCTGGAACGGCTCTTGGAGCCCAGAGTCCTCTGGGAATGGGGCTCTGCGCTGCTGACGTTATCCCGCAGCTCCTCCAGACATTCCTGCGGCGCTCTGAGGATCCGGAATTCCATGGGAACCGCAACAAAATCCTCCTCTGGAGCCGCCAAGACGCCTCTGGAATGAGGCAAACGAAATCCAGCCCCGCCAAGGCCATCCCAAATGGAATTAGGGCCGGGAAAATCAGATTGCGGTACCGAGCAGCAGCGGGGCTGGGGCCAGCCCCGTTCCCTGTGGGAGAATTCCCAGAGCCGCTCCTCACCCTCTGGAACCGGGATTCAACCTGAGCTCCCGGGGAGAGGAGCAGGAGCAGGGCCTGGATTGGAATCCAAATCCTTGGGAAGACAGAGGAGCTGGGAGCCCAAAAAATTTTTGGAGCCCAGAAATCTGCCCAGAGGCCCCAAAGCCTTGGGAATAAAATTCCCATTAACCAGGCAGGATTTGGGAAGTTTTCCAAGTCAGCACCAGCCACGTTTTGTGGACTCAGGTTTTAGGGAAGAGAGGATTTTCCAGGGTTTTCTGCAGGGTCGGAGCCTCCGTCCCCTCCTGTGCTTAAACCTGGGATTATTGGATTTCCATTTAAACCAACTTCCCTCTAACAGAAGCCCTCACTGATCCGCGGCATTCCCAGAATTCCCACGGCATTCCCAGTGCTCCCACGGCATTCCCGATGCTGGATCCTCAGGGATTATCCCGTTTTTTTTTCCAGGTACCACTTTTCCATGACCGTCCTGCTGTACCTGCTGCCGCTGCTGGTGATGGGCTGCGCCTACGCCGCCGTCGGCCGCACGCTCTGGGCCAGCGCCATCCCCGGAGACTCCTCCGACCGCTACCACGAGCAGGTGTCGGCCAAGAGGAAGGTGAGGAATTCCAGGAGGGGCTGGATCCTCAATTCCTGGCCAATCCCAATCCCAGAGGCCGTTCCTGAGGCTGGAAGGGCTGCAGGGTGGCTCTCTCTCTCTCTCTCTCGCCTGGCAGGTGGTGAAGATGATGGTCACGGTGGTGTGCACCTTCGCGCTCTGCTGGCTGCCCTACCACGTCTACTTCACGCTGCAGTACCTGCGGCCCCAGTGGTACCTGCAGAGCTTCATCCAGCAGGTCTACCTGGCCGTCATGTGGCTGGCCATGAGCTCCACCATGTACAACCCCATCATCTACTGCTGCCTCAACGACAGGTGGGAGCGCCGCGGAGCTCGGGAACGCGCAGCGGGATCCCGCAGGAGAGGAGGGATGGGGGGTTTTTTTGGGGATGATTCTGTCCTGCCCTCTGTCACTTCCAGCAGGGGTGGGGGGTGGCACAATTCTCACCTGGAGTCTTTCCTAATCCCTGTGGATTTGGAGGGCAAACATCAGCTGGAACGAGCCAAACTCCTAATTGGGGTTTATGGGAAGATTTTCCATTTCTCAGGGGGTTTTTCCATTTCTCAGGGGGTTTTCCATTTCTCAGGGGGTTTTTCCATTTCTCAGGGGGTTTTTTCCATTTCTCGGGGGGTTTTTCCTCTCCTCAGTGGAAGATGGCAGTTTTGTCATGTTTAGAAAAGCTCAGCTTTATCTCCCCCTTCCTTTGTCCATCTCCACGACTTTCCTCATTCCTTTGTCCCTGTCCATCCCATTCCTTTGTCCCTGTCCATCCCATTCCTTTGGCCATGTCCATCCCATTCCTTTGTCCCTGTCCATCCCATTCCTTTGGCCATGTCCATCCCATTCCTTTGTCTCTGTCCATCCCATTCCTTTGGCCGTGTCCATCCCATTCCTTTGGCCGTGTCCATCCCATTCCTTTGGCCATGTCCATCCCATTCCTTTGGCCCTGTCCATCCCACTCCTCCGGCCCTGTCCATCCCACTCCTCCGGCCCTTTCCACGCCTGTCCCGTGCCTGTGCCAGGTTCCGGGTGGGATTCAGGCACGCCTTCCGCTGGTGCCCGTGGGTCAGTGCCGGCGAGTACGAGGGGCTGGAGCTGCGCTCGGCGCGCTTCCTGCACGCGCACAGCTCCGTGTCCAAGCTCAGCCGCATGGACACCGCCACCGTGGCCTCGGCGCTCGGCGCGGCCGACGAGGAGCTGGACGAGCCCGGCCGGGCCGAGCGGCTCTCCCTGGACATGGCCTCCAACGGCTCCTCCCGCAGCGACTCCAAGACGGTGTCCGAGAGCCTCAGCTTCTACTCCAACACCCTGACCTAGGGATGTCCCCTCAGCGCCACCTCGGTGTCACCACCCCGCTTGTGTCATGCCAGCGTTTCCCGCGCTGTTTTCCCATCTCTTTTCCTTGGGATAAGTTTCGTTGTGGGGCCACCAGGAATGTTTTCACTGCCTGGCTGGAGATGGAGGGGATGCAGGAACGGGACAGAGCCTCATTTTCCTCCGGAATTCCAACGCTGGCCGGCGCTCCTGTGCTCTCTGCGAGGCAGGAGGGACCTCTCGGTGCATCCCACCCACCCCATGGAAAACGATCCCATCCTGCACCTCCCTCCTCCAATCCTTAACGTCTTTCTCCCTGCTGGAGATCCAGGGGGGTTCTTGAATCCCAAAATCCCAAAAAGGCTTTTTCCAGCTGCATGGGGGAATCATCGGCCACAGTGCAGATTCTGGGATTCAAACAGGCCTGGCCCTGGTTTGGGTCTGTTCGGCAGAAGAACCGCGGCGCCTTTGGAAGCCGCAGCCAAGGATCCATCCGGGAGCCATTCCCATTGTTCGGAGCGTTTTTCTGGGATTGCCGTGGCTACAAGGCCTGCCCCGCCCATCCTTGTCTTTATTGTTGTTTTTATTTTCTGTCCCTCGAGGGCTCCTCATGGCCGAGCATTCCAGGAGGGAAGCGCAGGATCCGCTGTTTACGGAGCGTTCCCACGGGAATGACGGGATTTGGGTTTTTTGGGATTTCCGTGTCCTTGCTGGAGCCCTGGTGTGAGGTCACAGAGCCCAGCCTCGGAATTCCCGGGGTTTATTTCCCATTAAAATCGCCATAATCTGAAAAAATTCCTATTTTCAGCCTTCAGGGGCTCTTCCAGAGTTCCCCATTCTGGGATTCTGGGATTTTGGGATTTATTCCCCTCCCAAACCCTGCCCCAAAATCCTGTGTCCAGCTGAAAAATGGACACAACCATTATAGTGCAAAGTTTAGCATGGGAATCCCCCTTTTCCTTGGAATATCCACCCCAAATCCCATCCCTGTGGAATATCCACCCCAAATCCCATCCCTGTGGAATATCCACCCCAAGTCTCATCCCTGTGACTCTGACATCCCTGGGGAATTCGGGATGGTGGCAGCTGGAAGGAACTTTCTGGGACATTCTTCCCATGGGAGCATCTCAAGAGAGAGGGAACCCAACCGTCCTTCCTAAAGCGTCTCGGGATTGTCCCAGCATGGATTTTCGTGGATAAATATTCCTTTGATGTGGAGAATGGTTCGTTATCCCTTAAAAAGGGGAGGAGGGGTGGGAGTGGGAAGAGGTGGAAAAGCTAAAATTCCATAGAAAAGATGGATGAGAGGTTTGGGGGCACCCTCAGTGGGAGGGGTTTGCCCTGAAATGTCACTGAAACAGGAAAAGGGACAATTCCCAAAATTCCTCCTCAAATTCAGGGCTGGGAGTGTGGCACTGATTCCCAAATCAGGGAGAAGGCTCCGATCCCTCCTGGAGCGCGGGCAGGGCTCGGGGCCGCTCCATTCTCCGGGCGATTCTTGGTGTTTCCGGTGTCCCTGAGGAATCCTGGCTCCCCTTCCCAGGCTGGGCTTCCCAAATCCCGCTGCGCCGCCAGGAACGTGCAATCCTCCATGCATTTCCAAGCAGGATATTCCAGGTGGGAATTGCGGGAGCATCCCGCCCCCGCCGGCGGTTCCGGCCGACTGGAATTCTGGATTTTAATTAAAGCAGCGTTCCCGGGCTCAGCTCAGCCCCACGGGCCCGGTAAACTCCGGCTGTTGGTTTTCCATCAGTGATTTTATCCGGGAAAAAGGAGGCAAGGGATAAATACCCACATGTTCCTGGCTGAGCTTCCCACGAACGCCGGGCTGGATCCCCCTTCCTGGTGGGATTCACATCCCAATGGAGCCATTTCCTTCACTAGGATTATCCTTTCCCAGAGGGATTCAGATCCCAACAGATCCATTGGGATCATCCCATCCCTTTAACAAGGCTGTCCCTAATGGGGAATTTCACCCCCACCCCATAAAATGAGGCACACAAGGAAAGGGAATTCCACATTCCCAGGGCTTTGGGTTATCCCTCCATCTCCAATTCCATGGGAAACCCCCCAAAATCAGGGCTGACCGCAAAAACCCCCAAATTTTGTCGGTTTTGGTGCTTTCCAAGTGGGATCTGCAGCTCTGAGCGAGCCCATCCTGCTGAATTCCCTCCCTGGTTCAGCCTCATTTCCATGGATGCATTCCAGCGTTTTGCATAAATGTTTCCTTAATGCCGAGTCCAAAATATCCCAGAAAATAAAAATCCTCAGGAACTCAAGGCAGCTCCCGGCTCCTGGGGCGGATCCCGCAGTTTCCATGGCACCCGGGGGGCTCTGGGATGCTTCCCAAAAAATCAAAGCTCAGGGAGGAACGATTTGGGTTCAGGACATCTGGATGGAAGTGAATTCCCGTTTTTCAGGAATACCCAGTTTCATTTTTGGGGCAGATTCTGGCAGATTTGGGGTTCCTGGAGGGTGGAGAATTCCAGCTTGTTCCCAGCAGTAATTAGCGTTAATTACCCTGGTAATTACTGAGCTCTGAGCAGGAGCTGCCGGCAGCGGTTGAACCAACCCAGGCTGGGTGGGAATTTTGGGGTGGGAAACGAGGAATTCAGTTGGATTTGGTGTTTCCAGGGCCGAGGAACATCCTGGACATCGGGAATTCCAGAGGGAAAGAAGGGAAAAGAGGAGAGAGGGAATTGCTTCCACAAGGATGGGCTTAATTAGAAATTAATTATTCATTGGAGAAACCGAGGGGTTGCAGGAGGATTTAAGGAATCCTGGGGGACCCACGCTCTAGCCAGGATTTTTTAGGAAAAAATTCCTCCCTGAGGGGCTGGGATGGAATTCCCAGAGGAGCTGTGGCTGCCCCTGGATCCCTGGGAGTGTCCAAGGTCAGGCTGGACAGGGCATAAAAAATCTGGGAAATCCTGGGATTTGTAGCAAAAGAATTGGGGATGAAACACAGGGAATGAGAGCACCAAAGGTCAGATCCTCGCTGCTCATTGGGAGGGAGGGGCAGGAGAAGGGATTGGGGACATTCCCAAGGAA
This sequence comes from Euphonia xanthogaster, assembly GCA_034509185.1. NCBI lineage: Eukaryota > Metazoa > Chordata > Aves > Passeriformes > Fringillidae > Euphonia > Euphonia xanthogaster. Next base: position 855,975 of record JAYDZK010000080.1, on the reverse strand, counting down.
TGAGGAGCAGGAGAAGGGATTGGGGCCACCCTGAGGTATGTGACACTCCAGCCTCTTCCAGAGCATTCCCACTAAAGGGAAAAGAATCCATCCCAGCTGGATACAAGCAGCGCATGCAGCAGCCAGGCAGAACAGAGCTTCCCAATGAAATCTTGGAAAGATCCAACCTCTTTCCTGCTCCTGAGCTTTCCCTCGCAGCACTGGAGCTGCAGCCAGAGGGGATGGACACGGCCCTGGAAGAGGAAAGCAGGGGGAGAATGCCCTGAAATCCCAAATCCGAGGCCTTTACCAGGCTTCCATTCAGGGAATGGCCAGGGAATGGTCATTTGCTCCCGAGGTCATTCCCTGCCTATTCCTTGCCTGTTCCAGGCAAGGTCTCCAATCCCTGTTCCCTCCCCTTTTCCCAGGTTTCCCACCCCACAGCTCAGGCACATCCCGGTGCCCCAAACCCTCCCGAACCCTTCCCAAGCCCAGCTGGAAAAGTCCCGGCAGCTCCCGAAGGAAACCTCTCCCTGCACCCAGGAGCGTCCCCACATCCTCCCAGGATTTTGGGAATGCAAACCCCTCTGGAATGTGGGGAGCTGGGAATCGAGTCCTGGCAGGATTTCTGGAGCCAGGGAGGGATCACAGTCCTTTGTACCATTGTTGTCACAGTGATCCATTCCCTCAATTCCCCCTTCCATCCGGGAACATTCCTGCTGATGCCGGGGGAAAATCGAACGCCGTTGCCAGGGCAGGAATGATTTATTAGGGCATAAAACCAGAATTCCTTGGAGTCTCCTCCAGGATGGGCTCAGCTGCAGAGATTGATTTGTTTACAGCAGCCACGGAAAGCAGGGGCTGCTCCCAGGAAAACACATCCCAAACCCAGCCGGGATTTTCCAGCCTCTCCTGGTTATCCTGGAGCAGCTGAGGGAAGGGACCGACCCCATTGCTCAGCCCCCAGATTATCAGGGGAACAAAAATCCCCAAAGTGCTTCAGATCCTCCAGGTCTGGGAATCGGCCGGGGCCTCCCGGGTGCTTGGCATCTTCCAAGGAGATTCCAGGCTGCGCTTCCAAGGAGATTCTGAGCTCCAAGCACTGATTCCTTTGCCATTTTTGGGGTTGGGTGAAGGCAGAGCTGAGATCCCTCCGGCTCCGTCCTGGCGGGAATGGAGCCCAGCTCCGGAGGGACAGATGGAGCCAAAATAAAACTGGGATTTGGGGGTTGAGGGTCACCCTAAATTCACATATTCCTTAGGAAAAATGGAATTTTCCTTGTTTGGTTCCAGTTGATGGATGGCCGTGCTTGGAATGGGTTCTGTAAAAACCCAACTGTGAATTGAGCCAGGAAGGGCTCAGTTGAGGAAATGGGATTTTCTTTGTTCGGTTGATGCATGTGTGGAATAAAAACCCAAGCGTGGATCAAGCTCAGCTCTGGAGGGATGGATGGAGCCAAAATAAAACTGGGATCTGGGGGCTAAGGATCACCCTAAATCCACACATTCCTTAGGAAAAATGGGGTTGTCCTTGTTTGACTGGTGGATGGCTGTGTTTGGAAGGGGTTCTATGGAAACCCAGCTGTCACTCCCATCCTGGGGACAGGGCTGGGCAGTGTTTCCTTGGATCAGCCCTTCCCGGGAGCCTGGAATATCCTGGATAGGGACACCATTCCCTAAATCCGGATTATTCTACCCCCGGGAGATCCCGCGGCTCCATCCCGCGCTGGAGCTCGGATTTGATGATCCCAAAGGTGTTTTCCACCCTCAACAATTCCATGGTTCTGTGACCCCTTGAGGGGAAATCCTGGGAACCATTCCCGCGGAGATCAATCCATGGCTTTTCCTCCTGCTCCATCCAGCGGCTCGGCCGGGAAAAACCGCCGGGAAAAACGGCGGCACCCAGCGGCAGCATCCCTAAATCCTAAATTCCGGCTGGGAATGCCGGAAAAACTCCTGCTCCCGGAGGAGTCAAACCTCTCTTCCCAAACTTTGGAACGCAATGGAATTCCCAAGCTTGGGGATGGATCTGGCACATTCAGGCCATCCTAATTATTTCCTAAAGCTTCCAGAGCACGAGGGATGCTCCAGAAGGAAAAGCCATGGATTTCCTTCCCTCTTGGTGAAGCTTTTCCTCGGGCACAGAGCTCGGGGCTCTCCCAGGAGTGTCTCCCAGGGATGTGGGACCTGGAGCCAGGTGAGGGTCACAGGGAATGTGGGAATGAACCTGGAGAGTCCAGAAAATGTGGGAACACACTTGGAAGGGCAAAGGGAATATCGGGACCCACCTGGAAGGGAAGGCCTGGATGTTGCACTCAGTGACAAGGTGGGGATGGGGCCCAGCTTGGACTCAGCGATCCCAAAGATTCCAACCTCAGCGATTCCGGGGTAAGCGGCGCTACGCTGCCGGCTCCTCCTGCTTCCGAGGGGGGAGGGTTCCAGGGCAGCACCGGAGGCTGCCGACCCCGCTCGGGCCGCGGAACCGGGGGGGAAAAGGGGAAAAGAGCGAGGCCGCCCCTTCCCTTCCCGGGCCCCTCGCGGCTCCCTCAGGGAAGCCCCGCCCCCTTCCCCCTCACGACCGGCACTGAGCGCGCGCCGCCGTTCAAACTCGCCTCGGGGGAGGGGGGGGCGCGCCGCGCGCTGATTGGCTGCCGGGCAGGCTCCCCGCGCGCTGATTGGCTGCCGGGCAGGCTCCCCGCGCGCTGATTGGCAGAGAGGAGCGCAGAAGGCGTGGCCGCGGGGAAGGCGGGCTCGCCCTCCGCGCCGAGCGGAGTAACAGCCATGGCTGCTTGCAGCCCCTCCGCCGCCGCCGCCGCCGCCTTCCTGTCCCCGACCCCGCGGGCCCCCGGCAGCACCGGCACCCCCGTGTTCGCTGAGTGCCCCAACAACGACGATGAGCGCGAGAGGCGGCAGCGCCGCCGCTCCAGGGCTGTGGAATCGTCGCTGGAGGGCCTCGGCTCCCCGTCGTTCAGGTAGGGGCGGTGCGCGATGCCCGGGCCGAGGGGG
>JAYDZK010000080.1:780763-791053 GCA_034509185.1 Euphonia xanthogaster | reverse complement strand
AGCTCGGCCGCGCTCCGTCCGTCCCGGCGCCGGGCGGGAACTCTCGACTGAGAGTGTTCCGAAAGCACCACGCGGTTGTCGTCGTTGCTGGGTTATTGGTTGGGTTGGGGTTTTTGTTTTGTTTTTGTTTGTTTGTTTGTTTGTTTTGAGGGAAGAACGGTGATCCGTAGGAAGGAGGGATGGCACCCGGGGAGAGAAAAGAGCACCGAGCCCCGGCGGCGCTGGCCGCGGCTCGCCGGCACCGGCGGGGAAGGCGGACCCGGCGGGGTTTTGGCCAGCCAAGTCTTGGGATTCGCTCTTCCCAGAGCCGATTGCACGGAGAAAGTCCCCCAGAGATGGAAAGCACCAGACTTTAGCAACAGTGATGTACAGAGAGCAACACTCGCTATTCACAGTTTGGGGTTGGTTTGTGTTTTTTTTTCCTGTTTTTTGTAATTTTTTTTTTCTTTTTTTTTTCTTCTGTTTTTGTCCCGTCGGCTCCTACGGAGACGCCGCCGCTGCCGCTCGCCCCGGAGGCCGTGGGCAAAGGAGCCCCAAGTCCGAGCCCGAGCGTGGCCCCCCGGCAGCGGCGTTCCCCAGCCCGGACGTGTCCTGAGGTCTCCGGCGCCAGGAGAGACGCCGGCTTTGCTCCGCGGCGGCAGAGCCGATCCCGCCGGAGGCGAGGAGCCGGGCGGAGACGCACCGTCCCGGGACGGCCCGCTCGCTCGCGGGCTCCCGTTGCTGTGAGAAAGGTCTCCTCGAGCTGCAAAATTGGTATTTTTAGGTCCTTGGAATAAAAATAATTGGATGTTCAGCGTGTCTGGCTGACAGTAAAGCACACGGTCCCACCAGCCCCCATGCGGAGGAGATGGAGGGAGTCACCTCTTGCCTTTGAGCTGGTTTGGTGTTCAGGTTGGGTTGGATTCATGATTAGGGTGGTTTTTCAATGTTGGCTTCTCTTTCGAAGATCGGCTTCGTCGTTGTCATCGGAGTAAAAAATAAAATAAAATCAAATCCAACAAACAGGCCATTTTAAGTAGAATTAAAAACCTCTCCTTGCGCAAGGACGCTAGGAAATTCATCCGAGGCTAGATTAAAAAACATGGAGATATAAATATGAGATTACCTAAAATCATCAAACACCATCATTCCTCTTGGGTTTTTTAACCAAGTTTTGCTTGCTTTGCCAACTCCTCGCCGGGCGTAGCTCTCCGACGGCGTGAGCCCGCGCCGGCTCCGCTGCTCCCGAGCACGCGCGTTGGGCTCATTTCCTATGGGTTGGATTTTTTTGTTTGTTTGTTTTTTGTGGTTGTTGTGTTTCGCTTCGGTTTCGTCTATTTACTTTTGTTTTCTTCTCCCCCACGCCCGAGGAGAAAGCACCACGAAGCAACGCCGGGCTGCGGCGCTGCCGAGGGTTGAGGTAAGATGGGGCCACGGCGGTCGCCTCGGTGTCAGATCCAGCGGCTGTAGGGGCCCGTCACCTTGGTGTAGGCGTAGGAGGACACAGTGATGGCGGAGTTGGTGGGGATGGCCACCGCCTGCCGCGTGGGCACCGAGTCCCTCCTCTCCTTGCTGGGCGCCTCGGTCGCCAACGCGCCGCCCCACTTGCGCTTCTTGGCAAAGGCTTTGGCGTCCGGCGGCAGCCCCAGACGCGCCGCCTCCTCCTGCCGGGCCCGAGCCCGCTCCGCCAGCTGCTTCACCTTGGCCTCCCACAGCGCCAGGCCGTGGTTGGGCTGGTTCAAGTTCTTGTGTTGGTAGAAGACGAGGGAGATGCGGGTGGGGTGGCAGCGGTTGGGTTTCTTCAGCGGGGTGGTGGCGTGGAGCTCGCGGCGGGCGCACTCGATGAGGATGGAGCCGTGGGCGGGCGCCACGGCCACGCCGCCGATGTTCTCGTCCAGGAAGTTGTGCTCACTGTCCGACCACTCCTCTTCCTCTTCCTCCTCCTCTTCCTCCTCCTCTTCCTCTTCCTCCTTCACCGCCTTCTCCGGCAGATCCTCCTCCAGGCCAAAGGGGTCCCACGGCTTCTCCTGGCGGGACCCTGCCACCCCCTTCTCACCCACCGCTGCCTCCCACGGCTTCTCCGCCAGCCCCGGGCTGGGCGCCGGCGTCCTCCGCTCCTCCACCTTCACGGAGCCCCACGGCTCCTCAGGGAAGCTGGGGAGCCCTGGCAGAGCCGAGCTGAACCCCAGTGACCCCAGCAGGCTCGGGGTCCCCGTGCCCGCCAGCGCCGTCTCCCCCAGCTTGCAGGGGCTCCACGGTTTCGGCAGCAAGCCTGAGCCGTGCGCCGCCGCCGGCTCTCCCGCCAGGACGTTGGACCACTGCTTCTCCGGCGCCGGCAAGCGCACGGCGGCGTCGAAAGCGCTCAGCTTCTCCCGGCCGCCCGAGCCCGGCGCCAGCGCGCTCCACGAGCCCTCGGCCGTGCTAGTCCTCTCGGGGGAAGCCGTGCCCCGCGGCGCCTTGAAGGGGCTCCACCGCTGCTCCGGCGCCGTGCCGTGTGCAGGGACGGCCGGCAGAGTTAAGCCAGCGCCGGGCACGGCCGCGGGGCTGGGAAGGGGCTCGATGGCGGGCGGGGGGTCCGGAGGCTCCTGCTTGATGGGCCGGCTGCCGAAACAGTTCTGTGCAAACACCGGTGCCTCCTCCGAGCCCGAGCTAGTCCTGTGCGCCCCGGCCGCTGCCGCCGCCGCTTTCTGCTGGCTGGCGTAGCGGTTGGCTCGCTCGTAGGTGCGCTGGTGATGGTTTTTGCTCCGCACGCTGTGCGGGATGGGCTCGGGGAAATTGCCGTTCCCGTAGGTGTGGTTGAGGTTCTCCTGCAGCGCCGAGACGTCGGGCTTCTTCTCGTAGCCGTTGCTGACCCAGCTGCTCCCGCTCCTCTCGGGCGCCCCGTAATTGAGAAACTGCGAGGGGAACACGTGGTTGCTGGAAAAGCCGTAATACCCGAAGGAGGGAAGCGCGAACTTGGAGTGAAACCCGTTCACGGAAGGCAGATTGGGCTGTGCATAGTAGGAATGGTAAGAGTAAACACTGTTCATGCTGTACGGGTCGGAGGGCCGGCAGCTGCCCAGCACCGAGTAGCTCTCCACCACGGCGTTGCCGTTGTACTTGAAGGCGTTGTAATGGCTCTGGGGTTCCACCTTGATGGAAGGTTTCAGCGGCTGCGGGGGTATCCCGCCTTTCAATGCCATACCTGTGGGACAGCACACACAGCTCCCGTGACCTGCTGGCCGAGGGAGCCACCGGAGGGGAGCCAGGACCCCAAAATGGTCGGTCAGACTCAGAAATCCCATGGTGACGGGTTTGCCAGCCAGCTGCAGAGGTTGGCATCACCTGACATCACCTGGAGCACCAGTATCCATTCACACCTTCACAAAAACCCCGGTGGCACAGAGATGCCATCCAGCACCACAACACAGCAGCCCAAAAAACGTCCCCAACCACATCCCCATCCCCTCACGCGCTTTCCGGGCGGCTCAGGGTGGCAGGACCTCACCTCTGCCCCCGTTACCTGCATTTGGCTGGAGCGTGGGCAGCTCGAGCGCTTCCTGCTTGATCTTCTCCGGCGTCATCAGCTTCTCTTTCTGCAGCTTCTTCCTCTCGGCAGCAGCTCTCCTGGCTTCCAGCTGCCGCTGCCGGCAGGACTTGGCGGGCTCGGGCAGCTTGCGGACCTCGCGGGGGAAGGACGTGAGCACCTGGATGGCCCCGCTGCCCACCTTGGCGTTTTGGTTCTCCTCGCTGCCGAACTCATCCGTGCTGGACATCTTGTAGAGGGGGAGGACGTGCAGCTGCTCATCTTCGGGAATCTTCCCCACCACACGATTGTCTTCCTTCGTCAGCGTGCAGACCTGGCCAGAGCAGGTGCTGTCAGTGGGATGCTGATGGATGTGGCCTGTGCTGGATGAACCAAACCTCCCACTTCTCCCCCAATGCTGACATGAAGCCACAGCAGCCTGGCATCCCCCCAGCCCGCTCTGGTCCCCAGCTGGTATTTGGAAACCTCCCATGGGTCCCTGTTAGACCTGAGCAGCTCATGTGAGGTGTGCCCACACCAAACACCTGGAGTCATGAGGGTGGAACAACCGGGGATGGAGCCCCTTAAAAAGAAGCATCCCAAATTAGGGGGAAGCACCTCAAAAAGCCATGCCAGGTGCCTGCTTACCACGGTGCAGCCGTTGTAGAGGTTGTGCTGGTCCTTGTGAGCGTGAGCACAGAAGTCCATGCACGCTGTTACCCCCGAGAACGGCCTCCCCTCCTTCAAGCCCAGCCGGCAGTCGATGGCTACATCCTCATTGGTGACCTGTGGAAGGAGGAGCTGGTTACCCAAAATCCCCCAGCAGCAGCACCCCACACCCATTCCAGCTGTGCGTGCCAAGGGCTGGGATGAGCAGGACCTGGTTTTGGTAGGCTTGCGGCGCCAGCCTCTTGTAAAGCGGAGCAACCTCGGTGGCCAAGTCCTGAAAGCTTCTCCGGAGCAGCTCTTCCTGTGGTAGGGAAAAGAGAAGGATGTCACCCAGGGGTTTTGGCAGCAGGGATGGAATTGGGGGCAGAGCCCACAGACACCACACGGCAGCCAACCCTTCCCACAACATCCACCATAGCACAAAGCATGTGGCTTAAATTCCTCATGACGTTTTGGCCATTCAATCTCCATCCTCACTGCTCTCTGGGATTTCTACAGAGGCCCCATTCCTGTCACCTTTCCTTTCCTTGTCTCTAGCCCACAAAAAACCCCTCAAGGAATCCTATTTTCAGAGTTCTGACAGGAAAGGAGCTCCAAACCACCACCCCACCGGTGCTCCACCTCCATCACCCACCTCTTTAGGGTTGTCTCCCACCAGCCTGAACTTGCGGGGAGTTTTGCTGCGGGCGTATTTGCAGCCGTTGAAGTACATGCTCCAGGAGCAGCCGAAGGAGAAGGAAGCACCGCAGGTGTTGGGGTCCTTGCCTTGGCAGGCGCAGGTCCGGCTGAGGGGGGGGACACGGCACGGGAGAGTCAGCCAGTGACGGCAGCTCTGGGAACGGGAGGGAGCCCCGCATCCCATTCCCCCATCCCATTCCCGCATCCTGTTCCCGCAACCAATTCCTGCATCCTATTCCTGCATCCCATTCCTGCATCCCGTTCCCACACTCCATATCCCGTACCCCATTCCCCTACCCCATATCCTGTATCCCATTCTCGTACCCCATATCCCCTACCCCATTCCTGCACCCTATATCCTGTGCCCCATACCCCGTACCCCATTCCCACACCCTGTATCCCATACCCCATTCCCATATCCTGTACCCCATTCCTGCACCCTATATCCTGTGCCCCATACCCTGTACCCCATTCCCACACCGTGTATCCCATACCCCGTTCCCGTACCCCATTCTCATATCCCATATCCTGTACCCCATTCCCACACCCTGTATCCCATACCCCGTTCCCATACCCCATTCCCATATCCTGTATCCCATTCCTGCACCCTATATCCTGTACCCCGTACCCCATTCCCATACCCCGTTCCTGTACCCCGTATCCCATTCCCACCCCATCTCCCACCCGGGGCGCGCTGCCGGTGGGACTCACTCGTCGTTGAGGCCGCAGCGGCGGCTGGTGGGGTTGCCGTACTTGGTGAGGGTGTCGGTGAGCTCCTGGTAGAGCGTGTCCCCCAGCGTGCGGGGGATGCCCTCCCAGGCCAGGATGAGGATGATGATGACGGCGTTCTGGCAGTGGTGGCCGGCGCGGTGCCGCACCAGGCACAGCAGCTTCTCCTCCTGGTTGTGTCTGCGGATCACCTGGAATGAGAGGGGCCAGGTCAGATCTCCCAAGATGGGGAATCCCACAAGTCCTGGCTGAGCCCGTGCCAGGAAGGAGCTGCTGCTGCATGGGGAGAGCCAGGAGGACAAGGGGGCTACAGGAGAAGGATCTGGGCTATGGGAGAAGGATTTGGGCTACGGGAGAAGGATTTGGGCTGCAGGAGAAGGGTTTGGGCTATGGGAGAAGGGTTTGGGCTGCAGGAGAAGGGTTTGGGCTATGGGAGAAGGGTTTGGGCTGCAGAAGAAGAGTTTGGGCTACGGGAGAGGGGTTTGGGCTACGGAAGAAAGGTCTGGGCTATGGCAGAAGGATCTGGGCTATGCCCTGCATGCCTTCCTCAGTGCCCTGTGGGGTGGGGAGGGCAGAGCTGGGCATGTTCCCATGACTGCATTCACCCTGTGGATTTTGGCAATCTGGGAGAGCTGCTGGCACTGGACATGCCGTTCCCTGAGTGCCGAGCCCCGAGGGGTTTCCCTGAGGGTGGACGTGAGTGAGTTTCCCTCAATTCCTCCTTGCCAGCCATAAATCCAGCATCCCTCCCCTGGCCACGGTGGCCACACCACAGGGACCTGCTGGTGGCCAGGCACGGAGGGGCCGAGCCTGGGGACGAGAGGCACTCACCCACTTGGCGATGGGGCAGCCCCGGGAGCTCTTGCCCTCCTTGCCCGTGTAGATGACCTTCTCGATGCGGATGGCCTTGCCCTTCTCACCGTACCTGCCGGGGCACGGCCACACACAGTCCCACTGGAGTCCCCAGCCACCCTCAGGAGTCCCCAGCCACCCTCAGGAGCCCCCAGTCACCCTCACAAATCCCCACTTCCCTGACAGGACCCCACTGTCCCTGACCGACCCTGCTCACTCTCACAAGTCCCCAGCCACCCCCTCAAGTCCTCACTCCCCTGACAGGACCCTGTAAACTCTCCCAAGTCCCCCCACCCTTGACAGGACCCCACTCACTCTCCCCACTCCCCTGACAGGACCCCAGCCTCACAGTGAGGGGCTCTTACCTCTCCTCCATGAGCTCCCGGATGGAAGCCACGGTGGGCCCCGAGCCCAGGTGGGTGTAATAGGGCCCCTCATCCTTCTCCACAATTTGCTCTGCAGAGACAGGAGGGGGGAGACAGAGATTTGGGGTTTGCACCTTTGCTGGCTGCCCTGAAAAATTCCAAACACCCAAATCCCCTCAAACCGAATCAAGGCTTTGAGCAACTCCTCATTCCCTGCTCTGGAAGATTCTGCCAGCACTGAAACGCTGCTGGAGAACCCTCACCCATAGACACTCACCCCTTTTTGGGACCCAAAACCCTTCTGAGCAGCCACAGCCCTTGGAAGCACCCTGGCAGCGACCACAGCTCCATCCAGGGAATCTGCTCTGACCACTGCAGCTCTGCTGGGTGGGAGATGGAGACCCCAAACCCCTTCCTCATCCTGCTCTCACCCAGGGCTCCTGTCCAGAACCTCTCACGGGCACCAGCTCAGCTGGATGCTGCCATCATGGGATGATGTTGGAGGCAGGAAGCTCTTCCTGCCTGCTTCAGGGGTTTGGGCTATGGGAGAAGGATTTGGGCTGCAGGAGAAGGATCTGGGCTATGGGAGAAAGATCTGGGCTATGGGAGAAAGATCTGGGCTATGGGAGAAGGATCTGGGCTATGGAAGAAGGGTTTGGGCTACAGGAAGATCTTGGGGGCTGCAGGAGGAGGATCCTGGGGCTTCAGGAGAAGGACACTGGGACACAGCCCTGCACACAGCAAACCCCTGGGGGCTTTCAGGGCATGAAGGAGCTGGGGTGGGAAGTGATGGATGCCCCAAGCAGCCCCAGCACATGGGGATGCTCCAAAACCACTGGCTGGGATGTGTCCTGCACCACGGCCAGGGCTGGTCTGTCTTTGCATCCCTCTGCTCTCACCACCCTGATTTTCATTCCCATCATGTCCAGCTGGCTGGGAGCCAGGCTGAGGAGAAAGCCGGGCTCAGCTGGGCTGCAGCTGTCCAGACAGGGATCAATATGGGATGCTTGGAAAAAGCTCATTTTATTACAGCCTCCAACAGCTCCCGCGCCCAATAAAGCACCAAGCCCTCTCCTGCTGCATTTCTTTCTCCCTGAGAAAACAGAGAAGGGGAAGGGGGGGAATCCCCCCTCTCCCAGCCCCTAAACAAATCTTTTCCTGGCAAACTCCAAGGCTGGGTTTGAGTGGCTTCAGGAAAGCTTTCCCTCCTCTCCATGGAGTTTGGGCTCATTCCTGCTGCCATTCACAAGCAAATAAATAAATAATCATAAGCTCCACTAATAAATTGCAGCCTGTGCTTAGCCCAGGGCATCCTCTGGGTGGATGCCCCCAAAATCCTCACCCTGCTGCTCCCAGGGGAGCACACAGGTCCAGTCTAAATATTGGGGAGGGAATATGCAGCTCCCCTCGCTCAGATGGAGGTGGACTGGAAGGACTGGGTAGGAATTCTCTAGCACTTGCTGCGAAGTCTAACAAATGCCAATGCACACCAAAAATAACCACAAAAAACCCCCCACAAATTCAAGAGTTTGGTGATTTTTCAATGCATCCCGGTGGGATTGGCCAGTGAATAAGGCAGCATCCCAGCAGCAAGTGATAAGCACAAGCATCAAACCAAAGTTTGGGTTACTCAAAGCAACCTGAACCAGCTAATTTGGCTGAAAACACCAGGGATAAGCAGGTGAGAGGGAGTTTAGGTGGGTTTTGGCACTGGGACCACCATGGATTCAGGGGATTCAGCTGGTAAAGGTTAAATAGAAGGAAAACCCAACAGCCCTTTGGTTTTGCTGCTCATCCAATCCCCCCACCCCAGCAGGGCCAGTGACACCAGGGCCACCCCTGCAGTGACACAGCCATTTCCATCCATCTGTAAAAACAAGAGAGGAGAAGAGAAACCAAAAGGGAGCTCCACAGCACCGGGGTTTCACCATGTGAGGGCCTTTACCTCCCCACAAATCAGGGCTTTGCTGATGCCATGGCTTCAGTTACCTACCCAGCTCAACGCCACCCTGCAAAGCCACCTCTGCCACCCTCCCCAGCACCCCCCAGCACGGCTGCTGGCTCACCAACACAGTCACAGGTGGGGAATTCAGCCTGTGCCCTCTTGGCAGGGGTGTCCAGGAGGCTTTTGGTCGGCGTGTCCAGGTATTTCAGCGGAGACTCCAAGAAGCCGCTCAGGGTCGGCGTCAGCGGCACCTCGTCCTTGGTGGGTGTTCTGTCGACGTCGTCCACGTCTGGGTTTTGGCTTTCCTCAGAGTAAAAACACGTGGTAGACACCACGGTGATAGCACCAGAAGACTCGATTTTGATCTGTTTGGGGGAGCGGGCAGTGAAGGGTGGCTCTGATAGCAGCCCCTTCCCTGGAGAGACGCTTTTGTGTCCGGCTTGGGGAGCGCTGCTGGGAGCCGGGGCGGTGGCTGCGGTGGTGGCCGCGGTGGGGGACCCTTGCGGCGCTGGTGCTGTCCCCCCCGGCAGCTCGGCAGCCCCGGGGGCGAGCGGGGCAGGCGTCTCGGGGGGCGGCAGGTTGAAATTCTCCCCAAACTCGGCTTCAAATTGTCGGATGAGCTCTTCCAACTTGTCATCCACCATGATGGGAGCCGAGCTGGCCGGCGGGGGGGCAGCCGGCGCTTCCTCCGAGCCAGTCGAGCCCGCCGGCGCCGAGTGAATTTGGGGGCCCCCCCCGGGGGCACCCCTTTCCTGAGAGTCGGAAGCCGGGGGGACGCCGTCCAGGGGGTTCGGTGGCGGGGGGCATGCGGCGGGCAGGGGTAGTGCAAGAGGCTGGTGCGGGAAGGCCGGCGGCGGCTCCGTTTGCATCTCTTCGGCGGGGGGTTCGGCGGGGGGTTCGGCGGGCGCCCGAAACCCCTCCAGGCTGATCTGCCAGAGGGGAGGGAAGAGCGGCTGCGAGTCCTTCTGCTTCGCCTTCTTGATCTGCACTTGCTTGCGGAGAGGTTTGGCCGGCGGGGGCTTTTCGGGCGGCGTTTTCTTCTTCTTCTCTTTGGGCTGCTTTTCGAAGGGCTTGGGGGGTGCGGCGGGGGCACCGGGAGCCCACCAGCCGCTCGGCCGGTCCGGGGGTGCTGCCGTCGCCGCCGCTGCCAGGCTTTGCTCGAGGAAGAGGCTGCGCTTGTGGTGGAGATGCTGCTGCAGGACCAGCTGTGTCTTCTTGTGCAGGTCAGGCTCCGGCGGTGCCGGCGGCAAGCGGGGGCCGCCAGGTGCTTCTTTGCTGGGTGCTTGCTCGGGGGGTTCTGTTTTGGGGGCTGTCACTTTGCCGGCCGTCGCTTCGGGTCTCTTGAAAGCCGCCTTGATGTAGTCATCAGCGTTACCCAGCAGCTGCTCCAGCTCTGCCATGGGGTCTCCAGCCCCCGCTGCCCCCTCGGCCTCCAGCCCCCACGTGGCCGCGAAGTTCCCCCGCGGAGGCGCCGCGCCGAAAAATGGCTCAGGTGCTGCTCCCGGCTCCGGCGGGTAACGGGGCTCGTCCCCTCGCTGCCACGCGGCCCCCGGCGGGCCGAGGGAGAT
>JAYDZK010000080.1:753719-773836 GCA_034509185.1 Euphonia xanthogaster | reverse complement strand
TATATAATATATTAAAATATAAAAATATAAAATGTATACAATACAATATTTAAAAAATACATGTTTAATTTACAAGATGGCTTGAAGACAAAGGTCAAACCCAAGGTTAAATTAAGGTAAATAGCCCCATGTGGGGCCCATGCAGTGCCCCCCGAGCCTGGCATCACCCAAAGGCCTCCATGGGGCAGCCCCAAAACGCCATTCCTGCCCCCCCGGGCACCCCCCAGCCAAGGCCAGCCCCGTGTGCCCCTTTTTGGGGTACCTGTCACTGAACAGCGAGCGCTCAAAGACCCTCACGGGGTGGGGGGTCCCGGGGGTGCCCCCGATCTCCTCGGGGGGCTCCAGCACGGCCTTGAGGCGGCTGAGGCACGAGAAGGTCTGGAAGGTGTAGGACCAGCGGGCTGGCTCCTGGTACATCAGCTGCAGCAGGTTGGCACAGCCCTGGGACACCTGTGGGGACATTCTGGGGTGAGGGGTGGCAGCAGGATGGCACACTCCCAAAAACCCCCCCTAACCCCCCCTAAACCCCCCTAAACCCATTGGGGTTGGGGGTGGCAGCAGGCTGGCACAGCCCTGGGACACCTGCGGGGACATTCTGGGGTGAGGGGTGGCAGCAGGGTGGCACACTCCCAAAATTCCCCCCTAACCCCATTGGGGTTGGGGGTGGCAGCAGGGTGGCACAGCCCCCCGACACCTGCGGGGACATTGGGGGTCGGGGGCACGGCCGGACCCGCCCCCGTTACCTGGGCAGTGCCAGCGGCCCCCGGCACCCGGCGCCACTGCGCCACCGGCTCTGTCACCAGGTGCCACCGCGGGAAGGTGGCGGCCAGCAGCTTCAGGAAGGTGGATTTGCCCACGGCTGCGGGAGCGAGGGAGAGCAGGGTCAGCCTGGGGGTCCCCAATCCCGGCCCGAAGGGATTTGGGGTCAGCCTGGGGGTCCCCAGTCCCGGCCCGAAGGGATTTGGGGTCAGCCTGGGGGTCCCCAGTCCTGGCTCTAAGGGATTTAGGGTCAGCCTGAGGGTCCCCAGTCCTGGCTCTAAGGGATTTAGGGTCAGCCTGAGGGTCCCCAGTCCTGGCTTTAAGGGATTTAGGGTCAGCCTGGTGTCCCCCCTTTGTCCCTGGGGATTTAGGGTCAGCCTGGTGTCCCCCATCTCTGGACTCTGGGAATGTGGGGTGTCCTCCCAGCAAATCCCAGAAACACGGGCTGAGCCTGGCTGTCCCCCTCGGGACACGGGCTGAGCCTGGGGTTCCCCCCACCCCAAATCTCGGAAATTTTGGGGTGAACCTGGCGTTTCCCCCCTGCGGCTCCTGGGCAAATCTGGGGGTGCCCCTTCCTGGCTCCTGGGAGTGCGGGGTGAGCCCGGATGACTCCAACCCGACCCCCGAGAATGTGGGGTGACCCCGGCTGTCCCTGACCCGGGGGCAGCCTTTGTGTCCCCCTCCCCAGCTCCCAGCAGCCCGGGGCTCTGGGGCGCCCCCCCCCCCAGCAGCGATAATTAAGATAATTAAGATAATTACAGCCCTCAGCTCGCAGCCCGCGCCGCCCCGCTGCCCTCGCTCCCCGAGCCCCCCCGTGTCCCCCCGGTACCGATGTTCCCCTCCAGGGCCAGCCGCAGGGCGGCCCCGCACCGCCCCATGCCGCCACCGCTTCCGCCTTCCCGCGTCATATGCTAATGAGATGCTAATCGGCAGCGCGCGCCACCGCCCCGTGACGTCAGCGCGCGGGAAGTGGGCGGGAGGGGGGGGCGGAACGGGGGCGATATGGTAATTTATGCAAATGAGACGCTGTCCACAGCGCGTCAGGGCAACGCGGGGGGAGCAGGGGAGAGAGGGTGGGGCACAAAATGGGGGGTCAAGGGCACCAGGACAGGGTAAAGGGCACCAAAATGGGGTTGGGGTCACCAAAACCACCTTGGGGTCACCAAAACAAAATTGGGGTCCCCAGCACGGGGCCAAGGACATCAACACGGGGTTGGGGTCACCAAATCAACACTGGGGTCACCAATCGAAAACTGGGGTCTCCAACAGGGGGGTTGGGGGTCACCAAAACCACATTGGGGTCACCAATACAATATTGGGGTCACCAGCACGGGGTTGGGGTCCCCAGCATGGGGCCAAGGACATCAGCATGGGGTTGGGGTCCCAAAAAACCACATTGGGGTCCCCAAAACCACATTGGGGTCACCAACACCATATTGGGGTCTCCAGCAGGGGGTTGGGGTCACCAACATGGGGTCAAGGACATCAGCATGGGGTTGGGGTCCCCAAAACCACATTGGGGTCCCCAAAACCACATTGGGGTCACCAAAACCACATTGGGGTCACCAAAACCACATTGGGGTCACCAGCAGGGGGTTGGGGTCACCAAAACGGGGTCGAGGGCACCCTTGCAGGGTTGGGGTCACCAACATGGGGTCAAGGGCACCCTTGCAGGGTTGGGGGCACCAGTGGGGTCGAGGGCATATCCATGGGGTTGGGGACATCAAGGCCATGAGCAGGACACGCCGCCGAGGTGAGCTCAGGGCTCCTTCCCCCCAGGCCCCCTCATCCCCCCAAGTCCCTCCCGGCCCAGCTGTCCCAGGAAAGCTCCGAGCTGGAGAAAAGGCTTTTAATGCACGGTGGGCGTGGGGAGGAGCAGCGGGGCCCGGGTGGGAGCGGGGCACCCCAGCCCGGGCACGGGGGACCCCCGCGGGGCGGGGAGGGGGCTTAGAAGCATTTTCGGTGGACGATGGAGGGTCCGGCCTCGTCGTACTCGGGTTTGCTGATCCACATCTGCTGGAAGGTGGAGAGGGACGCCAGGATGGAGCCGCCGATCCACACCGAGTACTTGCGCTCCGGCGGGGCGATGATCTGCGGGGACAGCGGCCGGTAGGATCACCCCAAAACCCCACGGCAGGAGGGGATTCGGGGTGCTGGTGTGGTCAGCCAGGGCCTACTTTGATCTTCATGGTGCTGGGGGCCAGGGCGGTGATCTCCTTCTGCATGCGGTCGGCGATGCCCGGGTACATGGTGGTGCCCCCGGACAGGACGTTGTTGGCGTACAGGTCCTTGCGGATGTCGATGTCGCACTTCATGATGGAGTTGTAGGTGGTCTCGTGGATCCCAGCAGACTCCATGCCTGGCGTGGGATGGGGCTGTCACCTCCCTGTGCCCCCCCCATGGCTCCCCAAAAGAGCCACGGGTGCAGCCGTGGGTCTGGGCCAGCACTGGCGGTGCCGAGGGCTCGGGGGAGCCCCAAAACGCCTCCATGGGGCACCCAGGGGAGCTGGTGGGTGGCCAAAGGGGCATTTTCTGTTTGTCTGCTGGTGGCCATGGGGGCAACCATGGCCAGGGGGAACTGGGGATGGGCTCAGCCGTGAAGGAGGGCTGGAGGAGGGTCTGGGGACACTGGGGCAGGGTCTGGGGGCATTGGGGGCACTGGAGCAGGGTCTGGGGGCACTGGGGCAGGGTCTGGGGGCACTGGAACAGGGTCTGGGGGCATTGGGGGCATTGGAACAGGGTCTGGGGCACTGGAGCAGGGTCTGGGGCACTGGGGCAGGGTCTGGGGCACTGGAGCAGGGTCTGGGGGCATTGTGGGCACTGGAGCAGGGTCTGGGGGCATTGTGGGCACTGGGGCAGGGTCTGGGGGCACCGGGCCGGGCTCACCGATGAAGGAGGGCTGGAACAGCGTCTCGGGGCAGCGGAAGCGCTCGTTGCCGATGGTGATGACCTGCCCGTCGGGCAGCTCGTAGCTCTTCTCCAGCGAGGAGGAGGAGGCGGCCGTGGCCATCTCGTTCTCGAAGTCCAGCGCCACGTAGCACAGCTTCTCCTTGATGTCGCGCACGATCTCGCGCTCGGCTGCGGGACACGGCGGCGGGAGAGGCTCAGCCCGGGGTCACGGCGGCGGCGGCGGCACCGCGGGGTCCCCGTGCCCAGCCCTGCCTCCCGGGCCCGCCCGTACCGGTGGTGACGAAGCTGTAGCCCCTCTCGGTGAGGATCTTCATGAGGTAGTCGGTGAGGTCGCGGCCGGCCAGGTCCAGGCGCATGATGGCGTGGGGCAGCGCGTAGCCCTCGTAGATGGGCACGTTGTGGGTGACGCCGTCGCCGGAGTCCAGGACGATGCCTGGGACGGGGGGAAGGTGAGGGGGGGACACTCCAGGCCTGTCCCCGTCCCCCACGGTCCCCTACTCACCGGTGGTGCGGCCGGAGGCGTAGAGGGAGAGCACGGCTTGGATGGCGACGTACATGGCGGGGACGTTGAAGGTTTCGAACATGATCTGGAGGGGAGAGGAGAGGGGCAGGGGTCAGGGGTGGGCGTGGGGGTCACCAGCATGTCACACCCCAGCCCTGTGCCATCCTGGGGTCAGGGCATGGCATGGAGAAACACAGGGATGGTGTGGGGCACGGGGGGACGGGTGGAGGGTGGGGTCATGGGGCACAGAGGAGGACAGGGGAACATGTGGGTCGTGGGAAAGCGTGGGCCAAGAGGTGGCAGCGTGGGTGATGGCAGTGCCCAGAGCCACGTGGGGCTGAGCACAGAGTGGGGAGCACGTGGATCAAGGCATGGCATGGAAATGTGGGTCACCGCAGTGCCCAGAGCCACGTGGGGCTGTGCAGAGTGGGGCAAATCCTGCAGGTCCACGCGCTGCCAAGAGACCCCCAGGGCCACCAGGCACAGGAGCTTCCCACCGGGATCTCTGCCCTTATCCCGCAGCCCACTCCCCACTCGTGCACCCCACAAATCCCCCAGCCCTCCCTGTGGTTTCGGAGGGTCCAGCCCCATCCAGGGGTCATCTCCAGGGCCCTACCTGGGTCATCTTCTCCCGGTTGGCCTTGGGGTTGAGGGGTGCCTCGGTGAGCAGGGTGGGGTGCTCCTCGGGGGCCACACGCAGCTCGTTGTAGAAGGAGTGGTGCCAGATCTGAGGCGGGCAGAGAACGGGGGTGTCACCCCAAACCACGGCGGGGCTGACCCCGCTGCCCGCCCCGCCAGGGCCTCACCTTCTCCATGTCATCCCAGTTGGTGATGATGCCGTGCTCGATGGGGTACTTGAGCGTGAGGATGCCCCTCTTGCTCTGCGCCTCGTCGCCCACGTAGCTGTCCTTCTGCCCCATGCCCACCATGACGCCCTAAGGGCGGCCAGAGACGCCTCGTTAGCCACGCTCCGGCGATGAGCTGGGGCTGGGGGCTGCTCCCGGCCCCCCCCGGGTACCCACCTGGTGCCGGGGCCGGCCCACGATGGAGGGGAAGACGGCGCGGGGGGCATCGTCGCCGGCGAAGCCGGCCTTGCAGAGGCCGGAGCCGTTGTCGCACACCAGGGCCGTGGTTTCCTCGTCGCACATGGTGGGCTGGCAGCGCTCGGTGCTGGGGGGACCTGGGGGAAAAGCTGGCCGGGGGGGAAAGGGGGGTTACAGAGGGGCCGGGCCGGGGCTCGTCCCGCGCCGCCGCCGCCGCCGGGGATTTGGGCTCGGAGCTGTCGGAGTCCTCGGGGAGGGGCGGCCCCGTAAAATCCTCCCTGGGTGATGCTCGCTCCCCGTGGGTGCTGCTCCACGCTGGTGCTGCTGCTCCATCCTTCTGCAGCCTCTTCTGGGCCAAACTCGGTGCCAAAGGCTCCCCCGGGAGCTGCGGTGCTGCCGTGCCCGGCCGGTGCCCCCCAAAGCGGGCAGGGGGTGCCAGGTGATGCCCTCTCATCCAATTCTGTCTCAGCAGCCTTTTGCTGCTCTGACCTCGCATCCGCTCCCAAAAACGGGGGAACAAAAATTGCCCTTCCCAGGGGGTGCCCCCTGTGCCAGAGGATGAGCTCCCCAATCCAGAGGGAAACAGGCAAAACCTTGCAGGAGCCCAAAAAGCAAAAGAAAAACCCCAAACCACGGAGGTTTCTGCGAGAGCTCAGCCTGCCTTGGCCTCAGCCCAGCTCTCGCCACCTCCAGCGAGGCCCCCAGCTGTGGGGTCGTGCCCAGGTTGGCACCCCCTCCGTGCCACGCACACCCAGCTGGGGCCACCCCAGAAATGCTGGGGCACCCAAAAAAAAAAAAACCAACAAACCCCGGGGTGTTTTTGCTGCCCGCTGTCCTGCGAGGAAGAAGAGAAGCAGGGCTGGGCAGGGCACTACTCACCGCGGAGGCGAGAGCTCCTTTCCTCTGGGACCGAGCCCCGGAGCGCCGTGGGTATAAATACCGGCGAGCCCGAGGAACCTCAGAGGCGGATCCGCTCTAAACAAAGACCCTAAATAGGCTCAGTGATGGTGTGTTGGCCATATGGCCATATAAGGTGTTTTATTTCATTAAATTGACCTTGGGCCGGAGGTAGGACCCAGCACGTTAATTATTGTAGGGAAATGGATGCTAGGGATGCTTGGGAGCATCAGCCCCGTCGGGAGTCCGTTCCTTTTATGCTGCGCTCCGATAAACAAGTGAGACACAAGTCCTTATAAGCGACGGGCTGGGAAAAAGGAGGTGGAAGCGCCTCCAGGTCCTGGGGAGCGCTGGAGAAGCCCCAGCGGGGTGGGGGCGGCTGTGGGGGCTCTGCCGCGGGGACACCCCGGAGCCGGGACGGGACCCGGCGGGGCTGAGCTGCCGGAGCCGCCCCGGCTCCTCCCGGCCTCGCTTCCCCCCCGGGCCTGGCACCCGGCGCTCCTGGGATGCCTCTCCCCGTGGTTTTCTCTCTCCGCCCCCATTTTTGGGCTTTTGCTGCCCCAAAGTCCCAAATCCTCGGCCTGAGCCGGGCCGGGGGTTGTGGGTCCAAGTCCCGACCCCGCACCGAGGGTGAGCCTGGTTCTGATCCCTCCCGGGGGGATTCTGGAAGGGGGATCGGCTCAGACCCCCCCAGAGGACACGATGGGAGCTGTCCCCGAGCCCGGACCCAGCCCGGGGGGGCCGGGGCCACCCCCAGCCCTGGCCCCTGGCCCTGGCAGAGGCCAACCAGAGGCTCCCGAACTCCCGGCTGCCTTTTTAAGGACAACGGGCCCTCACCGGGGAGCACCCGGGGGAGGCAGCCGAGATGCCCCCGAGTCACCCCCCGGAGCCAGGGAGGGCTCCAGGGAAACTGAGGCACGGCAGACCCAGGCTGATCCCCAGCTGTGCTCGGGGCAGGGACATCCCAGCACTGGAGCAGGACCAGGAGCTGCGGGTGCCACCACAGGCAAGGGACACCAAGGTCCTGGTGTCCCCCACGGTTCCAGAGGGAGGGAACGGGCCCTGGGCTGTCACCCCCCGGGGCAGGACAGGGACACGGTGTGTCCCCAGCACCGCCAGGGCTGGCTCTGCCGGGTCCCTTTCCCTGTGGAGCGGCTCCCAGGGGCTGGATGTGTCCCCTGGCCCTGCCCCCCGTGTCCCCCCACGCCCCCAGCCCCGGGCTCCTGCTGTCACCCAGCCCGGCTGGGTCCCCGCCAAACACGAGGTGACCGAGGGCAGAGGCTGCCATAGATGACATGTCAAAAAACCCTTTAAAATGAAAAATTCCCCAAACCCAGCAGAGCAGGGAGGGCAGAGGGATGATGGAGGCAGCAGCTGGAGAGCCCCGTGTGCAGGGAGCCGGCGGCAGGATCCCATCCCACCCCAGGCAGGGCCACATTCCCGAACCCCAGGGACACCCCCGAGCCCTGCGCTGCTCCCAGCCCCCCTGAGCACCCCCAGACTCATCCCTCCGGCTGGGTGCTCCCCGAGCATCCCTGGCCGGCCGGGGCGGCAGCGCAGCCCCGAGCGGAGCCAGGCGCAGCCTAAAAAGGAAAGGTTTGGCCCCCGCAGCCAATCCAGCGGCCGGCGGGCCCGGGATGCTCGCAGGAACGCCAGGCATCCCCCGGCACGGCGGAGGGACCGGCCCGGCCCGGCCGCTGCCTCCCCAAAGCCCCGGTGCCGGTACCAACAGGCACCGCCCTCGGGGGGAATGTTCGCTCCTGGAACCTCCGGGGGTGCTGCTGAGGACGGGCAAAGGCGAGAAAAGAGAGATCTGGACGCGTTCCCTCAGCTGAGGTGGAGATAAGCATCGCTCATCGCTCCCTGCCTGCGGGATCCCCCCAGAACACGAGAGCCAGGAAATCACTCCTGAGCCTGGGTCATCTTCGGGCTGAGCTCCTCCCAAATCCATCCCAAGTCTGGGGGGTTTTAAGGTGTGACAGTCACATCTGGCACAGCTGGAGAGCCAGGCTGGGCAGCAGCGTCTGGATGTTGACATTCACTGACACACAAAGCGAGGATTCAGGGAGCTGGGGTGGAAAAATGGGATGAAAAAGGTGGGAGCTGAGGGAGCAGGGCTGGGAGCTGAGGAGCAGGGCTGGGAGCTCAGGGAGCAGGGCTGGGAGCTCAGGGAGCAGCGCTGGGAGCTCAGGGAGCAGGGCTGGGAGCTGAGGGAGCAGGGCTGGGAGCTCAGGAGCAGCACTGGGAGCTCAGGAGCAGGGCTGGGAGCTCAGGGAGCAGGGCTGGGAGCTCAGGGAGCAGCGCTGGGAGCTCAGGGAGCAGCGCTGGGAGGGAGGCAGCAGCAGACCCTGACCTGAGGAACTCCCTGCTCCAAGGAACGTGGAAAATTCCCTGGGAAGGTTTACCAGTCACTAGGACACCACCAAAGTGGTGATGTGCCACCAGCTCCTCTCCTGGAGCCACCTGACACCTCAGAGCTGCAGGGATGTGGAGCTGGGATAAATCCCCACGGATCTGAAGGAATTGCTGCTCTGCCAGATGGGATTTTCCACTCGGTGTCCCCACGCTGCTGCTCCGGGGAGCCCTCGGGGTGAGGAGCTGTGGGATGAACACCACGGAAACTGCACCCCCCTCCCGAGCACGGCTTCAATTAATTAGGGCTGAAAACGAGTTCCCAGAGACGCCCCAAAGGCCCCTCTCTCCCCTCCCACCCCCGGGCCAGCCTGCTCCCAAAAGGGGCTGGGGAAAAGCTGGAGCAGCAGCGGCACGCAAAGGCGGCAAGCCCAAAGGAAAGGATCCCCCCGGGGCAGAGCCCACCCCGCCGAGAGCTCCGGGAAAAGGAGGGGCACGGGAGGAGAAAATCCAGCCCGGATAATCCCATCCATGTGTGCCAGACACAAAGGCACGGGGATGTTTGCATGCCAGCTGGGAGGGCAGCTCCAGCCCCTTCCCCTCCCCTTCCCCACGAGCCGACCATCCCACCCTGCTGGGGACGGGCAGCACACCTGGCACAGCACACCTGGCACAGCACACCTGGCACAGCTGCCTGGCACAGCACACCTGGCACAGCACACCTGGCACAGCTGCCTGGCACAGCTGCCTGGCACAGCTGCCTGGCACAGCACACCTGGCACCTTGGAATGCTGCTGCTTCCCTCCCCGCGAGGGCCAGCCAGGAAAAGCTGGGCTTGGCACCTCCAGGAGGGTCCTGCACAACGGCTGAGCTCGGCTTTGGCAAGGCCAGGCTTCTTGGGCCAGGCTTAGTGCTGCTCTGGGGTGTGCACAGACCACCAGGCACGGGGAGCTGGGAGCAGGGAAGTGGCCAAAGCTGCTGGAATTCCATCTTGGAGTTGGATTGGGGTGGTCAAAGCTCCTGGAATTCCATCTTGGAGTGGGATGGAAGTGGCCAAAGCTCCTGGAATTCCATCCTGGAGTGGTGGTGGGAGCCAGACCGAGCTCCTCCATGGTTACACCAGGCCAGGAACAGGGATGAGTGCCCAGACATCCCTAAACACTGCTGGGGTGCAAAGCAGGGCCACATCCAGGGATTTCCAGCCCTGAAATGCTGACAGAGGGATCCCAAAGGATCCCCCGGGTCCTCTTCCCTCCCCAGGCAGACACACGAGTACCAACAAGCAGCACTGAGCTGGCGTGGGGCTCAGAAGGGTCAGCAAGGTTGGGGTTTAAGCCATGGGAAAGGTTTATCTGCTCCTGGGAGCTGGGCTGAGCCCCAGCAGCCCAGAAGGAGGCACAGAACGGGGCAGGGGTTAAAGCAGGCAAGTCCCAAAAGCACTTGAAGAGGTTTCCACACCTCAGGGTTGCAGCAGGTCACAAAGAACCTCCCCAGGAGGCCGTGGATTAGAGTTAAACAACTGCTTTAGTGTTGGCTTCTGCCTCTGAGCTCCCAGCTGGCTTCTCCCCACGCCAGGCACTGAGGTTCCAGGGGCTCCCATGAGGGCAGGGATGTGACTGCACCCTGGGGAAGGGAGGGAGGGAGGGATCACTGCATGGTAGAAATCATCTGCTACAGGAGAGGAAAAGAGTCCCTGGGCCTGGGGGAAGGTGGGTGGCTCCTGAGAGGGGACAAGGCAAGAGGCTTATCGGAGATCCAGCAGCACCACGTCCCTCTCCACCACTGACACGTGGCTGCAGGTCTGGAAGAGAGGACAAGAGGGGACAGGGGGTTATTCAGATATTCCCACAGCTCAGCTGAGTCTCCTCCACCTCCTGACACAACCTGTGCTGTCCCACAACAGCCCTGGGATCCAGTTCTTGGATCATCCCAAGTGCTGGCCCTGCCTGGTGCCACACAGGGACCATGGCAGGTCCCAGACACAAATCCCCCCAGCCCAAACAGCCCTGGGCTGCAGCCAGGCCCTGCTCCTGCAGCCAGCAGCTCTGCAGCACACTTCCAGCACTGCAGAACCTCGGGAGGCTCCTGCACCTCCTCTCTGGGGGCTGGAGAGCAGCCCCTGCCAGGCTGAGCCTCCCAGCACTCTCAGGGTGGATTGAAGCCCAGCACAGTGTCCAGCAGAGCCACCCCCTCCCCAGAGCCCCCAGGGCACTCACTGTGAACAGAGGGGGGTCTTTGGGGTGTGGGTGGAAGCCCTGCTGCCGGCAGGATGAGATCTCCTCCAGGCCATGCTCCGTCAGCCTGAAGAACCCTGTCCTGCAGCAAGGAACAGCAGCCCTGGAGCTGCAGCCCCTGCAGGCCCAGCCCATCCCTCGGGGCACTCAGGGGCTGCTCACCCCCAGCAGGAGCAGAGATGGAGCCTGAGGGACACCCCAATTCCTGGGAAACTCCTCTCCTGAACCTCCTGCCAGGGGTGGGCAAGCCCTGCCCAGGCACAGCCTGGGAAACAGCTCACAGGAGCTGTCCAGTCCCACGGGTGCCATCCCATCCCATCCCATCCCATCCCATCCCAGCAGGGATCTGAGGGAGGAAGGCTGTGACTGACACCCCAGGCAGAGGAACACACTCCTGGGATCCAGAGTCACTCCTGGCACCCCACGCTCACCCCTGGCACTCCTGGCACCCCGCAGCCCCTCCTGGCACCCCTGGCACCCCACAGCCCCTCCTGGCACCCCAGACTCACTCCTGGTACTTGGGGGAGCACACGATGGCGATGGACTCTGGCAGCATCATCTGGTAGGAGCAGTGGGTGTGCAGGTCCACGCTGGACAGGAAGGCTGTCTGCGTGGGGTGGGTCTGCAGCAGGGACAGGGGACAGCACTGAGAGGCTGGGAAAACTCTGGAGCAGCAGCATTTCCTTGCCCAAGGCCTCAGGCAGCTGCTGCTTTCCAGAGATGGCTCAGCTTTGCTTGGCAGGGATCCCAAGGGCTCCGTGGGGACAGCAGGGAGGAGCCTGCAGCTGGCACAGCTCACAGCAGGACTGCCCAGGGACACGGCCTGGCACACGTGTCCCTCCAGGAGAGCAGCCTGGGGTGTCCCCACAGAGCCACCAGAGCTGGCTTTCAGCTGCAGGAACCGTGAGCTTCACGTCTGAGATGCCACTTCCAGAGGATCCCGGAATGGGTTGGGTTGGAGGGGCCTTAAAGCCCACCCAGTGCCACCCCTGCCATGGCAGGGACACCTCCCACTGTCCCAGGGGGCTCCAGCCTGGCCTTGGGCACTGCCAGGGATCCAGGGGCAGCCCCAGCTGCTCTGGGAACCTGTGCCAGGGCTCCCCAGCCTCACAGGGAAGAGTTTCTTCCCAGTATCTCATCTAAACCTCTTCTCCTTCCCTTTCCAAGGGCTTGATGCTTTAGGAAAGAACCCAAAATTACCCAGGCCTGCATTTCCCACCAGAGAAGCAAACAAGGCTGAAGCAGAGGAGAAACCCAGGCAGAGGCTGCTGCCCATTCCCTGCCACCTCCTCCAGCAGCTCCTGCTCCAGCAGCCCTTCCCCTCGGGGCCGGGGAGTGCCAGGGGAAGGAGACTCACGTGGATCCAGCCCAGGAGAGCTCAGGGGAAGGAGACTCACGTGGATCCAGCCCAGGGTGACGAGGCCATGCTGGTCCTGGATGACAAAGAGCTCCTCCTCGCTCTGCGTGGTGCAGGAGTCGGGGCCCCCCAGCTGCTTGGGGACGATGACGTGGGTGATGGTGAACTCGTTCCTCATCTGCAAGGCAGGGCCACCACGGGCAGCTGTGACCCCCCAGGTCACACCCCCAGGCGTGAGGGACCTTCCTGAGCCTTGGGACAGCCCCATGGATGATGGTTTTCTCTTTGAGGGAGGTCTTATGAGCTCTGAGGGAGCCCATCACACCTGAGATAGCTCAGCTACCCTGAATGGCATCGAATTAGCAGGATGGCTTCTGAGGTAGTGTTGGAAATCAAAAAAGTTTGAATAAAATGCAAAATAACAAAGCTCTTACAGAGCAAAACTGAGCTAAGGGCAAGAGGCTCTTGCTCTTGCTCAAACACCCCACAAAAGGGATGATTTCCTTTGGTCTCTTCTTTTTCTAGTGAATTACCCAGGCCAGGCCTCTTGGCCTCTGCCCAACTGGGCAGCCCCAAGTTTCAAGTGAAGTCTCAAAGGTCTTAGGAGGTGTCTTTTTACCAAATTGAGGAGAAAAACTTCTGGGCTTTTTGCCTTTTGAAGGAGACAAAGAATAATTTGGTTGCTCTGTCAGCAGAGGGCACATCCCTAGACATGGATGCATCCACCACCCATCTGCAGGTGCAGCTCCAAGGAGCTCCAGGATTTTTTCAAAGGAGTTCCAGGATTTCTTCCAAAGGAGTTGCAGGATTTTTTGTCCTGTTTCATTCTCCCTGCTGTGCAGAGCACCCCCAGGAGCTCAGAGAAGCCCTGGACACCCCCCAGACCCAGCTCTCCACTCCAAAGGGGACGATGCCTCATCCCTAAAGCATCCCCAGAGTCTGGAAGCAGCTGGGCTGCAGGAAGCTGCTACATCAAACAATTTCATTTCAAAGCAAACTTCTGGGAGTGGCTCGGGGCAGATGGGCTGGAGCTGCCAACAAAACCTGGGCACGCAAAGTCTGGGGGGAAACAGAGTCCTGTGAGCCTGAGGGCCAGCAGCTGGGACACCCAAAGGACAAGGAATGCCGCCAGGAATGCCACCAATGGGACAGAAAAAGCTGCATGAGGACTCAGGGTGGGGAAAGCTTAACCCAAAAATGAGGAAAGGGAGAGGCACATCATCCCCAACGCTCACATGGAAGCCTGACACCCCACTGAAGAACCCAGGACAAAAAGCAGGCTCCTGAAGCCCCTTCCAAAGCTGTGGCACCGTGACAAACAGCCCCTTGTGCCACTTCTGGGGTCCCCGTGGGGGCTGTGTCCTTACCAGCTTCCCACAGAGGATCCCACAGGTCTCCACGCCCCGCACCGTGTTGGCATCAGCCAGCTGCAGGAACTTGTGGCACAGCTCCCTGGGGACAATGACCTGGCGAAGGACATCCACGCCTGCACCTGGGGGGGAGCAGGGAGCACAGTGAGCACAGGCAGGAAAGGTCCCTCAGGGCAGGATCTGAAGGGAAAATCCACCTGGGAAGATAAAGTCACCTTCCAGTGGTGGGCTCAGGGAATTGTGTCACTGTGACACTTGCACCACCTCCCTCAGAAGAGGGAAAGGGAGATGGAGAGGGGAAGGATCCTCTGGCAGGGGGTCAAAAGGAGTGTTTTGCTACTAAAAGTGAAACCACACACCCCTGAGGAAATGTTATCTAAAGCAGGATGTGTCACTGGGCAAGACTCAGCCAGTGGACATGTCTGAATCAGTATTTGGGAATCACATTTGGTGGGATTTGGTCAGGAGGATTCAGCCAGGAGCTGAACCCCGATCTCCAGCAAGTTCCAGGATCAAGGAAAGGCAGACAGGCTGCAGAGCCTGGAAGAGCAGAGAGGCTGAGCTGGAAGAGCAGGGAGGACAACACCCAGTGACCCAGGAGAGCACAGCCCCACGATCAGGGAATTCCAGGAGCTTCCCAGAGAAGCTGGCTGCGTTGGGCTGAGCCCCAGCAGGAGAAGGGCTGCTCCAAGAGGTACTAACTGTTCTCTGGGCTCCCCAAAGCACTGGGCTTCAAAGATCTGTCCACAACAGGAGGTTTGGACGGCACAGTCCCCGCTGCTGGACTTGCTGGGTGAACTGGAGAGACTGGAACCTTTGGGATTAAATCTGTTGGGGGCTTTTCCACGCCAGGGATGAGGGGTCCATCCACAGACTCTGGCTCTGGCTTCCCAAACTCCTGCACTATCCTCAGGCGCTCCTTCTCCAGCTCCTGCTGCCGGATCATCTCCTCGAAGGCGTGGAACTGCTCCTGCTCTGCCTGCTGCTGCTTCATCAGGGCTACCCGAGTCTTCTCCTCCTCCAGCTGCTGCTGCAAAGCCAGAGGATGTACAAATTACTCTTCCTCCTCCTGCTGCAAGAGGAACACACCCAGGGACAGCAGCAGAGAGAGGGACACCAGCCCAGGGCAGGCCCCCAGCCATTCCCAGGCTATTCCTAAAGGACACCAGCAAAGAGCATTTTCTGCAAGGAAACTTCAGCTTGCAGGGCACAGATCCAGAGCCAGCTGCACCAAGGGCAGGAAAACCACTGCTTTACCCTCCCTCTTCCATGGAATTACAATCCCAGGTTGATTTCCTTCTATGCTCTAAAGTCCAGAGCCAAACTGACTGCTCTGCCCACGCAGATCCTGGGGTTGTGGTGGAATTACAACCCCTACACCCTCCCCCTTTTTAAATTTAATTTCTGCTTCTATTTTTTCCTCATGTGGTGCTTTTCCTTTCGTGGGGCAGAGAGAACAACACCAAGCACACAGCCCCAGCTCAGCCTGGCTGGGGATGCACGGGGAGCAGAGCCAGGGCCACCACCTCTGCCAGAGTCACCTACAGTGACATTGGGGCCACCCAGACTGGACATTCCCCAGCACCCAGGGAGCCCTGTGAGGCTGAGGGAGCACAGCCTGCAGTCTGCTCTCACTCACCTCCTGCTCCTTGTACTTAGCATAGTCCTGGGCGTACCTCTTTAGCAGCTCCTCCTTGAGCTCTTCGGCTTTGGGAAAGGCTACTTCCTTCAGTTGCTGGGGGAGGAAACTCAGCATCAGCCTGGGGCAGCCCCAAGGCAAGGAAAATGAAACCTGAGCAGCTGAAGAGTCCAAAAAGCACCACCACAATCACTGAGCAAGAGCTTGGGCAGTGCTGTCCTTTCCTCTTCTGGTCAGCGCTGAGCAGAGGAGCTGCAGCTTCTGGAGGCTGGGAGGAATCTCCAAGGATTCCCTCGGAGAAAAGGAAATCACCAGCCACCACTCGTGGTCTTTGAAAAGCAGGGAGTTGAACAGGGAAGGAAGGACATCCCAACTGGGCACCACAGCCAGCCCAGTGCAAGTGCAGCGGGGTGAGAACTCCCCAAAGTGTAACCCTGGAACTGTTTAGGTTGGAAAACACCTCCAAGATCATCGAGTCCAACCATTCCCCCAGCTTCCACCACTAATCCATGTCCCCAGGTGCTTCGGAACACTTCCAGGGATGGTGGAAGTTGGTCCCAGGGCTGGACAATCCTTTTGGGGAAGAAATGTTCCCAATATCCAACTTAAGCCTCCCCTGGTGCCAGGTGAGGAGGCCTTTTCCCCTTATCCTGTCCCTGTTCCCTGGGAGCAGAGCCTGACCCCCTCCTCCTGTCAGGAGCTGTGCAGAGCCAGAAGGACCCCCCTGATCCCCCTTTTCTCCCTCTGAGCCCCTTTCCAGCCCCCTCAGCTGCTCCTGGGGCTCCAGCCCCTCGATGGATTTCTCGGAGTGAGGGGCCCAGAACTGAACTCCCGAGGGCTCAGCACCGCCTGGCCAAGCCAAGGCTTCTCACATTTGTGTGGATCACTGATCCCAGAGGCAGGGAAGCCCCAGGCTGATGACCCTGAGCACGTTCCCACCGCAGAGCTGCTGCTGTCCCCACTTACTTTGACCGTCTCCCTCTTCTCAGGGATGACGGCGTTTTTGTAATCGCGGTGCTGCGGCAGCTTCTCGATGAAGAGCCTGGGAAAAGAGACACAAGCTGCAGTTCAGGACACTCAGGGGGACCCCTGTGCTCCCTCTGTCTGGCTGCAGGGAGCCCCCATCCCACAACAGCCCCTGGAGCTCTGCAGGGCACTCGGGAGATCTCTCTCAACCCCAAGGGAGAGCCCCTCTCAGGTTCTCCTTGCACCTGGCCTCTGGAGGTGACCCTCGGGGACAAACTCTTTTGTTTGGAAGGGAACCATCAATAACCTGCTCTGAAGCACCAAGGGCAAGGTGGTGACTCAGGGAGGTGCTCGGGCAGCTGCTCACACCTGGCAGCATCCTGGGATTCCACCCCAGCTGACTCAGAGCTCCCCGTCCTTCTGCAAGGAGGGACAGGGAGTGTGAGCAGGAGGGGAGATCAGCTCAGACCCTGGCCAGGGAGAACCTGCAGGGGAGCAAAAAGCAAGGTCCCAACAGCCCCAGCTGCTGCTGCAGGAGCCTCTGGAGCCTGAGCTCCCCAGGTATTCCAGGCAGGAGGGAAAATTCTGGGCTGGCTCTGGGGAGGGAAATCAAGACTGAGCTCAGCATCCTCCCACCAGCTTCTCCTGTCCCAGGTGATCCCAGCCCCAACCAGGGACACTTCCAGGGATCCAGGGGCTCCCTGCTCTTCTCCCAGGGAAGAATTTCATTCTAACATCCAATCTAAAGCTCTGCTCTTCCCCTGTGTTCCCCTGGGAAAAGGGGGGAAAAAGGGGGGGGAAGGAAAAAGGGAAGGAGAGAAAAAGGGAATAGACATTGCCACAGAGAGCAGAACAAACCAATTGAGCAAAGCCAAGCAGGAAAAACTCAGGAGTCACAGAAACCCTGCCAGAACTCTGCGTGTGCAGCAAACAAACCCAGCTGCTCCAAGCCCTCCAGGACTTTGTGCCCCCCTGGTGAGGATGCAGGACCAGCAGAGCCAGGGCACAGCTGGAGCCCTGCAGAGGCCGTGGCTGCCCCCCAAAAGCCCCAAGCCCAGCGGGGTCCCACTCCCAGCTGGGGGTGTGGAGTGGGTCACGGTGCCGAGGAGACACAACAAGGCCCCGAGCCCTGGCAGCAGCTCAGGATCCAAATGGAAGGGATTAATTAGGCAGGATTAAGAGCAGATGCTGGATGGAAAAACCAGCAGAGACAGCTGGGTTTCCACAAGTCAGGAAGCAGGGAAAGACGTGGGCAGGAGGAGGAGAGGAGGGCTCAGGCAAGCAGAGGAAAACCCCGGGGCAGAGGAAGGGCTGGAACAGCTGCTGGCTCCTATGGACAGCCCTGCTGGGGCCTGGCAGCACCAAAGCCTCCCACAGCCAGCAGCTCTGGGCTGCTGCAAACCCCTGGAGCCCAGCGGAGCTGCAGCTGCACAGCAGCCAGAGCCAGGACTATTTTTAAGCCCAGCTCTGGTGCCCAGGCCAAGCCGGTGGCTCGAGGCCCTTGTGACACCTCCATGAGTCCCTGGAGCTGATCCAAGCAAACTGAGGAGCCCCAGCATTACAGAAAAGTTGTGTCTTGCTCCTGTTTTCCTTCTTACTTGGCTCAAAGCTGTGCCTTATTCCTTTTTTCCTTTCTTAGTTGGCTCAAAGCTGTGCCTTATTCCTTTTTTCCTTTCTTATTGGGCTTTACCAAACCAACCCAGTGTTCCTGCTTTGGATCAAGGCAGGAGAAGCTGCTCAGGATCACAGGCAAGGAAAGACTTGCAAGGTGACAAGACACAGGTTAAAAATCCTGGAGATAATTCCAGAATCCTGGAATGGCTGGGATGGGAAGGGAAGGGACCTCAAAGCCCACCCAGTGCCACCCCTGCCATGGCAGGGACACCTCCCCCTGTCCCAGGGTGCCCCAGCCTGGCCTTGGGCACTGCCAGGGATCCAGGGGCAGCTGCTCTGGGAATTCCATCCCAGCCCCTCCCCACCCTCACAGGGAGGAATTCCTTCCCAGAATTCCATCTTTGGGCAACCCAGGGCAGGAGCTCACACTGGTCAGGGCTGCAGGGTTCTCCCAATATTCCATACATTCCATCCCTGCCCTCTGGCAGTTTAAAACCATCCCCCCTTGGCCTGGCACTCTCTGCCTGTGTAAAAATCTCTCTCCTTCCTTTTCAGAACCCCTCCTTGGGCACCAAAAGGGACCCTCAGGTCTCCCCAGAGCCTTTTCTTCTCCAGGCTGAACACCCTCAGCTCCCCCATTCCCAGGGAAGGGACAGCACTGCAGAAATCCCACCAGGATAATGTTTTCCCCGGGTGGAAATGATTTCCCTGGTGGAAAAGGTTTCCAGCCAGGCTGGAAATGCCAGGAGAATCATTTGAAAGCAGCTGGGGACACAAGCCAGCACCTCTGGCTGCTGCAGTGACCCAGCCTGCAGCTCATTTGTTTAGTTAAAACATTTCTCCTCCGGCCCCAGCTGCCTGAGGGGCCTGGAACCCTTCCCAAAGCTTTGTTGGGAACCTTTCCCAAAGGTTTTACACTCCCCAGCTCCCTGAGCAGCCTCCTGGCCTCGCCACCATGCCCATAAAAGCTCAGGAAGGGCGAGGCAGGGAGCAAAGCTAATCAGAGAAAAATGTGTTGGGTTTGAGGGGCAGCAGCCCTGCACACGGGGGCAGGCAGGGAAAATGCCCACGGAGATGCCAACCCTGCCTGGGGAGAGTGGGCACAGCACAGAGCACAGCAGGGCAAAGCAGGAGGGGCAGATTTAGGGGGAAAACCCACAGGAACAGGACACTGCAATGTTGGTACCAGAGATTTTATCCTTTCAAACACCCACAGCTGCCTTTGAGGGGGCAGGGAGCTCCTCCAAAGCAGAGAGTTCCTCCTTTAGGACCGGGGACCATTTGAGGATTTATTTCTTTTACACCTTTTAATTTTATTTAGTTTTACACCTCAGCAGCAGAGCACCCCAAAGCCCTGAGCAGCAGATCCCAGACCTCTGGGGCTCTCCCACCTCCCCAAGCCCTCACAGCCACCCCAAAGCCCTCAGGGAGCAGAGCACCCCAAATCCCTGAGGAGCAGCAGAGCGCCCCAAATCCCTGAGGAGCAGATCCCTGAGGGGTAAATCCATGAAAGGCAGATCCCCAAGGGGCAGATCCATGAAGGGCAGATCCCTGAGGAGGAGATCCCAAGGGGCAGATCCATGAGGGGCAGATCCTGAGGGGCAGATCCTTGAGGATGAGATCCCCGAGGGGCAGATCCTGAGGGGCAGATCCCTGAGGAGGAGATCCCAAAGGGCAGATCCCTGAGGAGGAGATCCCAAGGGGCAGATCCCTGAGGAGGAGATCTCAAGGGGCAGATCCCAAGGGGCAGATCCTGAGGGGCAGATCTCAAGGGACAGATCCTGAGGGGCAGATCCATGAAGGGCAGATCCCGAGGGGCAGATCCCAAGGGGCAGATCCATGAGGAGGAGATCCCGAGGGGCAAATCCCAAGGGGCAGATCCCGAGGGGCAGATCTCGAGGGGCAGATCCCTGAGGGGCAGATCCCTTCAGATCCTGAGGGGCAGATCCCTGAGGGGCAGATCCCTTCAGATCCTGAGGGGCAGATCCCTGAGGGGCAGATCCCGAGGGGCAGATCCTGAGGAGGAGATCCCAGAGGGGCAGATCCCTGAGGAGGAGATTCCAAGAGGCAGATCCCTGAGGGGCAGATCCTGAGGGGCAGATCCCGAGGGGCAGATCCCTGAGGGGCAGATCCCGAGGGGCAGATCCTGAGGGGCACATCCCAGGGGGCAGATCCCCTGAAGGGCAGATCCCGAGGGGCAGATCCCTGAGGGGCAGATCCCCTCAGATCCCGAGGGGCAGATCCTGAGGAGGAGATCTCAAGGGGCAGATCCCTGAGGAGGAGATCTCAAGGGGCAGATCCCTGAGGAGGAGATCTCAAGGGGCAGATCCCGAGGAGCAGATCTCAAGGGGCAGATCCCCGAGGAGCAGATCCCGAGGGGCAGATCCCGAGGAGCAGATCCCCGGCCAGGCCCCGGAGCCGAGGGGCTCCCCCAGCCCCCCGGGCCCGTCCCTTACGTGATGTACTTGTGGTAG
>JAYDZK010000080.1:624302-676114 GCA_034509185.1 Euphonia xanthogaster | reverse complement strand
TTTCTCCCCAAAATGGGGTTTCAATGGAGCTGTTCCAGCCTCTTTTCTCCCCAAAATGGGGTTTCCAGCCTCATTTGCTGCTCACCCACACAGGGAGCTTCTGTCTCCATTTCATTTCCCTCCCTTTCTCCTTTCCATTCTTTCATTTCCCTGGCCCCTACAGCTGAGGGCACACAGGTCCCAGGCCCTGGAATTCCCTCTAAAAGCCTTTTTGTCACCTGGCAGGGATCTCTGCTCACGGCTCAGCCTCTGGGGGTGCTCATGGCAATACCTGTGCCCTCTGCCATCACACACAGGAATTTCTCTTGGGCACAGGAATCAGGCAATGCCAGCCCAGAAACACAAACTGTCCACTGCATTTCATCTCTGGTGTTCTGGTAAATCATCTTTCCTACAGCACTGAACTCCACCCAGCCACTGGCTCCCAGACCAACTCCTGCTTTACAAAGTTCTGCTCTCCACACCTCATTTTTGGCCACTGTCCCTTCCTCTCTCCCCGAGCTCACGTTACCATGGAATGGTTTGGGTTGGAAGGACCTTAAAGCCCATCCAGGTCCATGAAGGAGCCACGGGCAGGGACACCTCTCACCATCCCAGAGCGCTCCAAGCCCTGTCCAACCTGGCCTTGGGCACATCCAGGGGCGGCCACAGCTGCTCTGGGGCCTCCCACACTCCCAGGGAAGGATTTCTTTGCAGGGAAAAGCTTCAGGCAACCCCCCTGAGCTGCTCTGTCCTGATTCCCACATTTCTGGATGAGCTGACCTCACCCAGACTCTGGGTGTTTCTCATGGTGTTTCTCATGGTGTGTGTTTCTCATGGTGTGTGTTTCTCATGGTGTGTGTTTCTCCTGGTGTGTGTTCCTCCTGCTGTGTGCTCCTCCTGCTGATCCTTGTGCTGTGTGTTCCTCGTGCTGATCCTTGTGCTGTGTGTTCCTCATGCTGATCCTCGTGCTGTTTGTTCCTCGTGCTGTTTGTTCCTCCTGCTGTGTGCTCCTCCTGCTGTTTGTTCCTTGTGCTGTGTGTTCCTCCTGCTGTGTGTTCCTCCTGCTCTTTGCTCCTCCTGCTGTGTGTTCCTCATGCTCTTTGCTCCTCCTGCTGTGTGTTCCTCGTGCTCTTTGCTCCTCCTGCTGTGTGCTCCCTGTGTGCTCCTCGTGCTGATCCTCGTGCTGTGTGTTCCTCCTGCTGTTCCTCCTGCTGTGTGTTCCTCCTGCTCTTTGCTCCTCCTGCTGTGTGTCCCTCCTGCTCTTTGCTCCTCCTGCTCTTTGTCCACACCAGCAGCACCGATGCAGCCCAGCTTTTCCCCAGCTTTCCCCCAGCACCCCAAGCTCTGCGTGCCCAGCAGGAAACCCAGGTACTCACAGCATGGCGATGCCCCAGTGCTTGCCAGCTCTCTCCCCAGCAGCCTGGAAGCCCGAGAGGCCGATGAGGGCCACGGTGGGGGTGATGGTCAGGGGCCCGATGTAGCGCAGCAGGGCCCCGGGCAGCCCCAGCAGCCCGATCACCACCTCGATCAGCGAGGACATGATGATGGCACCTTGGATCTGAACACACAACAGGGCAGAGAGGCAGCTCAGTGCCATCTGACAGGCCAAGCCAAACCCTTTGTTTTTCTGCTCTGGATTACAAACTGCAGTTAAAAGAATTCAGTGACACAGAAGAACTCAGCAATTTTTTTTTTTTTTTCCGTCATAAAACAGCTCATTATGTTTAAGTGACTTATTGCTTTAAGCATAACACTTATGGTTTTCTCCACAAAACTATTACACAACAGACCAGTGGGCCAGTCTGGAAGCTGTGTGGAAAGCACATCACACTGTCAGACAGGAGACCTGGGGTCCAGGCTAACCTTTAAGCTCTCAGATCGAACGGCAAGGGTTGGTGCGCCACGAGGTGATGCTCCTAGCTCCTAGGGGCAGAGTGTGTGCTGCATTGGTCACAAGTGCTCCTTAGAAGCTGGATTAGAGCAGCGTTGTGGTCTCAGGAGACTGTCAGCCCTCTTGGCTGCAGGGCTCTTGGCAGGATGTAGCTATGGTTTGAACATGGGGAAGAGAGAGGGGTGGTTTTTAATTAAGAAAAAGTTGGCAGCCCAAAGCAACGGGATGGGAGATCAATTCCATGACACACGCCTTCAGTTGGACTACTCTACCTGCCACCCTGGCGTGGCACAGCCCTGAGCCTGCCCTGCAGGGCACCACGACTTCACACTGCAGTGCTGTGAGTGGAGAAGGAGCTCCAGGTATCTCACAAGTCTTTGGGGGGGAATCGACCTCTTATCACAAGAGTCTCCAACTTAAACACTTGGGAAGGAACCAGATTTCCTAAGTGCAGATTCACCTTCCAGGGCCAGCCCCAGCCCACAGGGACAGCAGGCAAGGGGCCTGGCAGCAGCTGAACTGCTGCCAGCGAGCACAAATCAAGGCTACAGGAAGAGTTTTCATCTCTCTCGAGCATTTCACTGCACGGCTTTTGGGATGTGGCAACTAACTCCTGGTATTTGCTGTCCAGCAATGAACAGGTGGAAAAGATGAAGACTTCCATGAAATGAGTAAAGGGATATATTCACATGGAGATCGCAGTGAAACAAGAAATTACCAACTTAAAGACAAGAACACACAGATGATTTAAGTGAGGAACTTAACTGGAGCTGGAGAGAGTGACAGCAAAAGGCAAGCCCCACATTACCTCTCGGATCCGGGGGTACCAGATGTGCTCCGTGTGCAGCAGCTCTGCTGTTCCGTTTGCAACTGCTACATCTTCCAAAGGGGACAAAAACCAGGGGTTTCTTTTATTGCCACCATTCCACACAAAGCAAATCCCTCCCCAGGCTGCGGCTGACAAGGGAGCCCCAGATCACACAGAGAGCAAGTTCTGCTCAAATGAAGGCCCAAGAGCCAACCCCTCCCTTCTCCCTCTGCTCCAAAACTCTCAGCAACCACGGCTCCAACAGGAAAATGCCCTGATTTCCAGACAGGAAGGTCAGCCAGGAGTTCCCTCCCCACTCCAGTGGGAAATTACTCAGCTGCACCCCAGGAATCACAAACTCCAGTGCTTGCTGCTCCCCAGTGGAGGTCACTCACTGAAGGAGCTGACCCACGGGGACAGCCCCACCTGGCAGCTTTGGGAGGTTAAAGGGTCCAGGAGGAAGATGAGCAAAGCTCTTTGTGACAATCTGGAGTCCTGGGGAAATGGCTTTGCCACCCATCCTCATCAGAGAGTCTTTTCTAACAAGCTGGGTGTTCATCACATTTTGAATGTGAGTTAACAGAGATGGATAAACACCCAAATTCAATTACTGAGAGTCCAAAGGAGCCCTGGGAGGAGCTCCAGCCAGGAGTGAGCAGCCTGATTATTCCCTGAGCTGCTGCCTCCCACTGCCCACAGCCTTGGTGCTGAATAACCACCCCCCACTGAACAGAAAACTGCCAGAGTCATTTCCAGTCCGAGGTGAAGCAAAAGCTCCCATCCCAACCAGAATCTCCTCCCTCTGAAGTTCAAACCTTCCAGGATGACGACAGCAGCGGAGGAAAGAGTGAAAAAGAACATCCCAATCTTGTCAAAACCTGTCAGGTATGACTCCAACAGGGGAAAACCCTGGTCTGGAGGTGATGCTGTACATTGCTCAAACTCCCTCCCACTCACAGCTTCAAAGGGCTCACTTGGACTCGCTGTTTCCAAATATTTGGAACATTCCGGGAAGGAGCATTTGCAGAATGTAAATGGAACACAGGAATTACTTTATGCCACAGTTACAGCTCCTTTGTCAACATTTTGTATTAAAAAAATCCCCAGAAACAGAACTCCACAAGGAGATCTTTAGGGATATTCTGTGGCAGAGATTTTAGCACTGTAAAAAGAGAGGCTTTCCATATTCCCTGCTCTTTACTCCCAGTTTTTACATCAGAGGCTCTGGCAGCTGCACTCCACGTGAGCTGGGCCATTTGTCACTTAAGCCTGAACAAAGATAAACAACAATTACCTGTGTTATTGCACTTCCACTTCTCCAGAGAGAGAATTGCTCTGGCAGGTGCTAAGAATGCAAAAGCACTGGCTTGGAACAGGGGTAACCTGGTGGGAAGGGAGAGGAGAGATGGTGACATTCTGTGGGGTCACTGCAGTGGGTGGGACTCAAACCACCCTTTACTGAGTGGGAAATAAGAGGATTTCTCACCAAAACCAACCCAGTCACAGAAATACAAAGACTGCACAAGCCAGAGAGCTGACAGCACCTCCTGGAGTTATCAGCCAGGTGACTGCAGGGGCCAGGCACAGCAGCACAGGGACACGGGGGGAGCTGAGCTGGGGGAGCAGAGCCCTGAAGGTGCAGCTTTCACCACCCCAGCACAGGAACAGCTCTCTGGAGGTGCAGCTTTCCCCACCCCAGCTCTCTGGAGGTGCAGCCTGCAGGCTCCATCCCTCCCCTCTGCCTGACTCTGAGCACACTCATTTTGGAGTGCATGTGTCAATAACTGCTGGGCTGATGGGAGCAGATTAGATGTTCCCAGTGGTTGCCACCAATCAATACAAACCCCACAAGAATTTCAAGATGACATTCCTAGCATTGATGTTTATACTTCCCAAAAGATTGAGAGATCTGAAGAGGATCTACCTGCACCAGGTAGGAATTTACTGACCTCACTGTACCTTGAGTAACAAACATCCCAAGGTTACCTAACTGCAGATGCACTCTGAACCATTCTACAGATACTGACATGGAGGCATTGCCAGGAGATCCCTTTAACAGGAGATCCCAAGGTGTGACACAGGAGCTGAGGGCAGGAAAAAGAACAGCTCAGGCTCAGGTGAAGATCAGAAAATGCTCACAGGAGGAGAAGTGTGGGTGAAAAATGGTGAACAGTGAGCACAGAGAAGATCAAACCAGAGGGCTGTTACTAATGGGAGGGGGGAAGTTCACAGGAGCAGTCTGGGCCATGGGCAATTTCAAAGCCACCCAATGTTGGAAACTGCAGTAGAAACTCAAACTCCATGAACTCCATGAGCCATCCAAGCATGGCTGGCTGGACAGAACTCCCCCTGGGAGCTCCTCCATGCAGAAATCCCAGCTCCACCTCCAGGAAGCGAGGGCTGGTGGCTCAGGGGGTGACTCAGCCCATCCTGCCTGGTTCATCCAGCAGAGCTGCTGCCCATGGCAGGGCTGCAATACCTGGGACAAGCTGCTACTGCTCCAGCCCACCTACACAGCCCCCTCAGAGCTTTGCTAAGCACACACTGCAAGCACATTCTGCAGTGCTGAGGTCACTGCTGCCAGCTTGGGCTGTTCTGCATCCCATCCAGCACAGGGATGGAAAATCACATCTCAGCACCTGGTCCTGCTCAACTTTTACATGACACAGGTAACTCCCAAAAGGCTCAAAATACTGAGGTTTTTTCCCCCTAAGCCAGGTATAAAAAAAAAGTAATTTAATTTTTTTTACATTTTTTAACAAATTGTTGAAAATCAGTCAACCAAGATCTATCTCCTTCCCAGGTGACAGCTGCAGTCTGGGAGTGACTTACAGATTTTAAGGCAGCCACTCATTGCCAGCCAGCTAAAGCACCAAAGCTCATGAGTGGGGTTTTCATTTCAATTCCATGCCTAAACCATCCAGCTGCTCCATTCTGGCACGGATTGAAGGGAAGACAGGAGGTTTTCTCAGGCCAAGGCATCTGGAAATGCCTCATTAGGTTCCCATGTCCCACAGATGTGAGAAAGCAGAGCCAGTGCAGGGCACAGCAGCAGAGCTGCCACCCTGGCCTGGATTAAAGCTCTGCTTGATGGTCTCAGTGCCACTAATTACCCACTAATGAACCCCTGCCAGAGCTGGGGCTCACTGCACAACCCAGTGAATAGCTGGAATTCCTAGAACTGGTCTGGGTACCCAACCCACCACAACTCCACCTCGTAATCGAGCTAAATCCATCTTTAAGAACCCTTAAACCATGGAATTTGACCTTTTGAAACCTTTATTTGCTGAAATACTTTGCAGTGGGCAGACTTGCCAATGAATACTTGCAAATCTCATTGAGAGGCCTGTGCTGCTGTATCCCATTCCCAGCCTTACATAAACCCCCCATCACATGGGCAATAGTTATAAAACATCCCAGCGTGGAAATTCCCTCCCTACACACGAGTTATTTTAAGACCCAAACACAATTTGGCCTTCAGGGATATGAAAATGTAAGTACAGTGCAAGTGGGAGCCACTGAGAAGGGAAAAATCCCAGCAGGGTGGAGGGCAGGGGTGGGATTACACAGAAAAGAACAGAGAATTTCAAAATTCTGAAATTTTGGCACTGTAATTTTGGGCCCCTTCTCTCTGAATGAGCCCCAAATCCCTCTCTAGGAAGTGATAAAAAGCCAAGATTATTAAAGGGGAAGAAAACCCCAAATATGACAAACTTCCAGACAAGGTACATGAGGATTTATGGTTACAGCACAAAGAGCCAGCCAGGCTGGAAATAAGATTATTAACTCTGGGGACTCTTTGCTAACAGAAAATACACTGGGGAAAGAAAGTTTGCTTTTCCAACAGCTTCCACGTGTTTTTGAGGAGCAGCTTTTTAAAAGCTCTCCCTGACTGCTGCTGTTAATTTTGTGTTTCTGGAAGTCTCATCCACTCCTGGATCCTGAGAAACCCCAAATCTCCCTGCCCAGGCTCACCTGCAGCAGAAATGAATCAAACCAACCAAGGCAGCCCCTCTTTACCAGGGCAGCCCCTCTCCACCAAGGTGTGTGAATGAATTTTTGCTCTCCCAGGAACACTTGTACCTTCTCTGCCCTGGGAACCCCAAATGTCTGTGCCCAGGCTCCCCTGCAGCAGAAATTAATCAAACCACCCCAGTCAGCCCCTCTCACCAGGGCAGCCCCTCTTTACCAAGGCAGCCCCTCTTTCTCCACCAGGGCAGCCCCTCTCACCAAGGCAGCCCCTCTCACCAAGGCAGCCCCTCTCACCAGGGCAGCCCCTCTTTACCAGGGCAGCCCCTCTTTCTCCACCAAGGCAGCCCCTCTTCCCCAAGGTGTGTGAGTGAATTTCTGCTCTCCCGGAACGCTCCTGCCTCCCGTGCCCTGGGAAGCCCCAGATCTCTGTGGCCAGGCTCACCTGCAGCCGAAGGTGGTCTGCAGCAGGGTGGTGATGCCCACGCAGAAGAAGATGGTCCCGATGAGCTGGCTGGTGGCCCACTGGTCGAAGCCCACGCACATGGCATCAGCCAGCAGGAAGGGCACGGCGATGGTCCCGCTGAAACACGTCAGGTAGTGCTGGGGGCACAGGGGTTAGTGCTGCAAACCATCCAGCCAGCCCATCCTCAGCATCACACACGAACTTTAGGGAGTTTAGGGGTTTCAGAGGAGCTGAGGTTTGGGTCAGAGATCAGCTTTATTGGAGGTAATCAAAATAAATGGGTGGGCCTTGATGAAGTTAAGAGTCAGTCCTGAACTAATAACTGATTGCTTGTCAGCACAATGTTTGGCTAGCTGGGTTTAGAATATGGAATTATAGGAAGAATATTCTATATTCTTATAGAGGAATACAGACACTGATAAACAGCTCTTAGGAACATGAGACAACTGTTGGCCTCATCTGTTCTGAAACCACCTGAAGAGGGAATGGGACTCCTACCAAGGGTTCATTTGTCAGATTTGCATTGGAAAGGTAGAAAGGTCAGAACCAGGAAGGCTTCAGTTACTTCCTCATTTTGGGCCCCCTCCCTGTGAAAGGGACCATGGACCCATTTCAAGGAACAAACTACTCCTGCTTAATGGCTTTTGAACTCATTACCATACAAAGCAGGGAATGGGATGTACCAAAGTGATGAATATGCATTTGTATTTTGGGTATTGAATACTTGTATAGATAAAAGGGCTCTGGAATCACCTGTACATCAGTGTGTGTTTGGGAGCTATCCCACAATAAACACACACTTTGTAACTTTAAACTGTCACAGAGTTCTTGTCGGTCACAGCTGGATATTGGTACTAGATCAATATCCGTATTTTCAATAAATCAAGCAGCTCCTCTTCCTGCCTCTGAAGCCCCAGCAGAGCTCCCCCTCCCTGAGCTTTGCTTTCAGTGCTTCTCGTGATCCTGACGTGGGGATTTCTGATTTTTGTGATTTCTGAGGGAACACTGCACTCTCCTGAGGAGGCAGCCAGGTAACTGTGCTGAGAGCAGCCTCCAGCCCAGCAAGAACTCCACAATAACCAGTGGAATCTGGTTTGGGAATTCCTGAGAACACTGGCTCACGTCCCCTGGCTCACACACAAAGCACTCCTTAACTCAAAGCAAACCAACAAACTCTCACCATACTCCACAGCACAAGGAAAAACAGAATTCCTGCAGAACTGCCTGTCCCTGAGGAAAAGGCAGCAATAAAAAGGATGCTTTGGAATGTGCTTGTTTGGAGATCTCAAGGTCCTTCACAGAGATTACCAAATTCTGTGGGCCAGTTGTTATTACCACTGCAGAAGGGAAGGAGATGGGACTGGAGCTGCTCTGCTGCCCACAAGCAGTGGCTGAGCTGCAGGAAGCACCTGCTGGTGCTCCAAAGGCAGGCCAGGTGCAGGGTGATGCTCTCAGAACTGAAATAACTGCAGTAGCAGCTCTAATATTCAATATTTCAGGTCTAAACCCTTCTCTCTCTCCATCTGTAACTCCAGAGGTGCCCGGTGTCCCTTGGGAAGGCCACCCCTGAGCCTCTGCTCACTCATTTACCAACAGCAGCTTTGAGCTCAATAAATATTTGAGTGACTCTCACAAATGCAATTATTCTCAGCAATGATCTGAGTGGGATCAGCCTCAGAAGAAACCTCCCAACACCTTCCTCAAACAGGTGAGAGTGGAGGAGGATAAAACACACAAACACGAGGAACTGCACAGAAAATCCTCAATCAACTTCCAAAGCCACAGAAGCAGAAGCTGTCTCTGTTTGGGGATGTACCTGCAAGCCCAGGAAGATGCAGAGGTACCAGGGGGGAACATCTTCAATGGTGTAAATCATGTCAGTCCTCTGGGCATCCAAACTGCCACTGCTGTCCAGGGTCTCTGCCAGGGAGCTCTGCAGGAACAAGGGGCACCAGCAGGTTAGTGCTGCACAGAAGAAAGGGAATTTCAGCTGCCAGGCACTCCAAGGCTGCTTCAGCAACTCTGATTTGTGACAATTTCCAGGCCTTTCCCATCCAGCTCCTGAATTTGTAGCCAACATGTTCCCTTCTGAACACTCCCTGCTTATTTATTTATAATTGCTGATTCATGACAGAACTGATCTGGCAGCTAAAAGGTGCCCAAAAATGGATTCATCATGACAAGGCTGTTAAAAAACCCCACCAAACCCCAAAACCACAAAAACAAACAGAAAAAGAGAAGAGGGAAGAATTGGAACTAAGAAGAAGAGCTCTGTCCTTGCATCAGAGACCAAAATTGCTGGCAAAAATAAATCCTCATTATGATAATTGCTTCCCTGCTTCGCTCTTCCCCAATTCCATCTTGGTTAACCACTTTTAGCCAAAGAACTCATAATTTCCCTTCTTCCCCCTCATTGATGCAGTCAGGAAAAAATGCTGATTATTTATTACACCCAAATGAATCCCCAACCAATTTCTATCAGCCAAGAATTCCTCCAGGAATTTCAATTCCCCCAGGAATTCACGCCGTGCCCTACCACAGCCAATAGACAAGTGAGCACAGACATTCACACATCAACACCTCTGCAGATTTCCCAGGAAAACAAGGGCCAGCTCTGGCATTTCTCTGCCACAAGTAAGTGGAATCTGGTTTGGGAATTCCTGAGAACAAACCCACAACGCTCCCAAGCCCCAGCACAACAACAGAAGCAGGAGGAAGTATCAGATGTTGTAATTTCAGACCAAGGAGCTGAAAACTTCCCTTACACAACAGCTGCTCTGCCCTAATCCAGCCCAAGATGCTCTGAGCCCACGTGAGGCTGCCTCACACAGAGCCTGGAGCTCTGCCAGACTCCTGACTGCCCCCAATGGGCTCCACTTCTCCAAAAAACCCCACCACATGCACGGGCTGTGCTGAGCTAACCTGCACTGGGTGCCACCTGCAAGGCCAGCGGGCAAACTGAGCCTGGCACTGCCCTCCCACCTCAGCCTTCTGCTGGGAAAACAAATCCACTGGGAAAATTCACAGGTAGGGGGTGCAGGTGGGCACAGTGCTGAGGGTGCTGCAGCAGAAATGCAGAATTCAGGAACTCTCCTTTGAGAGAGCTCTGAAGCACTTGGAGCAGAGCTCTCCCCAGACCCTCCTGCAGCACCAGTGACAGCTTCTCATGGACTGAAAAAGGAACAAACTCTCTCCTGACCCAATTCTCTAAAAAAAAACCACGGGAAAAAAAAATCAGGGATTGGAGCCATGGAATGGCTGAGGCTGGAAAAGCCCCCTCAGACCCTCAGGTCTGACCAGCACCACAGCAGCACCACCGGGGGCAGCACCCAACCCCATCTCCAAGTGCCCCACCCACACATTCCCGAACACCTCTGGGGATGGGGACTCCATCCCTGCCCCTTCCAACCCCTGACCACCCTTTCCACAGAAAAATTCCTCCAGATGTCCAGCCTGGCCCTCTCCTGGTTGGGCTGCAAGGACCTCAGGGCCCAGTGCCACCCCTGTCACAGGCAGGGACACATTCCTGTCACGTGCTGAACAATTCCCACACACTCAGGAATTGTCTTTTTCATTTTCTGTCCTATGGGATAGTTTTGGATTTATAACTGAACAATATCCTACAAATTTAAAATGGCAAAGGGAGTCAGAACTGTTTTGTTGCCATGAGGGAAGGAACTGGGTGATGGTTCAGCTGACTGAGGGGTTCATTTTGGATTAGGCTGTGGGCTTTTTTTGAGATTTCTGGAGAAAACAACAATGGAAACAACAATTCCACTGTCCCAGGCTGCTCCAAGCCCCATCCAGGCTGGCCTTGGGCACCTCCAGGGATCCAGGGGCAGCCAGAGCTGCTCTGGGCACCTGTGCCAGGGCTGCCCACCCTGCTCCTGCCCTGGGAGCCACAGCAAAGCTTTAACTCCAGGAGAAATGCTTCCTCTACAGCTCAAGGTCTCTTTCAGGTGAATTGTTCTCCATCAGCCACAGTTCTGATCCCGTGGGTCAGCTGGGAGGGAGGGAAGCACACGTCTGGGAAAAGCAGGAACACTCTGGTGTCTGGAGATGGTTTATCTCATTGCACAATTCACCCAAACACCTCTGGCTGGAGGCTTTTATCAGATTGTGCCTCTCCACTCCAGCCCCAGCACGCTCCAGGAATCAGCCATCAAAGGCT
This sequence comes from Euphonia xanthogaster, assembly GCA_034509185.1. Taxonomy (NCBI): domain Eukaryota; kingdom Metazoa; phylum Chordata; class Aves; order Passeriformes; family Fringillidae; genus Euphonia; species Euphonia xanthogaster. Next base: position 664,827 of record JAYDZK010000080.1, on the reverse strand, counting down.
CTGAGGGGTAACAAAAAGCTGCCCATGAAATGGGAGTGTGGGGATGGGAGGGAGACACCTGGGCAGGCTGAGCTGGGAGGGCTCCAGGCCCAGGCTCCCCTGGAACCCGGCCCTGACAGACCTCTGGCTGCTCAGGAGATGCTTTAGATCTGAAATTCAGGAGTGAAAACATTAACTGCACCCCTGGTGTCATCCCTGGCCCAAGAGAAACCCCAGCCTTGAAGGAAGGAGTGCCATGATGCCCCTGCTTGGAGCCAGGAGTTTTGTTCCTGTTTCAATCAAGACATTTGAAAAACTTGGGTGAGGCTGAGGCTTTTCAGAGACAAGAAAGGCAGTTGGACTGAACATTTCAGAAGTTCAGATTTACCATAATCCTCATCCTTCTTTTAAACAAAAGGATGATTCACACCACCTCAGCCTGCAGGATCATCACTGAACAGACCTAGGGAATGAAAGAATGGAGGAAAAAAAGCTGGAAAAATCCCAAGCAAGGGCACGAACTGCTCCCACCACTTCCTGAGTCACGCCCCAAGCGCTGCACCCAAAGTGTGTGACCAGGAGTCACGAGGGCAGCAGTGCCTGGGGAGATGTGAATGTGCAAGTCAGCAGCTCTGGGGCAGGAAAGCTCCCAGCCAGGGGAGGCAGCTGGGGGCAAAGCACCACGAGTCAGCCCCAGGCAGCAGGGGAGCCCCAGTACCTTCTCTGCTATGCCATTCTCTGTGGTGTAGATGGCCATCAGCTCCGTGTCCTCTGTGTCCTGGTCACCACTGGACGTGGCTCCGCCGTTTATCACAACCTTAAAAAGTTACAACAAGAGAAAGAGGTGAAGTTTTTTGAATCAGCATTTCCTCTGCCATCACACCTCACATGTCAGTTTTCTCTCTGGGTACCTGACACCTGGCTGTGACCTTTAGTCAGGAAACAGGAGGAGCATGGTGAGGCATCAATCCTGCAGCAGCAGGGACAGAGCACCCAGAGCTCCACAGAGCTGGCTGTGTCACACACAGACACTCAGAGCTTTGTCTCTGACTGCTCACGGAATGGAAGGGTTTGTGCACCTCAACTGGAGCATCATTCCCTGCCCTGGTCACTCATGGGCAGGGTAAGGAAGGTGGGGTGTTTGGACTCATCCTCCTATCTGCTCTGACCATGGGGTGCTGCTGCCTGTGCTGGGAACAGGGAACGAGCACACGCAGCAGGGCTGGCTGTGTTACACACAAAAATTCAGAGCTTTGTCACTGACTGCTCGTGGAAAGGAGGGGTTTGTATCTCTGAAATACACCACGAGTGGAGCATGCCTCCCTGCAGGGCTGGGCTCACTCACAGGCAGGGTGAAGAAGGTGGGGTGCTTGGACTCATCCTCGTATTTGCCCTCCGTGGAGCCTCCTCCTGCCTCCACCGACTTGGCCGTGGTGTTCTTGCCAATCCCCATGGTTTCCAGCACGTCCAGGACTTGCATGCAGCACCCAGGAGGTGCCTCTGGGACAGGCCAAGAACGAAGGACAGCTCCTAATTCCAGCAGCAGCAGCAGCAGCAGCAGCTCCAGGAGTCACTCGGGAGCTCAGTAATCCAGCTGGGACATCAGGGTGTCCTTTCCAACAAGGGCTCCTGCGAGGGAAGGGAGAAATTGTTTTTTTCAGGAGGGAAATAAGTCAGTCTCATCATCTGAAGGTCCTGAGTTTGTTCCTCACGAGGGGCACCATTGTGTGCTGGTTCCTGGCCTCTTCACTTCTTCTGTTAAAGTTGGGATTAAAGGCACTTGAGATGATAGTTCACATTCTGACTTAAATATTTATTATTTCGTATCTGTATTACAAGTCCTGAGCTCTACAGCATTCTACTAACAAGCTACAAAATGGGGAGCTATCTTTCTACTCAATTAAGAAATGACAATAAATTATTTTTACTTTTAACCTAATAACTGATCACTCAAAGTCTGCAATGTGGACTTGTTTATCCAATTACACAATACCACCCAAACTTATGAAGAAGAAGGACACACAGAAAATCCAAGTTTTGCAACCTGGGGTTACTGAGCTTTAAACAGAGAATGCAGCTGCAGGTGAAACTGGGTCAGGTACAGGTGAAAGGACAGGACAGAACCTGAAAAATGGCCTTTTGAAAGCCACAAAAAATGGAATTTTCTGCACCCATCCAAGCAGCAGAACCTACTCACACTGGTGTTACTTCAAAAGCAAGTTGATGACAGGTTCAGCTGAACCCTAAGGTGGAAACACAGCTCATGGACACTCAAATACAGGTTTGGATTGGATAAAAAGAAGCAGAATTTGGGTTTTTCCTGAAGTCTCCCCTTCCAGATGCTGCTCAGGAAATGCCAGCAGCTCCTGCCTACTGTAAATGCAATAAAAACTGAACTTGAGAAAGATTCTTCTGCTGAGGGCAAATCTGGGCTGTGCTAATATATGAATACTAATATTTTAGAACCTCTTAATAGCTGTTAATTGCCCATTTGCTGGAAAATTCTGGTTCCTTGAGGTGAAAGAAATCATTAAAACTTCCAAAGCAATGTAGGTACCTCCCGAAAAGTTCCATAAAAAAGACAATTTGGGCACTGAGATGCCTTGAAGCATTAATTAAATCAATATGGAATGGAAGGCAGTGCCGGCAAATCAGAGTTAAGATTTGCTTATGAGAGTAAATATTAAGGTAGCATAACTGATGAGTTCTCACTTGAAGACTGAAGGAGAAGACTGGTTTGAACACTCACTGGCTTGCTCTGGAAAAACCCACCATTCCCATTTACACAGAGCTCCTCTTCAAAGAGCAGCTCGGGGCAGAGAGGAGGCAGGTACAGCTTAAAGCTTCAAGGTCTGGGGGCACTGGGCTGGGATTTCTGGAGAGGTTTTTTGTTTGCTTTCACTGTAGAGCAATGTGGATTTTTTCTTTCCTTAGCACACAAGAACAAGGAGAAAAGAATCTGCTCTTTTCTCTCATTGCAGACGTGTTTTATTCTCCAAGAAAATCAGAGATGGAGACGGGCGAGGCTGAGTCTGGCAGCTCTGTCCTCTGGGATTGGGAAGGGAAAGGGCAGCAGGAGACCTCCCCCAGCCAGGAGCAATAAATGTGAGCCAGGGAAGCTGCCAGGCCCAGGATCTGCTCTGAGGTGCCCTGGCACTGAGCAGCATCTCTGTCACGGGCTGCTGTCTGCTCCAGGCCTGGAAGTGCAGCAGGACAGCAAAGCTTGCCTTGGATCCATGGATGGCTGAGAGCTGACACACCAGAGCTGAAATAACAACTCCCAAGCAGGCAACTCCCAATTCACAGGCAGAACCCCCTCTCTGCTGCTTTTGCTAAAGACAGGGAGGGTTTGTGTCATCAGGGGTTGCTCCAAGACAAACCAGGAGAAGGAATTTCCCAGCTCTTCTTGCTTCTACCCAGGAATTAAAATTGCACTCAATGGCACAGATGATCATCAGAGGTTTCTGGAATGCTTGGATTCTGCAATCAGGAGCCTCAAAGAGGAGAAAATCAACTCTGCCTCTGCCTAAAGCTCTCTGGGAGAGATCAGTCCTTATCAGCCCCCCTGTCCCACCACATGACTCAGGCAGTTTTACAGCCCTCCAGAGCAAATCCAGCTCCTCAGGAGCTGCAAAGTCCTGGAGAAAGAGATAAAAACCAAAGAGATAAAACCCATTCAGCACGAGGCAGGTACACTCAGCACAACCCATCACCTGCAGGCTGGGGTTCAACGGAGAGGCTGGAAGTGAAACTTCTGTCAGGACTGAGCTTCCCACATGGATCACCTGCCGTGCACACCTGTGCTCAACACAGAAGATCAGGAGAGGCCAGGGGTTTACAGGGCTGCAGATAAGATTAGGATTTACACACAGGGCAGGGGATAGCCCAGGTGCAAGTTCAGGAGGAAAAGCCTCCTGGCAAGGGAGAGGCCACCCTGCACCTCCAACATCAGCAAAAGGCTCCTCCAGCCTCAGAGCCACCGGGAGAGGACAGGAAGAGGTGGCAGGGTCTGGTCTGACACAACATCACCTCCTCAAGGGCCTTCCAGGACCACCCACCACACCTTCCCTTTTGCCAAGGTCGCTGCTATTTCATTTAAATGAATCAGGACGTGTTTCAAAGCTCATGGCAAAAAGATAAAAGCCATCAGAGACAGATATGGAGATCTATGGTGCAAGGCTGTGTTTAAATGCTCTTTTTTCCCCTGCAAGTCTCTGCTCTGGAACCTCCACCAGAAAGATAAAAACCTCCACTGGAGCACAAAGGCTTTCCTACAGGAAAATCTGCCCCTGAAAAGCTCCCACTTCCCGAGGTACCAACTGCCTGTGAGTCAGCAAAAAAACCCTTTTTATCATCTCTTCAGCAGGCCCAAGGGTTAACTGGGCAGGACAGAAGGTGCAGACAGACAAAGAGCAGGGGAAGGCAGCCATGAACCCCCTGGGGCAGGCAGTGGGACTCAGACACCTCCCCTGCATGCACTGCTTCCTTTCAAAGCACTGCACGCAGCTTTTGGCTGAAGCACACCAAAAATATTCCCTGGATCAGATCTGCTGCTGTGGCAGCTCCTCCCTGCACTGCTGCAGGCTTTCAACATCAATATTTGAATCCAGAGCCTGGCAAAGCAAAGACTGGGGAAAACAAAGCCCACCTGAGCTCCAGGCTGTGACATTCCTGGCAGCTGGGAAGTTCTCGGGGCTCTTCTCTCATTTTGGGTTGATTTGGGTTTTTTTGAACTCCTCTTAGAAGAGTCAATGCTTTGCCAGGTGCTGTTGGCCTGGCAGCAGCAGGACTGGGCATGGTCATGCTCAGGACACGGCAGTGCTGTTGTAAAGCTCATTTGCAATGAGCAGACCTAGAGATGAACCCTCTGGAGGAAGCCCAGGCTCCCCCACCACTTCCAGCCCTGATAATTACAGTTTTGCCAAAGTGAAACCAGCCCTGTGTAGTCCCTTATTTGCCAAACTCAAACCAAAACCCCTCTAAAACCACAAAGGCTGAATTCCAACTGGATCCTGAATTTCCCTCAGCTGAGCTGAGCCCACCACCCAGTGACAACCAAAATAATTTCAGACTTTCCCTGTCCCTTCAGACAATCCCTGCCAGTCCCTGTGGGGAATCAGCCAGGGACTGGCCTGGATTTGTTGGCCCTTCCCTGCTGCACCAGGGGAATATTCCCAAAGGAAGCACAACAAGTGTGGTGACGAAAGCAGCTGGGGATGGGACAGCCCACGCCTGGCTCTGTCCCCTGTCACACCTCCCGAGGAAGGAGAGGTGGCACAGCCAACCAGGACCTTCCTGGCTGTCACAGATGGCTGAAGAGCCAAAAAACCTCTGGCTGTTGCACCCACGAAGGAGATTAGAATCAAATTAAGGTCACTGCTTAATTACCATCATCAATTTATTATTTTAATGAGCTGTCAGGCTCGTGTGAACAGACCAACTTTCTCCTGCAAGCAGAGATGATGCTCAGCCAGCATTTGTCCCACTTGAGGTGCCTCTGGAATTTCAGCACCTCCCTGGCACTTCCAGGTGTTTGGCACCTCTGGAGCTCGGGCACATGATGTGTTTTGACACAACCAAAGCATCCTCTGGGCCTGGGATTGTGTTTTTGGCAGCAGTCAGGCAACACAGAGGTGGAAAGGGACATGGACTCCCTTCCAAAGAGAACTTTGCTACTCACAGGTGTCCAAAGGGTGCTGGATGTTTTCCTAGGGAAAAGGTCCTCCCCAGTTAAAAACATTCCACAACCCTCTCGTCACCCAGGTTAAAAAAGCTCAACAAATACTTGAAGGATGCAATCCAAGCCCTGTCTGCAGAACCACAACCACAAATCCAACTGCTCCATCCCAGATCTGTGCCTGGATACGGCACCTGTGAGGTCCCACCCACTGTCCACACATGCAGGGAGTGCCTCAAAGGCATTTTTTTCTGCCTTCCAGGGCATTTTCACCATCTCACAGATGTGAAGAAGGTGCCCAGAACCCATACATTTAATTTTCTCCTGCTACTTGTAGAAACCACCCTCCTGCTCCAGTCTTGGAAGGAGCTTTTCCTCAGGGAGTTTGGAGCAGCCTCTTTGGTCCCAGGAAACTCCTGATTTGTCTTTAGCAGGGGCCTCTCCAGTTCCTTCCCACCAGCTGAAGCTGCACTGAAATGCCACCACATCCTAAATCCTTCAGAGATTTGTCCCCTGCACTGACCCTCATCCCCAACAAGGAGAGCAGACTCCAAATTTCACCCAACACCACACAGCTCATCTCTACCTGCAGCACAGACAAATGAAATGCTGCTACATACCCAAACTTCCTAAGGTCTGACTTCTAAAAAACTCAATTTAGGCTTTACAAAGAACTGATGGGCACTTTAAGAAGCTTCTGTCTTCACTTCGAAGTAGCTCTTCAAAGCACAAATGAATTCTTTCTTTGGAGGCACTAATGAATTTTTAAGTAGTTGGTATTTTGACTGCCATCCAGAACGGTGCTTTAACAACTGACCAACGTTATTAGGGCAAGTCTACACAAAGCTAAGCAGGAAAGTTATGCCGAGCTCAAACCTCCCATGTATTTAAAGCACATTAGCTAAATCTCATTAACTTCCTGTGTGAATGAGCTTGTTGAGAAGGGGACTTAAATCCAGCTGAATGAGGTGTTTACCAAAGGATCTCACAGCAGCTTTCAAAAACCACAAGTTTGGTTAGTCAAGTTATTAACTGAGAGCTTAGTTAGGCTGGGATTCTAAACCAGAAGAGCTGAAAATTCTAAACCAGAAGAGCTGAAAATTCTAAACCAGAACAGCTGATTCTAAACCAGAATAGCTGATTCTAAACCAGAATAGCTGATTCTAAACCAGAAGAGCTGAGTGTTTCCAGCATCAGTCACCCTGTTTGATCAGAACACTGCTGGCCAAGCAGCTCCCACTCTTCCTTCACCCCATGACTCCCATTTTCTTGTTCCAAAGGCAGCAGTTCTGCCCAAATTCTGTGCAGAGCATTTGCCACCCCCCCAGAGACCCCAGCAGTGGGCAGGGATGAGAAGCTGTCAGATGAAATTCCAAAGCAGTGCCAGCAGAAGGTGGGAAATGACAATTTCCAGCTTGTTATGTGCACGCAGACACTGCTGGGAGCTGACACCTGCAGAGCTCTCCAGACTCAGGGTAAATAAGAATTAAATCCTGTCTCACTGCTCCTTCAGTCTGCCCTGGAGCTCAGCACACCTCAGTGCATGGCACACGGTAATTTGATTTATAATGCTATGGAGTCCTTACGGTCTCCCCAGGGAGAATTAATAATTTGGGCACTCTGGTACCTCCCTGTTATTACCAATATTAATGCACAGCTCGTTAAGCACGGCCCTCAAAGCAACCTGAGCTCACACTGGCTCCTTTCTCAGCCTGCTTTGTACTTGGACTTGGCACTTTGATGAAAGCTCCCTTCTTTCCAAGACTTTAATCACGTTAAAACAAAGGTGCAGTTAGAGACTCATCTAGGAAAAATTCCATTTATGAAGTAAATCGAGGTAATGTGCCAATTTTTCAGCTCTGAATGTGCAGCTCCTTCCCAAGGGCTGAGGCATCCCTGTGGCTCCTTTGGAAAGGGAACAGCTTGAGCCCAGTAATCAATACAATCCCAGCAACTGATCCCACACTTGAAAAGTCTTACACTGAGGTATCTATGAAATAAACACTTCCATTTAGCATAACTTATTAGGATTTGGAATGAATAAACTTTCAGAAACTAACCAAGATGCTGTATCTTTGTGCTCAAGCTTCCTTAAAATCTCTTTTGCCACACCGAAATCATATAAACTTTTCCCATTTTAAAGATTAAAAGGAAAGCAAAGTTTAGAGATAAACAGAAAAGAGCAAATACTTTTGAAATGGTAAATATCTCTTTTTACAGTGATTTTAAAATGAGAAATTAAGCCCTCAAACCTTTAAGACACGGAAAGTTAGTTATTAACACCTGCAAAGACAAGATTTTCAAGATTCTTATTTCATAATGCTGACACCAAACCAGCTGAATTTCTGCAGCCATCCCCACCAAGGCAAACCTGCAGCGAGCTCTGGAGGCGCTCCGGCAGCAGCAGCAGCCTGCAGGATGCAGACATTCATCCCCCAGGAGCACTTTCATCCCCTTTTTGTACTTGCCCATTGTGTAACTGCTCCCAGCCCACAAGGGCAGGGCAGCAGGCAGCACCTGGCTACTCCCAGGTTACTCCCCCGTTACTCCACGCCTCCACCGGGTTTATGCAAAGCAGCCTGGCCACAAAATCACGGGGAGAACACCCAGGCAGAGCCCCCAAATGGCACAAATCTTTCACAATCTGGACAGGGATTTTCTCTGAGTGTTCTTCCGTGAGCCTCCCTGGTGCAAACTGCACGGAAATGTTTTTATCAGCAAACTGGATGAATTTTCAGGAGGTCCCTGACCTCAGAGCTCTTCCCCGAGCCAAGGGTCAGTGATCCACAACCTCACAGGAACTGAAACCAGGACTCTGCTGGGCTCCTCCACTTCCCCAGTGGAAAACGCTGAGTAACAGTGATGGGCACAGGGCAAAGTGAGATGGAACAGAAGTGGTGAAAGCCTTGGAACAACAACAAAACCAACAAGAAACAAAATCAGGGTTGCCAAGCACCAGAACAGGTTGCCCAGGGAAGTGGGTGAGTCCCTGTGCCTGGAGATGTAGAAAAGCCATGGAGACGTGGCATTCAGGGCATGGTTCAGTGCTGGATGTGGCAGTGCTGCCTTCAGGGTTGGACTTGATCTTAAAGGTCTTTTCCAACCTAAACAACTCAAGGATTCTAAAACTGCTTCCCACAGATCTCCTTGCCCCACTCCCCTTCTGTGGGAGCACAGCCCTGCCTAAGGCTGTCCTTACACTCCTGAACATCACTTTTGTCATTTTCCTCACCCCCATTTCCCTTTCCAAGCACTAAGGAGACACCATCACCCTACAACTGATCCCAAAGCCATAACCAGAACAGGCCAGCACAAAGCAGCACCCAGTGAGCAGCTTCTGCCTGGATTTACTGGCAGCACTTCCACCCCTTGCTCCCAGCCCAGGGCACCAAGGTGAGCTCACTGTACCTGAAATGCCCTTTTTGCACCCCAATGTGCAGAGGCAGGGACAGGCTGCCAGTGCTGTCCAGCCCCCCAGGTCCATCCAGCCCCCCTGGTCCCATCCAGCCCCCCAGGTCCATCCAGCCCCTCCAGGTCCATCCAGCCCCCCTGGTTCCATCCAGCCCCTCCAGTTCCATCCAGCCCCCCTGGTTCCATCCAGCCCCCCACAAGCTGGATTTGCTGCTCCCTGCTCGGGGCTGGCTCCAGGCTCAGTTGTGCTCGGTCCCACAGCAGAGCCAGGGCCTGAGCAGGGCACAGTTAAGTGAGACCTGAGCCTGTCCCGTGCCTGTCCCGTGCCATGCTCCTCATTCATCCCTCGCTCAGATCCCTGGAGGTGATCCAAGGATCTCCACTGATTCCTCTGTACTCACACAAACCCACAGGATGTGCCAGCCTCTAATCCCCACTGCAAAGAGATGCTGAAGATTCCCCCTCTGTTTGCTCCTTTTCCAATTATTAGATCCTTTCCTTCTTCCTTCTGACTTCCAAACATCTTCACAAACACAAATATCTTAATTTCAATGTAAAGAAACCTTAGAGCCCTTAACACAAACACCACCAAACTTCACGACCTCGAAACACCAACTGCTGTACCCAGACTGGCTGAAGAGCACTGATCTGTAACACTTTAGGGGAAAAAGTGCTGGGAATTGTTTTAGATTCAAGGTATTTGATGTGCTCAAAGGAAGCTAAAGAACTGAGTGATCAAGAGCAAGTGGAAAACTTTAGGTTTTGAAAGAAGTAAGCAATTTGCTTTTTTACCCCAATGCCCAACTGTTGTTTAATCCAACTAGTTTTTTTAATAGTTGGATTAAACAATGCCAAGGACTCAAATACTTCTTGCCCTGAACATCACAGTTCAAAGTATAACTGAGCTCAATGCAATTAAAATTAGTCAGTATGCAATCAAAGACTTGTCTATTTACCTTGCAATTAAAACTAATCGCTCCAAAATTCATCATCAGCGAGTGGAGAATTGCAACATTCAAACAATTAATTTCTGATTACCACCTGCTAATCTGGGTACCTTCAACCCCAGCTGCCAGGCTTGATGTTGGGACAGATCCAAGCCTGGGTTGTGGGGTTACAATTCCCTGGAGTGAGCAGGGACTGGAACCACTGTCACTGCAGGAAATGCTACCTCAAAATGCACGGGGATATTTCACAGGGCAGCTTCCAAACTGCTGGGGAAGCCAGGGGGGAATGAGCAGCTGAGAGCTGTGTGGGGCTGCACGTTACTGTGGGAGGGGAATCACAGCAGAGGATTTATCTCACTCTGCTTCAGCCCAGGGAGCTTGGTCGTGATGGTCCGACACAGCCACTCATCATTTTTATTACCTGCTTAATATCTGAAATGCAAACTGGTGGAAGCATTTCTACTGCTTGGAAATGTTACTCCTAGGAGGAGTTCACTTTGATTATTATGAGAAAATTCAATTTTCTGCCACCTTCTCAGACACTCAAGTGTTCAGTCTGAGGATGAACCAACACTTCTGAGTGCTCCAGCCAAGTTCTGTTTGCCCTTGGACACACACTGTGAACTACTGACAGTGTTCAGAGCTGGAATAGTTATTTGGAGGATTTATTCTCTGCAGTTTTGCAGCATTCAGGCAGATAAAACCCTTCACTGAAGTCCCCTATTCCCCCTGCACAGGGGTGGCACAGGATGGTTATGTCCCATGACCAAAATGACAATAATGCAACCCAGGCACTGCAAACACCTGCCAACCAAATCCCTCCTCTGACCCTTCAGTAAGAACAAGAGAAACACCCAAAAGGAAGAGAGGTGCAGTCAGCAGTGCTCGGGGAGAGGCCCAGCTTCCCTGCAAGATCACCCTGTTACATCCTCAGGGTGAGCTGGAGGAGGCTCCTTTCTGACAGCTCAATGAGCCCCCTCACTCCATTTCTGCAGCCATCTCCTAATTTAAGGATTCTTCCTCCCAAAGCCCCGGCAAATACGTGATGTTTTACAGCAGCTTATTTCATCAGCAGCCTCCCATGAACATCCTCCAGAACCCACTTAACATAATACAGCAAACCCAGAAAATAGCATCACACACGAGCACAATAAATAGATCCACTTCCACCCACAACTGGGAACAGCAGAAAGACTCAGCTATTAAGTTTGAATTTCCAGTGATGTTTATAAATTATTGAATTATGAACTGAAAAAGCACTTACCAGAAGATCTGCTGCAACATGAAAACATTTCTGCTCTTCCCCAGTGCTGACTCAAACTGACACCAGAATTACTGGAACTGCACTGAAAACTCCCCAGGTAGTTCAGGGAGCCATGCCCAGCCCTGGCTCCTACTCCAGGTGTCCCCCCTGAACCCACAAATCCCCCTCTCCCAGAGAAAGGACACCCTGGGGCAATCCATGGACAACGAATCCCACATTTCCAGCTGGACAATGTGAGGCTTTGTGGCCAACTTCTGCTCTTAAACCCCCAATTCATCTACAGCCTGTATTGTCAAGGTGTTTATTAGGACTTTTCCTGCCACAGCACATTTTTAAATACTTGTGAGAAGAACCCAGGATCTGAGATGTACATCAAAGCAGACACAGAGTTCTGTGTAAAAAGGTAATTACAAGAGGGAAGTGCCTTTAAGAATACCTGTGGCTGATTTCTGGGCAAGAAATAAAGAATCATTGTCAAGAAAGAACAACAGAAGAATAGTGAAGCCAAAGCTCTGCACTCCACAGGCACAGATCAAAGCACTTCCAAAATTACTGGAGAAAAATGTGCTTTTTGGGACCTGTTATTGTATTCACCCTGCTAATAAACTAAGTCAGACTCCTTTCCTGGAGCTCCAGGTATTCCTGTAATTACAAAAGCTCAAATCCTTTGTCTTCCAAGGAATGACAGAAGCAAAGCATGAGCAACAGGCAGGGTGAGAGGCAGTGAACCTTAACACATCATTACCTTGTGTGTTCCCAGATCAGCCTGAACACATCATTACCTTCGTGTGTTCCCAGAATCCCCACCCCTGGCAGTGCCCAAGGCCAGGCTTGGAGCACCCTGGGACAGTGGGAGAGGTCCCTGCCCTGGCCCGGGGTGGGTCTGGACGGGCTTTGAGGTCCCTCCTGTCCTGACCCGTTCCAAATTCCACACACAGGTAGTTTGCACACTCAGATTTTACCTTTCTCTCCCTATTTTCGTGACTGCTAATAGTTTCAGAAGGGTGGGCTAAACTCCAGTACAGAAAACTGCAGCAGGTTGTGCAAAGACCATGGGAAGTCTCACCCTTCAGCAGAAGCTGCTGCTATTTTAATTTTCCAAAGGCAAAACACCTCTTTGCAAAATCATTTGTTTACTTTTTCATTCAATAGGTCATTTGCTTGGATGCCTAAAAATCACCCTGCATCACACAGTGAGCAGCCAGGCTGAAAACTCCAGCTGCAAGACTGAATGCTCTAAAAAGAGGGAGGGAAAAGAGCAGATATCCATCGTTTTTGGGCAGCGATCCTGGGATCTCGTTCACAGCTCAGTAATTCACAGCCCAACTCCTCCTCCCACCAATCCCAACCTCCTGCATCTGAAATGAAAAAAAGCCCTTTTAATCTTCAAAGCACGGCCACGAGTCAATCTCAACTTAGCACACTTTTTAATTTTCTTTCTAATTATCCAGTTGGGAGAGTTATGCCCTTCTTGCTCAGTGACCTTTCGCTCCTTCGGGATTTACTTCAAAATCTTTCCTGGGAATAATCAGGGAATTCACAGCACTTGCAGAGGAAACGTTCCAAGGCTCCCGAGGCAGAGGGGCAGGGTCAGAGTGACTCTCAGGAGTCTCTGCTGGGTCCCAGGACAGGATCCTGTGGCTCCAGGATTGCCAGGAGTGCAATCCTGGCACGGCTGCTCCCACCCCACACTGGGTTTGGAGGTTCTCACCTGGAGCCAAAGCAGCAGCAGCAGCAGCTTCTGCTGGAGCTGGCACGAGGCAGGGCACAGGCAGAGCATCTCTGGGGGTCACAGAGCAAGGGCAGCTGCCATTATTCACTGTGTTAGCAATAATAGTTGCTGATATTCCCACCAATACCTGCTGCCCAGCTGCTTGCCTCAGGAGCTTTGGTCACCAAGCACAGCTCGGTTTCCCACAGCCACTGGGGAAAAATCAAATCATTACTGCCATTAATGAGATTTAAGCCAAACCAGCACTCCTTACTCCCCTGCCCACACACCAAACAACTGTAAGCAGCCCTGGGTTCGATTCCCACACGTTAAGCCAAGCAATTACTAATTTATTAATTTCACAACAAGCCTGGCAGTGTCTCTGTGTTCAGCCAGACTTGCTGGGTCACCCCCCTGCTCCTGTTTGAGGCAGGCTCAGGTGAGAGCAGCTCCTGCACCAACCCCCTCAGAAATGTGCATTTATTGCCCCCTGCACCCCCTGAACCCAGGGGGCAGCAGGAGGGGACAGCACCCAGCTGCCACCTTACCCCTGTGTCACACCCCACGTCACCAGGCAGAGATGGGGATGCCACTTAGTGCAGTGGCTTTGAAGATTTCCCTGCCTGAGTGGGTAATTAACAATGCATCAAATAGATATTAATGCATTAAATAGATATTAATGCATTAAATAGATATTAATGCATTAAATATCCCTGCGAGCAACAGAACTGGTAAAGGAGGTTAAGTGGCTTCTCCAAGTGAAGGGACAGAAGTGGAACAGCCAGTTTAACATCCAGCTGGCTGCTCAGGAAAAGCACAAAGAATTGTAAGATTTTCAGAGCTCACAGTACTTAAAATAATATTTATACCAGCTGTAGGTTATTCAAGGAAAACTTTTTTAAAAAAGCTCTTTGGAAAATTTAGTAGAAAAACCCTCTAGTTTACCTTGGTGATCTCTGCCAGTAAACCAATCCTTTTTTAACCAATATACTCTGGGTTTAATATTGTGCCTTAATGGCTGCCTCATCTTCAGGGCTCTTTGGCAGATGTGTTTCAGCACTGCTTTTAACAAAATAATCTCAATTATTCTTACTTAATTGGCATGGGATAAATGCAAGGCTCCTTAGCTGCTGCTATCTGAAGGAAGAGCACTTGAGCACACATTTTGCCCTTTGAATAATTAGGAGAAAAGACCGATGCAGATGGAGTGTACCTAAGTGAGCTCCAAAACCCGGCTAACACCGATCACAAAATCTTTCCCAAAGCCCGACAGGCAAGGAGGGGAGCTCAGACAGCTCTGTGCCTTCAGGCTCATTAATACCCAGCAATTTAACAGAAGCTTTAATTGACAGCTTTGCTGGCTTCTATTGGGCCTGATTAGGCATCTCCATGAAAAGCATTAGCAGTGTTTGATCCCCTCCAAAGCAGAGCAGCTCATTAGCAGGGGATGTTTACAGGAGCAGCAGCTCTTCCCCTGCTGCAGGAGGGGTTTTCAGATCGTGTTTTCACCAGCAGGATCACGACTCCAAAGGAGCTGGGCCCTCCATGCTTCGCCTTTCCTGCTATTTGTCAACAGGACAGATGGACAAGGAAAACATCTGACAGGACTGCAACAAACCCCCAACACTTGGGTATTAAAAAAAACCCCAAATCCTCTCCCTCATTCCCCCCCCCCTTTTTTTTATTTAGCTTTAAAAGCATCTATCAGTGAGGTGAAATAATTACAAATAACAAGTGTCCAACAGGCTGAATAAACCAGAGCAGAGCCCTGTGAAATTATATTGGTAATAATGACTCTGCTCAGCACAACCTCCCAAAATTCCACACACACAAAATTAAATGGCACCCATGCAAATACATCCAATATCAGCAAATGACTGGGAATTGTTATTGCTCCCAGAGATGAAAGGACACAGAACAGTGTGAGAATACAGCAACTACTTCCTGTACTCTGAGCCTATGGACAGGGACCTGCAGCTCCAGTTTCTTTCTTTCTTTCTCAATCCAAATTACTCCTTAGATTTGGTCTTAACACAACAAAATGCTCGTCAGGAAACCATGATCTGTCAGCTTTTATCAAAAACCCCAAGCTGTTAAAATATGACCAAGCAAATGCTGCTTGCATCAGGAAGACTTAGTTAC
Source organism: Euphonia xanthogaster (assembly GCA_034509185.1). Lineage (NCBI taxonomy): Eukaryota > Metazoa > Chordata > Aves > Passeriformes > Fringillidae > Euphonia > Euphonia xanthogaster. The sequence goes on along the minus strand of JAYDZK010000080.1, from coordinate 649,696 downwards.
CTTTCAGAAACAATTAATTCTGCACAAAAAAATGAAAAAGGGGGGAAAAAGCTGCTGTAACCTGGGAAGAGCTGGTGCTTTAGAGCCTGCAAAAACAAGGATGTGCTTCCTTTGCCTGGGTACGGCGAGGGTCTGGATACAGGATCCTCCACACAAAAGACAAGTAATAAACAGAGCAAAATCCGTTTTTTCCTGTCACAGGGGCTCAAGAGACTCCACAAAAATTCAACCCTTCCTACAGCAGAGTCCACTAAGTGCTATTAGCTCTGAGACAGCTTCGTTTCACCCAGCACACAAAAGAAAAGGCTGCTAACTTGGCAGGGCAGCGTTTTATTTCCCTCCCAAGCCCCTAAATAAGAAGTGAAAGTCACGACATGGAGTCACGTGCCTGTTCCACGAGATCCCCTCGGTGACCTTGAGCGCTGCTAAGAACTTTTACTCACAATTCCCTGTAAAAGCACCATTGCACACAATTCCCTGCATAAGCAGAACACAGCAGCACCCGAGCTCAGCTTCAGGCTGGAATCCAGGCCACTCCAGGTAAGTGGTAACAGGAGGAAGGTCAGAAAAAAAAGGAAGCCCTTCAGATGGTGGCTTCTGGGCTAGAAAACAGGGAGATCAGCAAAGCTCAGCAAAGCTGGGCTTGGGGGTCAAAGGCTTCCAGCATTTCCTTGCCATTGCTAGCAGCAGATCCAGGGACTTCCAAAGGGCTGGGAGCCTGGGATAAATTCCCATGAACCACCCCAGCACATAAACACTGCCAAGTGCATTGGTGTTTAAGGTGCCTTCCTACTCAAGCTGCACTTTGTTCTGTTAACTTTTACAATCTCACAAGTGGGTAACAGCCAGCAAACCACTACAATGGACATTATTGCCCTGGGCTGCCATTCCACGGCCATGCAAAACAGGAGTAAAGCCAATTAAAATGTGTCCAACTGCTCCAAGCTCACACCCGAGGTTAATGCCCAGGAATGTCAGAGCACTTCAGAGCCCCCCCTGAAATCACTTTTCACTTACTTTCCCACTACCCTGCATTCCCAAAATGCTTCAGCCAACTGCTGGAATGGCATGAGCCCTGCAATAGTTTGATTTAAATATAAATTCAGACACCCAACTGAAGCCATGGAGCCATTCAAAATCAAATTCCAAATCAGTTTGGTGACTCACATTTCCCAACAGTCAAAACCAACAAATAGTGACTCAATCCCCCTTCACTATCAGCACTCATCTGAGGCCCATTCTCCCAGCAGTTTTACTCTACAGTGAGCATGAAGTGGGTGACAAATCCAAACAGCCCCTTTGATCAGGAAGGGCACACGCTGGTTTAACCCAAACACACAGAAACCAGGTCAGTTGTTGTTTTCAGAGCTTGGGAAGTTCAGATACTCACAGGTACCGTGGGACAACGCAGCTCCTTCCCCACAACAACTGGGCTCCTCTGCTCCTAAAAATACAACTATCAGACAAAGCTTGTTTGCTCAGGCACTTGGCTGACGCAAGTCCAAGATCAAAACATTTTTGGTTCAGAGGACAGAGATGTATCAGCCTCCAAAATCCAGCCACGCCATCCCCCCAAGGTGCCTGGGACACTCTTAGAAACACACATTGATTTATTACTGCTTAGTAATGCATGTTTTGGGGGAATAATTAAATATTCTGGTTGCCTGAATGTGTTGAGAAGGAACTCTGGAAATTCCATTTCAGCAAAACAGGATAAAGCTGATTCTCCCTTGAAGCTGCTATTTCAAAGGAATATTAAAATGAAATAAGAAAGGGCAGACACTTGGATGTTAAGTGCATTCCCTGTCCCCTCCTTAACCAGCACTTGCATCTCCTGGCCTGAGAACTGAGACATGGGGAGATTCAGATCATTGAATTTCTAATTATAAACTCATTAAAATACTACTTTGACAGTTACCTCGAGCCCAGCCATTCCCCAGCAATCAAAGGGAGCTGCGGGATGGGAACACAGAGCCTTTCACCCCAGGAGGGAGACACCCAAACCAGGAGCTTTGGGAGCCCCCGGGCACAGCCTGGTGGCCAGTCCAGCCTTCCCAAAGCTCGGAAAGCCCAGCCCTGCCCCGGGGCCACGGCAGAGCCAAGGGGAGAGCCCAGGGTGACTGACTGGTGACAGCACTGGGCACCACAAAACCCAAACCGGGAGCCGCGCTGGGAATTCCTGATGCTCCCAAAACACCATCCCTGGGATGAACGCGAGGGGAAGGGATGAAATTACACCAGGAGCTCCAAGTCCAGCTCTCCCTCCTCCTCTCTTTACCCACCGAGAGCCAGCGATGTCCCAACACCCCAACTGCCTTTCCAAGGAAGTAGCTCTGCTCCTTTCCGGGCCAAATTACCATGGCAAGAAATCCCCGTGTATATTCATCTCCAGCAGAAAAACATTCAGGCAGCAAACATTTCCTTCCCACAACCTGGAAACAGCCAAATATCATCAGATTTCTTTCCTGCCATCAAAGAAACCCTGTCCTGAGACAGCTCATAACAACTAAAACATTTGCCCATAAAGCAAATGTGCTCCCAGGCAGTGACAGAAATATTTCGTGCACCCCACGAAGCTGAACACGCTTCACCCCCGGGAAGGCTGGAGAACACAGCAGGAACTTTCATTCGTAATGATTTATTTTACTCCTGCCTTCACTGCATCAGGATGCTCGTCTCTTACTCATCCTGTCTGTCAATATTGTCTTCCTGCAGCTTTTAAGTAAAATAACCCCCATGGTAACTGTTGTCAGGCCATGTCATGACCACTGAGGCTTCATAAATAACACTTGATATAAATAGATTTTCCAGCAACATATAAACCATCAGCTCCAATGGAAGTAGAAAGGTTGTGTGCAGCCATCTGCATTTTCTCCTGTAAGGATAAACACATAAAGAAGTGTTTGAAAGCAAAATAAATCTACTGAAGAAATGGCCCAAACAGAAACTTCTGGGGCATGAGATTTCTTATGTGGCTCACACGAAGACATTGACAGGAGCAGCTACAGCAGAACAAGAACTCCCCAGAAGAAATCCTTCCCTGGGAGGGGGATGAGGCCCTGGCACAGGGTGCCCAGAGCAGCTGGGGCTGCCCCTGGATCCCTGAGGAGCCCCAGGCCAGGCTGGACAGGGCTTGGAGCAGCCTGGCACAGTGCAATTGCTGTCCCTGCCCATGGCACTGGGTGGGCTTTGCAGTCCCTTCCCACCCAAACCATTCCAGGATTCTGTCACCCTCCAAATGACACCAGCTGGTGGTGGGAACAGCTCCCAGGAGGTGCCAGCTGCCTTCCCCTGCCCTCAGGTTTAATTGCAGCAGTTCAGACCAGTCCTGAGAGCAGCTCAGCAGCCACTTCTGCAGGAATCCATAGGGACAATGCCCGCAGTTTCACCCATTTTCCTTTCAGTGGTCTGCAATCAACTTCCACAACCCAGCAAAGCCACCTCACAGCCCCTCGGGGCACCCCTGCACGCTGAGGAAGTTGGCAGATCTGGCTACACCAGGGAGAAATAAACCCCCAAACACACGGACAGAATCAAAAATAAAAAACTGGGTTTAATTTCAAAAAAGCATTTGACATAGGAGCTGCATACAAATGCAGCATTTTTTACAGTGTGGGGGAAATCCACAGGCAAGTTTTCTGTCAGGAAAAAACAATCCTCCAACACTGCCATTATCTCGAGCTTCCCCTGAAGAAGTCTCCAACCAACAATACCAACAAAGAAATTATTTCTACTTCTCCACTGGAATTCAACTCCCTGTTAGACAACCTCCAGACAGAAATTCTCACACTAGCAAGGTTTAAATCCACCCACACAGCACCCAGTATGGACTTAGGGAGGTGCACTCAGATCTGCCCGGGAGGGAAAAGAGCACAAAAATTCCCCAAACAGATCTGGCTGCCATAGGAACACAGGGCTGTTGTGGGCTAACCCCTGCCAGGGGTGAGGGATGGGAGCTGCTTAAATTGCTGCTGCCACCCAAGGAAACACCCATCAACCTGCAGCCCAAATCCTGCCACTGACCGAGGAGCTGCTTCTCCTCCAGATCCTTGGATTTGTTTCCGTGCTGAAAATGCTGAAGGAGCAACAGGCCCGGGCTCTGAGCAGCTGATTCCCATCCTGCTCCTTCCATCTGCTGCGAGCTGTGCGCTTCCAGAAAGTTCAGCAAAGCTAAGCCTGGCTCAGGGCAGGGCTTAGAGCCCAGTGCCACACTGGGATGGATCTCAAACCATTTGATTTTGGCCTGTTAAGCCCCAGCAGGAGCACAACCCACCCCTGAGAATCCCAGCTGACCTCCTCTTGTCCCCAGAGCTCTGACACGACATTTTCAGGTCCTCTTCCTCTTAGCACCTTAACTAAACCAAAGGCTTGTTTAAATCCATGATAAAAATCTCAGGGCTTGTTTAACCTCCTTGCTAGCCCAAGGTTGAATTTGTTTCAGTGCATCTCCATGTTAACACTGCTCTAATTTCAAGGTATCTGGATCATGACTGGGAGCTAGGAGTAGGGGTACAAGAGCTCATCAACTAATCCAATTGTTCCACACATCTCAAGATTATTTTCCAGTTTGCTAACCTGAGCTCCTTGTTGCAATCATCCTTTATCTACACCGAAATCACCGGGCAGACAAGGGGTGCAGTTAACCCTGGCTCTGGCACCGTGCAGCCCATCAGCTGCTCATCACTCCAGCATCTGCTCCACTTCTCCACTTCGTCTTACAGCCTGCATCAAACTCCACCTGCCAGGAAAAACACTACCCAAACCAGCTCTTTCTGTAAGCTTAAACTGGGTAATTTAAAGCCTGCTCAAGCCTGGCACCACCACACTGCAGTGAGGACACACAGACATATTATGCTCCCTATGAATACAGAGCATTTGGTGTTTTTATTGGAAATGAAAGCTCATCAGCAACAGGGAGCCTGGCATTTACCTGGCACTGAACTCACACCAAGAGTCAGCTGCGTGTGGGAAATGACAAGGTGGAAAAAATGAACAGGCCAGGTCTCTACCTTGTCTTAAAAACCTGGGGGGGATTTCCTTCCCTGCCAGAATCTTCCACCGGCTCTGCTGCTGCCTTTGGGGTCAGCCCAGCCCGCACTCACCTGGCCAGGAGAGCCCCAAAGTGCCTCAAGGGCTGCTCTTCCCTGCCTACAAAATGACAACGACGGCTCCAAAATGAAGGGATGGCAATAAAACTGGAAAGCCTCTGCCTCATTCCCAGCTTTTATGGAAAAAAGGCAAAAGCCACCAATAACAGAAATGTACGATAGTGGTTAGTCCTTATTCTAGGAACCCTAATAGGCTTGCAACAAGCTTTGTTCAGGCATTTTTCTGCACTACCTACATCACTTCTTCCTACCCAAAATGTACCTTAAAACAAAAGAAAAACCACACACGATATCGAACGGGGCTTGCAAGTTAAAATCAGAAAATTTAAATATTTCCTGCCTCGATGTGCACTGAAAAAGAAAAATAAAAAAGGCAAATAAATAATTTTTTAAAGAGGGGGGGAGGCTTTAAAGCGTATCACGAGAACGGGATCAAGGAAGAGCGAGGCCACCCCTTCAGGACCAGGGGAGAATTAACCTGCATTTCTCCATCCCATCTGCAAGCTTACGGCTCTGCCACCCATTTTGTCTCCGACTGGGAAGAAAAAAATAATTAAAAAAAAAAAAATAATGACCTCAGCGGCAGAGAGAGAAAACCCCACCCCGGGATGGATGCCCGAGCGGTGCTGCCGGCCGGGCAGGTGACCCCACCGCAGGTGCCACCCCGAGCATCCCCCGCGCCCCTTCCCCATCCCCTGGAGACGCCGCCGAGCCAGCAAAGGCGGCGCGGAGCGCGGGGAAGGGTTTATTTAACCCGCAAACGCCAAATGAAAGGGAGAGGAGCAGCGCAGAGGTGCGGACGGCGCGGCAGCCAAGGTGAACCGCGGCCGGCGAACATGGTGGAGGCTGCGGGGAGCCGCGACCCTCCGGCCCGCGGCAGCGAGGGGCGAGCAGCGAGGATGCGGGGCCGGCACGGAGCTGACAGCGGGCGGCAGCTGAGGGCAGGAGAGCGCCGAGGGGAGAGCGCGGCGGGGAAGCGCTCCCTCAGGGCGGCAGCGGGAGGGCGAGGACGGGCTCACCTGCCATGGCGGGCTGAGGGCGGCAATGGCGCTGGGGGCTGCGGCTCCGCTCCCCTCGGTGTCCGCGGCGAGTGCGGCGCGGCCGGGCGGCCCCGGCAGGCAGAGCACGGGGCGGGACGGGCGCTCCCTCCGCCCCCGACAAGATGGCGCGGCCCGGCCCCGCCGCCTCAGGGCTCGGCCGCCATGGCCGCCGGGGAGGCAGCCGCGAGTTCCCTCAGGGTGAGAAGGCTCCGGCTGCAGGGAGCTGCAGGGATGCGTGAGGGGTTTGTGCGTGAGGGGTTTTATGCGTGAGGGGTTTATGCGTGAGGGGTTTTATGCGTGATTGGTTTTATGCGTGAGGGGTTTGTGCGTGAGGGGTTTTATGCGTGAGGGGTTTTATGCGTGAGGGGTTTTATGCGTGAGGGGTTTTATGCGTGAGGGGTTTTGTGCGTGAGGGGTTTTGTGCGTGAGGGGTTTTATGCGTGAGGGGTTTTATGCGTGAGGGGTTTGTGCGTGCAGGACAGATCGCAGAGTCACGGGATGCGGCGGGCTGAAGGGGCTGCATTTGGGTGTCTGGTCCGGCCTCCCTGCTCAGGAAGGGGCATCCCAGAGCACATGGCGCAGGATTGTGTGAAGACTGGTTTGGAATATCCTCGGTGAGGGACATTCCACAGCCTTTCTGGGCAGTGGGGCACTGAACAGGCTCCCCAGGCGATGGTCATGGCCTCAGGGATGGCAGAGCTCCAGGAGGGTTGGGACAAGGCTCTCAGGAACATGGTGGGATTGTCGGGATGTGCTGTGGGAAGCTGAGGGCTGAATCAGTGGGTCCCTTCCAACTCAGGGATCGTGTAACTGTTATTCCTGTTCTAGGAATCAGTGCTTGGTCACCCGCGCAGCAAAGTTCTTCCTCGTGTCCAGGTAAAACATTCCGTGCCTCAGTTTCTGCCCATTGCCTCTTGTCCCACTGCTGGGCCCCAGGGAGCAGAGCCTGCTCCATCTCCAACACCTCCCTGCAGACACTGATGGATGTCGGTGGATATTGATGGATATTGATGGATATTGATGGATATTGATCAGGTCCCCAAACAAAAGTCCTTGGGCCCCTCATCTGGGGGGTCCCTTTCCAGCCCCTAGTGCTCGCCTGGTGCCCCCAGCCCTGGCTCTCTGGGGGCTTTGCTTGTTTTTTTGTTTTTATTTTTTTAATTATTATCTTTTAGGAAAAATCCAACTTTTACAATAGGAGAGTGAGTTTAGGGAGGAACAAAAGAGTCACAGAATCATTTAGGTGTGAAAAAATCTCTGAGGTCAAGCTCAGCCTGTGCCAAATCATCACCATTCCAGCCAGACCAGAGCACTGAGTGCCACATCCAGTCATTCCTTAAATGCCTCCACGGTTGGGAACCTCACCACCTCCCTGGGCAGCCCATTCCAATGTCTAATCACCCTTTCTGTGAAGAAATTCCTCTTGATGGCCAACCTAAACCTCCCCTGTTACACTAGAAGAGGCCAAGCTGAGTCCCCAAAAGATGACACCTCTGCCACACATCCGAAAACACCATTTTCTTGAGGTTTCCAGTTTTCTGGTGGGGGCCAGGGCCAATGTGGCACAAATGTGGCACAAATGTGGCACAAATGTGACAAATCCCCCTCCCAGCCCACAGAGCTGGGTGTTTCCAGGCACTGCTGACGTCTGCAGCTCCGGTACCCAGCGCTGGGCTCTGCCTCTCAGCAACACCTGCCATCCCTCATGGCTTCTGACAACGTTAACTCACTCTGATTTGTGTCCTGCCCTTCCCAGAACGTGCAGTTCTCAGACACATCAGCTCCTTGCCTTGAGCTCAGGGCTGTTCTGGGCAGCCAGGCCTGAGCCCCTCAGCTGATTCCTGCCCTTCCTCCTTGCACTGGCTGTCCTTGAGGAGATATTGACCCGTGCTGGGCTCTCTCCCCCAGCCCTGCTGCTGTTTAATCACGGTGCAGCCCCGAGTCGATGGCCAAGTGCTCCCCACTGGGCCCTGCTCCACCCAGACCTGCAGTTCTCTGTTAATCTTTCAGCTCCTTGCTTCCAGCACTGCTGTCTGTGCAGTGTTTGGCAGGCAGGAATGCTGGGGGGTGTTTGTTCACCAGCTGTCCAGCCCCCCCATCAAGAGGGTTTCATCTGATCCCATTAAAACCCAGGAGCTTACTTTAAGAGCAGAGACCCTACGAGGCCTCTGGAGCATTTGTGCTTATCCTCCCATTTTTTTTTCCCCACGTTCACTGCAACACTCTCCTGGTTAAGCTTCTAAAAGGTTTTTCCAGTGAGACATATGGAGAACTATAGAGGGCAGGGCTGAGGCACAGTGCTTGATTATGGATATTGATCCTGGGCATTATTCAATACCTGGCCTTGTCCCAAATGTAGGCACAGACTTCTGTGCAGCTTTTAAAACGTTAAAAGCCTTTGTTTGTCAGGGTGGGGAGGTGACAGGAGGGACATTTTAGTGATGCCAGATTGATGGCTGCAGGAGTTGTGCTGTTGACAGGAGTTTGTGCGTGCTCCGTGTCCCCCCTGTGCTCAGGATCAGGGACAGAGGCACAGCTCTGTTTGTTTAATTTTGGAGTGTTTCAGTTTTCCAACCTGCCCTCCCCGGGTGAAAGGCGGCAGAGGGAAATACAGCCAGAAAAAACACATCAGTCAGATGGAAATGTAACAGATAAAGACCTCAGGGTCCTGATAATCCCAAGGACAAGCCAGGGAAGGACGATGAAGCTGGATGTAGTGCTCCAAGAATTTAATTTGACACAGCTAGACCCCCCTAGAACCATGGGCTCAGACCCTGTAAAGCCTTTTTCAGTCCTTTTTCCTCTTAAATTTCCTCTTGCATTAGATTAAAAACATTCTGTGTGACTCCCACAGATGGAGTCCAGCAATTAAGAAGAACCCAGCACTCCTGTATATGGATAACAGGAATATCTTCTATTGGATTAGATAAAATAGAAATGAAACCCCTGCTATTGCAACAGCGGCCTAGGAGGTGAGTGGACACTCCCCCAAATAAGCAAAAAAAACAAACAACTCACCAACAGTGGGTTTTTTTTGCTTCTGCCTCTGGAATATGGAATGGTAACTGAGGGGAGCAGCTGGGCAGACCCTGGGTTTCACTCTGTCAGGTGAGGAAAGCAAATGTGAGCAGCCCTTGGTTAAAATGGCACCTCCAGCAGCCGGTGGGGAGCTCCCGCCCCACAGGAATGTTTCATTATCTCGGGGACACCCGTCACTTCCTGTTCCCCCCAATGTCAGCTGGAAATCGAGGCACAAACAACTTGTTTCTTTCTCAGAACCCAGACGGGCTGTGCCAGCCGTGCCCAACCCCCCGGTTCGTCACCTGCAAAATGGAGGAGAAGTTTAATTAGTGCAAAGTGCTGTCGGTAGCAAAGAGAGCTTTTGGTCTGAGCATCTCGGGCCAAGTTCTCAAATTACGGAGGCTCCAGGCAGCGACCCAGGCAGCAGAGCCCCTGCTGTGCCCTCGGTGCCGGGGGAGATCAGCAGCGCCTGAATTCGTGTCATGAATAAATCAGTAGGTGAGCAGGGCAGGAGATCTGCAGGGCTTCAGGGCTGCTGGGTCCCTGCTGGTCCTCTCACGGTGGAGGAGGGAGGAGACCTTCCTTCAGCTTTGGGTTTGGGTTTGCAAAATGTTTTGGAAGTGGAGATGAGGTTGTGGGAGCCAGGAGAGTACAAACAACCAGGAGATACAAACAACCAGGGGAGTATAAACAACCAGGAGAGTACAAACAACCAGGAGAGTACAAACAACCAGGAGATACAAACAACCAGGAGATACAAACAACCAGGGGGGTACAAACAACCAGGAGATACAAACAACCAGGAGAGTATAAACAACCAGGAGATACAAACAACCAGGGGAGTACAAACAACCAGGAGATACAAACAACCAGGGGAGCACAAACAACCAGGAGATACAAACAACCAGGAGAGTACAAACAACCCATCCCAGGTCTCTCTGCTTCTCGCACAGGGCATTCATCCCAAGCTGTCAGGAATCCAGGGCAAGGAGAGTGCTCCAGAGTGCTCCCAGTGACGCCAACTCAGCTGGACAGCCTGTGCTCTGCAGGAGAAGGCAATTTTCTTGCTGCTGTTGTGTCTGGTACCTCAGGGCTGTACCAAAGAAATGAGATTTCACTTGCTGAGTCAGGGCAGTGCCCGTGTTTGACAGGAGGAGGAGATGGGCTGAGTCACCTCTCTGAGTTCATCCCCAGGCTGCTTCCCAAAAGCACAGCTCCTGAAATGAGCCCTTAAATCCTGGGAGGAGTGGGAGCAGGAGGGGGCCAGGAGAGCAGCCTGTTTGTCCTGCCTGGTCTGTTCTCCTGCAGGGCTCTCTCCTTGTCCAGATGTTGAGTCTCTGGAGCCACATCTGGCTCCGAGGTGTTGTGGCAGCAGCAGAGGCACAGCAGGAGCCCGGGGCTGATGGCTCCCATGGTTTTGCTCTCCTGGGCACACTCACCCTGGAGTTCTGTTCCATTAGATCTTCTCCCCATCAGATCAACCCTGAGGCATCTGCAGGGATGGTCTCCAAGGGAGAGACAAGCTGGGATTTGTCACCTTGTGTCACGTTCATGTGGGGCTGTTCAAAGCTCTGGGAACAAAGAGCAGCTGCTGTGAGCAGATCTGGATAAGCAGGACCAGAGCAGCTCATTCCCACTTAAACTACTTCCAAAATGAGGTGGACATGGTGCACTAAATCATTTTGAAGTCCATTAGAGGAATTTTATAGCACAGAATAAAAGAGGTCCTTCACTGTGCACAGCACAGGCAGCAGCGCCTGGTGGCTGCTTACTCATCCCTCAGCAGAGAAGTGAGAGCAGACACAGTCCCTGCTTTCACTCACTGGCAAACCATTCCTCAGAGAGGAAGGACGGAGGGCTTGGGTCACTTTTACCCTGTGACTCATTTAATCCCTCGTGTGAGCACGTAGCCACAGCACACGGTGACATCAGCAGTGACACAGACACACCAGCCCCCTCCACAAGGCAAAATAAACAAATGGCACTGAGGCACGAATTAGACCCTCTACAAAGCAGCTGCTGAAACTGAGCTGCCCAAACCCCACTGGGCAGACACCAGGAGTGGCCACACACACAGAGGGAAAGCACAACTCCCAGAGGCAGAGGGAGAGCTGAGCCCACAGCAGAGCTGCACGTGCAGGGCCAGCTCTGGGACTGGCTGTGGAGGCTCCCTGCAGCTCCTGCTCGCCCTGGCAGCTGCAGCAAGGCTTGTCACGGGAGTGCAGAGTGGCAATTATAGCAGCACGGATGCCACAGGGCCACCAGGCTCTCTGTTGATAGCTCCCTGCCAGCACAGCTCTCCTGTGGGCTCCTGCTCTCAGGTGAGGGCACGGGCCATGCCCTGAAAGGCTCACAGGCCAAGGAACCACAAAGAGGAAGGATAGCAACCCCTTTGATGGGAACCAAGAATCAGAGATGAAAGGACAAAAATCCACAGAGAGCCTGGAACAATGAACTCTTAACTTCTCCCCCCAAAACTGCCCTGTAGTTGGTTAACCCCTTCCCTGCCTGAAGTGCCACCTGTCTGCTGTTCCTAATTGGTGCCAAGCAGTGTCACTGAAGTGCTCTGCAGGCTCTGGCCCCTCAAATTGTTTGCAGCAGAGGTGGCAGAAGGGCTGTGGGCCTGCCTGTCCTTCTGCAGCCCCAGGCCCCTGGCCAGGGTGGGAGGCAGCAGCACCCCAGACACTGCCCCTGCCCCGGGATGATCCATCCAGAGTGAGCCTCTGCCAGCTCCAGGGGCTCAGGGTGGCAGCTGACCACGGGTCCAAGTCAAAAGTTGCCTTTGTTTCCTGGGGAGGATTAAACCACGAGCTGCTTGTGAGCTGAACTTGGAAGTGTCTCCTCAGTGATCTGAAACTCGATCATGCAACAGAGAGACCTCCACAAATACTCTTTTTGTGTTTGAAGCTGGAGACCATCCACTGGTTTATTTTTAGGCACACATTTGCACTGGCCCTGTTACAATCCTTCCTCTGTTCTTGTGCAATAAAAGGCAGAGAGGATTCTCTTGACCTCCAGTATCAAATACAGAGAAAATAAGGCATTTGTCTGGAAAAGAACCACCCAAAATAGCAGGGAAGAGGTCATGCTGTGCTATGGACTGTTAGTGTTGAGAGACAAGAAAAATGAGGATTATAGGAGCTGGCAGACTTCTTCTAATGACACATTAATGAAAACTGCTAGGAAATTATATGGTGATGCTAATTAGTATTTGTAGGTTTAAGGACCTGAGATCCTTCCCTTTTACTCTAAACACTTGCCTGAGAGTAAGAAATGATCCCTGCTGAGGTGAGTTCTGTTTTCTTTGACGATTTGTTCTAGATCCAGAGCATTTCCTTTGCTACACACGGCTTGAGCTCAGAAACTGATGCTCCTCCATCACCCAGCTGATGTTCCCTAAACTCCTCACAGCCCCTCCTCGGCCTTTGCAACACCCTGTGGTGCAGACAGTTATCACTACATGCATTTTCTGTCTTGCCTTTCCTTGAAGAAGCTGGGGAAAGAGCCCAGAGGACCTGACTGGATGTTTAATTTCTGTCACATCAGCAGGGCCATCTGCACCAGGCATCTCCCACTGACAAGAGAAGGAAGGTTAAAGCCTCTCATGACAGGTTAACAGCTTGATTTGCAGCAACAGCTTCAATAAATGGCTGCAGGCAGGAGAGTAGCAGGCAGCTAATCCTTTAAAGACTTAAGAGCAGCTACTACTTCAGCCCAAGTAAATATTTCAAAACAAAATTAATTAGTGGTGACTAGTGGATTTGCTGCCCTTTGCTTTAACATCCCAGGATGAAACGGTGATTCCTCCACATAATTTTTGCTTCAGTGCCAAACCTGCTGTTTCACAGGAGCTGGAAGTCCTCTCAAAGAAGATTCATCACAGTTTTGTTCCTCCCTGTAACTGCAGAGCTGGAAAGGCTCTGCAGGGATCTCATGGCTGTGTTGCTGTGGGAGGGGAGGTCCCTTTGTGCTGCCCCAGGGATGAGGACAGCAGCATGGCTCAGAATCCTGCCCAGTGCAGTGGGGAGGAAGGAAATGTCACTTCCTGATTCTTACCAGAAGAAAGCTCTGTCCATGCAGGCCACAAACAGCTCCCAGTAACTGCCTTACTTCCAATTAGAAGCAGTTCCTTAACACTTTCCTAGACATAGGAAAGCAGGGAAGGAAAGGTCTGAGGGTAACAAGTCCTGAAGCAGCACAAACCACGGTCTGGCTGAGCCCAGAGCAGCAAAGCAGGCAGTTCAATAATTGCCAACAATCATTTCTAATCAACAATTGAGTTTTCCCCCGCCCATGACCCTTGGCTCCACCACAGAGCAAAGCCAACTCTCTTGGGAGGCTCTGTCCTGGCCTTGCTGGGCTGTCTGGACTATTCTTAGTCAAATCCAGCATTCCTAAAAATCCTCAGGCTGCTTTTGTGCTCAGGAAGGGGAGAGGAGCTGCTGTGCACGTGCACATCCACATTCCACACAGGACACTGGAGTGGGACAGGGAGGCACAGCTGGGCCAGCACAGAGCCCTGGGGAAAGGGCAAAAATTCTTTATTTTCATCAGGCTGAGAAGGCAGGACTGCCCCGAGCTGCGAGGGGGAAACCAAAGGTGTCTGCAGTGGTGGGGAGGCCAGGGAGATCCAAGGGCTGGGTGATGTCCCCTCCCTGCTGGAGGGAGATCCAAGGGCTGGGTGATGTCCCTTCCCTGCTGGAGGGAGATCCAAGGGCTGGGTGATGTCCCCTCCCTGCTGGAGGGAGGTCCAAGGGCTGTTGGAGGTTGGAAGGAACCCACAAGGATCATCCAAGTCCAGTTCCTTTGCCTGTCCCCTTCATTTATCCCACTTAGATGATTCCCCCCTTCCCAAATTGCTTCATCTCCTCCCTCCCTCTTTGCTTTTCCCATCTAAACTTCCCTTCCACTTCCTCTCCCCGTTCCCCAAACCCAAATAAACGCAGGTTCTTGTCTCCTAAGAGAGGCTGATTCATGGTTTGACATCAGCAGAAGCTCTCCTGGCCAGAGCCTGCAGTAATTGACACATTCCAGCTGCTGCCAGCAGCTCCTGTGTCCCTTGTCCCCTGTCCTACCCCAGCAGGAGGGAACCAGAGATGGAAAGGGAGATCCTGAATTTAACAGTTTAACCAGTTCTTCCTCAGATTCTCAGAGGGGAGTGCAGACAGGTGAAGGGTTAAAAAAACCATCTTGGCTCAGGGTTTGGGTTTAATCTGGAGCACTGAAGGAGGAAAAAAGGCAATTTTAGGAGTTCAGAGCACAGTGTTTGTCCAGCCCTGGTGTGTGGACACCTGCGTGGGCCTGCTCTGCACTGCCAGTCACTCCTGCCCCTTCCTTCTGGAATGTTCTGCCCAGCCGGGGCTCAGGTGGCAGCTGTGGAGTGCTCTGTGCAGACTGACACTGCTGGGGCTGTCCCAGCTCTGCCTCCCTGACTCCAGCAGCACCTGGGAGCTGGAGGCAGCAGCAGCCAAAGCCCAGCAGAGTTTTCAGTGCACTCTGACACCTGTGAAGGTGGGAAGGACAAGCTTGTGGTTCCAGAGAATACAGAACTTTATTCATGTTAAACACATCCATGCTGGTCCTTGTCCAGGACACTGAGAACCAGGAGACAGCCTGCTCTGACCTCACAGGAGTGGAGCCATCCCTCTGTTTTCCCTGAATGACACAGCAGCAAAGCTGGCAAAGCAATCCAGAGGGGGTTTGGTCAGCACAAACTACACAGAGAGCTTCTCTTCACTGGCCTGGGCAGGCCTGCACAGCAAATGATCTGCACAAGGAGCAAAGCACTCCAAAAGACACACAGCTGGAGTTCAAGTGTCTCCAATACCCTCATCAGTCAAGCCCAAGATTTTTGGGATTTAGACACCTGAGTCTGGGTTCCAGCCCTTCTCCCAGTGTCCATTTGGTTGTTTAAATGACAAGCAGACTCCAGCACCAGTCCTTGTGAAGGATAAACAGATTTTGCCAACAGCAACAGGGGCACAGGGGAAGCTGGCTGGGGCAGGAGGTGTTTGTGGGGAAATGAGCCTGGTCAGGCTGACAGGAGCTCTGGAGCCCGTGCACTGTGTGGAAATCACCTCCTGCAAGTGCTGCTCTCCCCCTCTCATCAGACTTTATTTACTCCAGGAGCAGTAGTTTGGAAGCATTTCTGATGGACAGAGAGCAGGAGGAGAATTTAGTGATGGTCTGTCTGCAAAGGTAACCCAGCTCTAACCATATATAACCACAATATATATGGTTATATACACAATATAACCATATAACCCAGCTATAACCACAATCTCATGGGAAGCTAAAATAAACTCTAGAAAACACTTAGAGAATAAACAAGAATGTGCTGCTGAAACCAGCTGCTCTATTTTTGGAAAATTGCAAGGATTGCCTCGCCCAGGAAGAGCTTCCCAGCAAGCAGAATTATGCAACCCCGAGAGGAGGAAAAAAAATCCCATAAATCCCAGGTTCTTTGCAATTCCTTTTGCTCAATTCCGGGCTGCAGCCCCCACCCCCCAAACTGGAAAACCTGCAACGCCTCCAGGCCGGGGACAGCCCTGCCGGCATCCGGGGGAACTACCAGCTCCGAGCAGCCTAATTAGGGCGGGGTTAATTAACGGCTCAGTCGTCGAAGTCGGGGATGTCGTCGTAGGAGTAGCCCCGGTAGCCCTTGGAGGCGTAGTAGGCGATGCGCAGGTGGTAGAAGCCGGGCAGGAACACCAGGATGCCGATGATCAGCACGGGGATGGCTCGCTCTGTCTCCTGCAGGGACACGGGCACGGCACAGCTGATGCCTGCAGCTTGAGCTCTGGTGTTTTTCAGCTCCTGTGCTGCTTTTGTGTGCAGCTCTGAGCTTCAGGTGAAGGGTTGGAAGCTCTCTTCACAGGGTAGGGAGACAAAACAATTCCTTCTCTAGCTGGGGATTAAGGACAGCCACCCAAATCTCAGGCCCAAGAGCACAAACAACGTGAACTGAAGAGGGAAAACCAGGAAGGATGGGACTGCAGAAGCTAAAGCTGTAACTGGACAATTAACTCCAAGATCAAATGAAGCAGAACTCATAAAAGTGACAGACCCCGTGACCAGTTATCCAGTTTGGGCCCATTTTGGTTCATCCTGGGTTCATTTTGGGACCATTTTGGTTCCTCCTGGGTTCATTTTGGGACCATTTTGGTTCCTCCTGGGTTCATTTTGGGACCATTTTGGTTCACCTTGGGTTCATTTTGGGACCATTTTGGTTCACCTTGGGTCCATTTTGGGCCCATTTTGGGTTCATTTTGGGGCCATTTTGGTTCATCCTGGGTTCATTTTTTGCCCATTTTGGTTCACCTTGGGTCCATTTTGGGACCATTTTGGTTCATCTCAGGGTAGCCCTGGCTGGGCTCTTGTGCTGCCCAAGGTGGATCCATGGAGGAGATCCTTTGAATAAATCCCTGCTTTATTCTGTAACTCTGTTCTAGCTCAGCCTTCCCAAGGATCACTGGGAGCAGAGATGGGGATGGGGTGGTGCTCTCTGCTGGGGCTGTGCTGTGTCAACACAGCTCCAGCAAACGTGGGAGGCACAGAACACATCTGGGGCCTTTTCTGCTCCATTTGCACCTGCAGCCTGCAAAAAATCCCCACTCCTCAGTCAATGGGAACTAATAAAGTTCCATGAATTACAGCTTTTCTAGGAAATATTGCTAAATAATGTTAGCAAATAGCACTGAAGTCAGATGCAGTGTGAGCGAGGATGGATTTAAATAAAATAAAGAATCTCCATCTTATGATTTGATATTTCTTCCTTGAGAAAGTTGGTCAAGTCCATGTAAAGCAGGGTGCAGAATCCCAGCTCGTCAGTGACACTGGGAAAGCCTGAGGGAGAAAAGGATGGTTAGAAATGGGTTTTCATGATCCAGTTTTTACTGACTGCAGAAGAGCCTCGAGTACCAGCAGAGCCTCAAATGTGCTCCAGAGCATCCCTAAAGTTACAGGAGCCTTTGAGGGCCTGAAGTCAGGATCCAGCTGAAACCAAACCCGATAATCCCTCCCCAGAGCAGAAACATTTGGAGTTCTGGTTGTAACAGGACTGGTTATCCAAGGAAAACATTGTGTGAGTGCAGAGCCTGTGTAAATGCAGATCCTGTGTGAATGCAGATCCTAATTCTTCCTGTGAGCATCACTCTGTGTGTTTGAGTGGAGAGCTGGGCTCCAGTGAAAATGTCCCACCCATGGCTGAGGTTGGAATGAGATGATTTTTAAGGTCCCTTCCCTTAACCCAAACCATTCCATGATTCTTTTGAACACTTTGCGAAGATGTCCCTTTCTCTCTGAGACAAATGGAAAGAGATGGAAATAATGTTTAAGGAACAAGCTATCCACAGTTCATTAAGGTGAGGGATAACTGATCTAATCCTCACTCATTTCAGTGCTTTTCCATCATCTCCAGAATACCCAATCATCCAGGAACAAGGTGCTCCCCTAAATATCCATTCAATGCTAACTGAGCTGATCCAGTTGTGATCATGCAACCCAAAGCCAAGCAGTGACTGGCAGGGAAACCCTTGGCATTATCATCATGGCACATTCATAACCTGCATGAAAACAGGATTCTTCATAGCCCAGCACATCCAACATCATTTTTTGCAGTCACAGTTTGAACCCTTTTACTGGGGGTGATTGCACAGCATTTACAAGGAGGATCTGCAGTGGGTACTGCCAGGTTCCATTTACAGGTTTGACCATATTTGGGGGTTTTTTTTGCAGACTCTCACCCCTTTTTTCACCTTGTGTCCCACTCCAAGAAGCTTAAAGGCTGCTGTAGGTCTGGGCAGAGCCCAGGAGGGGCTGTGAGGAGCAGAGAGCAAACTCTGGGGTTAACAGTTAAAGAATGCTGCTACAGAATTGGCCAGACAGCCTCTTCCCCAGAGCTTTCCCGTGGGTAAAAGGCAGATCACAGCTCTTCCTTCCCATGAAAGGCACTTTGATCTCCCTTGATGAAATGCTTGATGTATTTGGGGAGTTTAGTGCAATCGGCTGTGATGGCTCAGGGCTCTGCCCCATCCCCTGAGCCCCTCTGTGCTGGGGTTTGTTCTGAGAGCCTCACACAGCACACGGCTCCTCCGAGTGCACTGCAGAGCAAGAGCAGCATATTTATGGCTCGGGGAAAATCTCTGAAGAGATCAGTTCCAATCCTCCTCCTGCACCACGAAAAGCATTTCATGGGGCTGCTCTGCCCTGCTGGGAGTCCAGCCCGTGTTGTCAGAAGCTGCCTGACATGTCCAATTATGAATTGCCCAGCAGTGTCTGCCGGGATTTATTCTCAGATATTTGGGCTGAGCATTTTGTCAGCCCTGCTGTCACCACGGAGGGTTGCCAGCCCAGCAAAGCAGTGGTGTGGCAGCAGAACATTTCTCATCCACAAGGAGATGCACAGCTCTTACATCAGCATTTAGAAAAGAAACTCTTCTTTCCTCACCTCTCATGAGTTATGACATTTCTTCACAACTATTGTTTTGATGCAGAAAGTCAGGTAAACAAGGCTATATCTGCAAAGTCACTTATTTTATTAATGTAATAGGGGAAGGAAAACATTCCTGGCATTATGGTTTTATCAGCTTATAAACATGTGGGAGAAGCCTACGTGTCTTAGAATAACAGCAGGAACAAGAGTGGGAAAGGAAACACGGATCTGGACGCTTTAGTAAAGACAACCAGCAGCACAGCCCATTGTGTGACCTCACAGCTTTTCCCACTCCTCACCTCTGCAAAACACTATTAAATATTCTTAAACCTCATTTTATAATTAATTTCTTCATTCCTTATCAACCACTTTCCTAGCCCTCTCTCAATGGGCATTTAGGAGTGACAAAAGCAACAAACAGTGGAATTTCCTGTGCTAAATCCAGAAGGGAGGTTTGAAGGTTAAAAAAGGTTGTTCAAGAGGTATCAAGTGTGCAGAATTTGTGGCAGAAGTAACAATTGAGAGCCATCATCTGGATCTCCTTCTGCAAACCTGTTTCTGACCCCTACAGCAGCCAGAAGTGCCTTGCCAGTCTCTGATGTCCCAAGGGCTGTGACAAGGACTTCAGCCATGAGCCCTCCCCAGGTTTATTATGCCCAGGGCCATTTCTGGCCTTCTTTGGCCAAAGCACTTGGGGTCAGCACTTCAGACACACTGTCCCATGCTCAGCTACCAAGAAATGCAAGAGGACATTCTGGCTGAGAATGTCACTCCTACTTTCCCTTCTTTATCTTTCCTGGCCAAAACCGCGACATCCTGGGACATGTCAGATCTGCATCTCCACCCCCACCCCGTGGATGGAGGGGGAAAAAAGGTCATTCACCACTCAGCACATTTGGAAAGTCTCTCTGCACAGAGCAGACACCTCCAGATGTCTCCATCAGTGACGTTATTTATAAGAGGACTGAGCAGCTCGTTAGGCTAATTGCTCCTGGAGGGATTTAACTCCACGGAGGGAGCCTGAAACAGGGCTCAACTGTTCCAGAGAATTTGCTGCCACTCCTCCCTTTGATTTACACCTCTCATAAAATTTTATGGCCAGATTAGAATGAACTTCACTTGCACTATGGTTTAATAAAAGTTTTTTATGCTGAAGAAAAGCAAAAATCAATGGGGTAACTAATTACAGCTTTAATGAGGAGAGGAAAATACCTCAAAAGGGGGGACCCAAAAAGCCCCCCCAGGACAGATCCCTTTGGAGACTTTGCTTCAGACACCTGAGCTCAGAGGCTGTTGGGAGAGCAACAATAAAAAAGTCACATTTTAGGGAAGAGCAGTTTTGGATGGAGAAAGAGCAATGTGGGATTTTATGGCAGATGTGAGGGAGTTGGGGTTCCAGTAAATGGGAGAAGGGAGTGAGCAGTTATCAGTCACTCTGGCTGGAATGTCTTTGAGTTATTTGGCTGCTGAGCACGTTCTTATGGAGGGAAAAGTCCACTTTGGAAATAATCAGTTGCTTTGCAGAGATAATTTGGCCATACAGTGCATTTCTGTTGATAAATTACAGAGCTCCCTGGGCTACACTTTGCTTCACCAACTGTAAAGCTACAACATAAATCCAAACAGAAAAAAAGACTTTTTTTCTTCCTTTCTTTCTGCCAGTGAAATACAATGTCACTGAAAATGGCCTTTATAGCTCTGCTATGAACACATGAAAAATTGCAAGAAGGAAGGAGAATAAATAAACATGGTAAAATATTTACCATTCTAGACATCAGTAGCCAGGGGCAGATTGATGGGAAATGCTCAGTTTGGGGCTGACAGCCTTTAAATGACCTCTTTACGAGGCCTGAATCCTGAAATTCAACGTGCAGGGAGCTCCAGGGGGAGGTGCAAGGGTTTGGTGGGAGCATTTTGCCATGACAGCAGCAGGAATTACAGGTGCTCCCTCCTCCAGATGCTGGGAAAGCAGCTCATCCCAAGCAGGCTCCAGCTGCCCCCCTTCATGCAGATCACATGCTGCATTTCACTTCTGGCCAGGGCTCACCTCCATTTATTGCTTTTTTGGCTCAAAATTAATGCTTTTGGGCTGCAGAAGCACTTCCCAAGATGGATTTTTCCACTGAGAAAGGAGCCACAAGTGAAGGACCACTTCATATGGTCAAAGCGTGGGGTTTGGGAGATTTATTTTAAATTAAATAAGTTATTCCATCTGTCCTGGACACAGGCTTGCTCTAAAGTAATTTGAAATCCAGGGAGAAAACCCCCACAGTCAATTATTTCAGTCCTTGGAGCTGAAATACCCTACCAGTAGTTCATCACCTGGCAAATAAACCTGCCAGCTCCAAACTTTATTAATCATTTGCTGTACCCTGCTTGAACTTTTCCCAACTGAACTTGGGAGTGCTCTAATTCTCCACCCACTGGTACCAAAAGAAACAAGAAGAGGACAAAAGGAGAGTGATGAAGGCTTCACCTCTGCCTCCTCCACTGCAGGAACATCAACTTCCAGTTATCTGGGGAGACACCTGCCTTTTCCCCACAGCATCCCTATTTCTAAGCCCAGTTTCTGGAATTTAGGAAATAGCCAGACCAATCCCTTCCTTGATGGGATTTTTTTTTAATTTTTAGCCTGGACAGGGAATTTTTATAGTGATTTCTCACACTGTGATTCCAGAGTCATAATTAACAATTTTTCTCATAATCTACATGCTCTGACACCTCCAAAACCTTGCTTTATTATGTGCCTGTCTTCCACCTTCTAAATGTTAATGTTTCAGCCTTGAAGAAATAAGTGAAAGGGAAAGAGATGACAAGAACTCCACAGAAAAAAAGGAACAGATGTTCCTGAGATCATAGCAAAACAAGCCACACACTTAATAGGAACAAACTGTGATGTATAACATCATTATTTTCCTAACCTTTCTAAAATTACCTATTTGACTGATTTCTGAGGTGTAAAAAGAGGCATAAGGCCTTCCCTCCTGTCAAAGTACCATTGTCTGGAGAAATTTAGAAGCTCCCTGTTTCAGCACCTCGAGACCACGAGAGCACAGACAGATTTAAGACATCTTTGAGTTTGTGCAAGGCTCACAAGAATGTGGCCATTAATACCACTGTAACTGGAGAAGGGTTTGTAGAGGTGCAGCTGAAGTCCAAAGCTCTGGATCAGTGCCAACCCCAAAAGAAATGCACCCAAAAGTCAGCTTGGCTCATCCAGGGGTCTCTGGGATGGAAGGAAGGGCACAGCACCTGCACCTGTTGGGGTGCAGCTCAAGGGCAGGAGTGCAGAACAGGGATCAGGTCAGAAATTAGGGAATTAGGGAATGGGAATCTCTCAGAGCTGCAGGAAGGTGCTGATGAAACCAGCCTGTCACAGAGCATCAGCTTGCAGCACCCCAGCCTCGGTCAGTGACATATCCCAAACTCAGACATATATGTCATACATACACGTGGAATAATTTTATATTCATGCACCCATTCTGCAGAAAAAGTTGTTGTAGCAGTAAGTGTAGGAACTGCCTCAGAAAGGAAAAATTCTTCTTTAAATCCTATTAAAATATCTTCCTCTGTCAGCCTAAGCAGGGATTATAAAAACACAAAGTTACACACCCAGATTTCATTATTTTCTGAAATAGAATGGTGGTACTATTCTAATGATGAGGTATCTTTCCTTAATTTCTCTTCTCCACACTTTCCACTTAACTTTTTTTCTTTTTACATATTTTAAGTATGTCTAATTTTCAGTAATTAATGGCAAGATGCATCTAGGTAGGGAATACCTGCCTTGGGCCAGTGACTATTGTGGGTGCTGTGGTTAATAAGGCACCTACAAGGGAATGATGAGGAATTCAGATCCCTTTCTAAACTGGATTACCAGACCCTGCCTTTCCTTCAGACAAGGGAAAATTGTGTTTGTGCCACTTATTTCACTGGCCATTAATACTATTCCTAGAGGACACCTCACTTAGATGCGCTTGCTCCTGCTCCTTCCACTTCATGTTTTAGCCACAGACAAAACTATCATATCAGTGCAGCTTCCTCTAACAGGTTTTCCCCCACGTTTTAATGACTATAACAACCAGAGAGTTCAGAAATACACAGTTTTTATTCCAAAAACAAATCTGAGAGAAGAGAGGAGCTGCTAAATTGGGTCAGTGATCCATGTAGCCTGGGGTCCTGGTCGTCACGGCGGGGAGCAGCTGGAAGTTTAGGAAAAACACCAAAGGACAGAGCATGGAATGATCCCTCCCAGTGCATTCCTCCTGCAATCAGACTTCCTTCAAACTGCCTCCAGACCACCCTGGTTAGCAACCACTGAAAGCTGCACTAATAAAAACAGATCTCATTTCTCTCCAAATCCTTTTACACCCTTGACCTCCCCAGCAGCCTGTGACGAGCTCTACACTCAAACCAGTGCTGTTTTTTCGCAGGGAATTACGTATTTTTGGAAAGCTGCTGCTTGCTAACATTGCTGGGATGAGCTTGTAGATGATCACGGGGGAGAGGCATCAGTGGCAGGGTCAGGTCCTTCTGTTCTGGAACCAAGCTGCAGATTTGGAACCGGCTGGGCGGCCTCGTCCCTGCGGGAAGAGCAGCGATGCTGAGCTGGTGTCTCGTGGAGAGGGGGAAGAACAAC
Organism: Euphonia xanthogaster; assembly: GCA_034509185.1. Classification (NCBI taxonomy): domain Eukaryota; kingdom Metazoa; phylum Chordata; class Aves; order Passeriformes; family Fringillidae; genus Euphonia; species Euphonia xanthogaster. The sequence goes on along the minus strand of JAYDZK010000080.1, from coordinate 626,455 downwards.
ACCCCCACCCTTTCATTTGTCCCATGGGGTTGATTTGGGAGCAGATATGAGGTGGAGCTGACGGGAATTGTGTCGGCACTGCCAAGTGAAGGATCCCTGGGGCGGCTGCAGAGCCGGCGGGGCTGTCCAGGCTTGCGTAATGAGCCCAGGCTTTCCCTGCTGGGTCATTCCCTCCACCAGGCAGGTTTGGACAGCCCAAAAGGGGAGCGAGCAGGGACCTGGCAGCAGCTGCAGGTTCAAGTTCAACCAGCAGGTATTTTGCACTTTTGGCCTGTTTGATGTGCTTTAAATATGTCTGGTTTTAGGAAGGAGCTGAGGTCTCCTTCTGCTGAAAGTCATTTATGGCATTTCCTCTAGCAGCCAAGGCTTAGTGTTTATTTTAAAAAGCAAACAAAATGTAAGCAACAAAATTTGCCTTTTTCTTTCATGAGGGCAAAGACTCCATATGGAAAAGGCTCCAGGGAAAGAGTGACAAACACAACGGCACTTCAGTGAAAAGGAAGCACATTCTTTGTGGATATAATTTTGCCCCTAACAGAGCCATTTCTGTGGGGATTTTCTGAACATTTATCTGTCCAAATAAATCCTTGAGTGAGCAAGTTTCACCCTGTAAACTGCCTCTGTTTGGGGTGAGGACTTTTTATTTCTACAATGGGACAGATTTTCTAAATAAAAGAGTGTCCAGAATGGAGCATCCTACAACTCATCAACCTACGTGGAGACCAATAGAAAACCCACATAAACCTATACAACAAACAAATGGCTGCACCCATGAAGTGCTTGTGCAAATATTCCTTTTCAAATAATATAAGAGTGCTTGTCAACTTAATAAACACATTAAGCGCTAAGTGAGCAACATTTTTTTACATCAGGTAAAAAAATCAGTGCATTTATGCTTCAAATATCTATGGAGTTGTAATCATACAAGTCAATATAGGAGGATGGGAGTTTTTTACCTCTTCTTGCCTGTCATTCTTTTACCTGTAATAAAATTCAACCAGGCCCCAGCCTGGTGTTAACCCATTGAGTTGGAAATCTGCAATGCACTCGTGGAAAACTCCACTCCCTGTCAGGCCATTGTACACCACGGGGCAGGCCTGCTTATCCAGAGCTGCAGAAACATCAAAGCTCTTGCCACCTTGCAGAAGAGTGAAAAGGAAATAATGTCAACAACTTTCAGCAGTATTTTATCTCAAAACAATCCCCATTTCTATTATTTTTGTGTATGGGGGGTTTTATGCTTTTCTGAAGAGTGATAGTTCTGTCTGCTTTGTGAATCAAGTAAAATAATCAACCATATTTCCAGCTGAATCCTCCTCATAAGAGATGTTCTGACACCCCAAAAATGTGGAAATCACTATTTTATGCGGATCAGCACAAACAGAATCTGTAACTCTCCCTCTGGAACCTGTGGCCCTGACCCTGCAGTGAACACATTCCACCCAGGACACACCACAACTATAATTTCATTTAAGCAGGGAAGTGCCCATGGCAGTGGGGCTGGGACCAGAGGATCTTCAAGTCCCTTCCAACCCAAACCAAGACTTTATGGCTCTAAGAAGATTTCTCAGGGTGTAAGATGATGCACTCCCCAGAACCACACAGAATCCCACTGAACAGTCTTTCCTCCACTAAAGGAGCTGCAGGCCAAGAAATGAAGGCAGAGGCAGCTGGCCTGTGTTGAGCTTACCAGCAGTAAAACTGACTCCATACTCATCCTGGATGAGCCCATCCTCAGCCAGCTCAGCCAGGGAGGCGTTGGACCACTCAATGGCAGCCTTCCTCCCATCAGGAAAAAACACATAACCTACAGTGAGGCTGAAGGGGAGAGGAAGGCAGCAGGTTTGAAGTTCAGCCGAAACTCAAATGCACCAGAACATTTGGGACTGTTCAGCCTGGAGAAGAGAAGGCTCTGGGGACTTCCAAGAGAGCTGGAAAAGGGCCTGGAGTGCCAGGATAAGGAGAAATGCTTCCCACTGCCAGAGGGCAGGGTTACCTGGGATATTGGGAAGAAATTCTTCCCTGTGAGGATGGTGAAGCCCTGGCACAGGGTGCCCAGAGAAGCTGTGGCTGCCCCATCTCTGGAAGTGTCCAAGGCCAGGCTGGATGGGGCTTGGAGCAGCCTTGGGGCCATGGACATTGGTCTTTAGCCC